>VWZG01003227.1:0-97653 GCA_013396735.1 Grallaria varia | reverse complement strand
TTTTTTTTTTGAAGATTACTTTTAGGCATCTGAAGGTTTTATCTGTAATTAAAATATGTATACACGGTCTGATTAAAGTTACTCTATCCAAGCAAAGATATACAAACTGCTTTTTTCTAACAAAGGAAAACCCCACTGCAGTGCACAAATGACATGCCTTGTAAAATGTACTGCGGAAATAAGTCACATTTAGGATCCTGATTCTGCATCACAGCATTGAAAGAAGTTCATTAAAATGTGAGAATGGAAAGATCTTCACATTCAGTACCTGATTTATATTAAAATCTCCTTAAAATATTCCACTGGGACAATGCAAGGTGTTGATATGCTTAGCAAGTGACAGAGGTCATACGTTCTATAGTCTGCTTATTAAAATACATATTTTATCCAAATTTTAATAATTTCCTGCTTTCTAAAGGAAAATGTAATTTCAGAAAAGCAAATGATGAGCCCTTTGACCTCTGGAAAGGATCTGGGAAAAAAGCATCTTACATTACAAATCATTTATCATTCATATGATCTTTTCCGCCTGAATACAAGACTAACTGACTTTTGAATGCAAGCTGGTGATTTCTGAATGCAAGGCTAAGTGTTCAGTTTATGGTACAGCTGGGCCATTCTCACCATGCTGCAAAAAAAAAAAAAAAAATCAGCTGAAAGACTTCTTTTCATGCATCAAGAAAATGAAAATTGAATAATTATTTTTCTTCTCTAAGCTAAGACAAATATGGCAAGCATACATTTTGAGTCAAGAGTTTTACTGAATGCATTACCGTTATTTTTTCATCAATGAAATATCAAGTCTTGAGCATTAAATTGAAAAATTAAGCATTTCTTTTTGGGAAGGTTCACTTTGTGCTTTCTGGGCAACAATGAATAAGTTTCAATGCTGAGTAGGTCAAAAATCTCAGCAAGAACAGGCAAATAGGAAAAATACAGCTGTAAAAGAAACAATTTAAACTTGTGTTAGTGTCTGTTTGAGAACAGACCTAGGCAACAAGCTATGAAGGGTGTGTTTTCTGTGAGACACTGCTGATTAACAGAAAAATGTGTTTTTTGAATACCGCATCATATTAAACAACGTATTTATCATGCAATTATTGAATTTTTTCATCTTGATAATGTCAAATGTAACACATTTAGATCTTGCTTTACCATTTAGACTTTGCATTATTAGGCAAAGCAAGTAGAAATTAGCAGGCTTTAACACGATGAAAATGAAACACTTGTCTCATTAAATGGGGAATTGTGGAATACTTCTTTCAATTTCAGGGAAAAAATACATACTTTATCTTTCTCAAGATGTTATGGTTTTTTCTAATGTAGTGGAAATTCTGTTTGAAATGTAGCTTATTGTGTGATGAGGAGACTCACTGGGTGATAATATAATGAGCTATAGGCCATAAATCCAAGATTCAGATACCAAAGAAGATGAAACCTACTGCTTGGCATCACCACACTCTACACGTGCCTATAACATCGTAGGGTGCCCCTTGTCCAAGTCACGATCTCCTTTGGGATCTCTGCTTGACTGTTGGCATGCTGAGGTGCGGCCAGGGTGACGTTACGGTGGTTTGTAGATTAGGCCTTGGGGCTGTTCTCCAGCACCCTGTGAGAGCCCCCAGACAAGCAGCAGCACAGAGAATACCAGAATGCATCTGGCCGGGTGCAGCAGTGCTGAACTCAGCCACGGTGGCTGGTGCAACATTCAGTCACAGCCAAACGCAGACACAGCGCCCAGCCCTCCAGGTGCTGAGCTGAAAGTGATACTCGCACTGCCTAGGAGTTGGTGTCCTCTCTCAACGAACCTAGCTAAGGCTGGCAGCTGATGCTTCTGAGAACCTCAGGTGCTCTGTAAATTACTGGTTTTCTTGTCTTCATTGGCAGAATTGTCTGTTCTTCTGCGCATTATCAGCCAATAAAAAGGTATTTTTACCACACATCAATATTATCTGCCAAGTCTGCTGCAAATGAAGTACTTTTTAAAACTAAGAATCCAGATTTGAGAGACACAAGTGTGGAAATGTGAAGAATAACAGATCCATTTCTATGCCGGAGCTCTGCTTGCTTTCCCACTCACTCAGCGAGCAGCACGCTCTTGCCTCTTCCACTCAGCCCTGGGTGTTGTGTTGAGGTGACCATGGGGAGCTGGGCTTGCTGCAAGTGCTTCAGAAGGAAAACACATGAAGAGACTTCTTTTGTACTTGCTAGAGCTTATCCATCTTTTTGGGCTCTTCAAGACAACAAGATTTATATTTTTTATCTCCCCTGAATGTACTATTTGTACTTTCAGGTGGAGAAAGGAATCTTTACTATAAATGAAAAAGGAATATATTGCTTTGTACAATGTTTGCCCCACTGTAAAAGCCCATGCAAAGCTGCAGGAAAACAGAGAATCCATCAGAGAGATTGTTTTGGAGTTCTGTTTATCAGAAAGAAATGTTCGAGTATAGACCTGGAATGAGTTGGTGCACATGAATCATTGTCTTATGTATGTACATGGATGCATGTATGTACAAACTCACGTAAACCACTAATAATTAATCAAATTGCCATAAACAGAGGAGAGGGAGCAAAGTTTAAAACATCTGAACTTGAGAGGTTTGGGGTTTTCAGAAGTGTCTCTGAAGAGATGGGATAAGGCTGCTATGGGACCTACAAAAGTGCATAAAGGGAAAAAAAAGAAGAGAAGTCTTGTCCTCCCTGTGTGAGCACCAGAGACCTTTGTGAAGCCCTGTATGTAGGTTTACGGTCCTTCCCTGGCATGTGCAGAAGGAATGCAAGAGCACTTGCCTACAGTCGGGATGTAGTAGGGGATCAGCCTCTGGAGAGCATTGCATTGTGCATGGCACGTACTCTACATGGCTGACTGTCATACAAGTAAATGCTGACAGATTCACTTTATATACCCGCCTAGTTTCTTCATTCCCCTCTAGAGCCTGAGCCAGATGTGCTGGCAGTGCTTATGGGAGAGAGGAGGCTGAGATACTTCATGCTGATGCTGTCTTTGGGTTTGGAGCTGGCTTTTCTCATGAATCTTAATAAAGGCTCCAGAAAGTTTAATTTCCAGGCATTTGACAGGCTAGTGCCAGTCCAGAAGCAACGGGGGAGCACACAGCAGCCCTGCTGAGTTTTCACTATTAATTGTCCTCTCATATGCTTTCATATTCTACAGGGTAAAAATATCTCTCTGTGCCAAAAAAAGATGCTTTGGACAAAGTGGAGTCACTATTGTTCTCATTGGTCCCTTAGGGTTTGTGCTTTCAGAAAAGAGGCATATTAGAGATAACACTGAATCTGATGTGTTTAAATTACCTGACAAGCACCATGAGTTTCTGCTTTTGCTGATTACCGATCTGCCACCATCATCCACTTCTTGTTTAGTTGATCATGTTGTGAGCATGATGTTTACACTACAAAGGGAATGTCATTTCCTTCTGCCCCCCTTATGGGTCACTTGGAGGATGATCATTCCCTCACACTTCAGGAGGTCACTGGCATCGCACTGGTGTTGAGTAAATGGAAGTGAAAGGATCTTCTTGCCTGCTCCTCTCCCATACACTTCACCGACCCGTCAGCTCTAGCTGCATGCACCACAGCCAGCTGCAGAGTGATTTGCAGGAGATATTGCTTCTGAAATTGCTGACTTAGCAAGCCTCAAAGAGAAAGCCAGAAAAGAAGGCATTTGAACTGATGAATGGTTATAGAGATACCTTATATGCTATTACACGGTGGGGGGAAAAAAAAAAAGACAGAACTAGCACTCTGGGACAGGGTTCTGCCCCTTCTCTGGGGCTGGCTCCGCTTTGCTTTCAGCTTTTCACTGAATCATTATTGTGTGAGCCTTTTACAAAAAATCAGTCATTGTCTATTTTCTCCTACTTTGCATGACTTTGCTCCTTTCCTGGAGAAAAAGATGCATACAAACCCATTGCATTTCCAAACATCATATAAGATGTTAACTATGTTATATTATTCTTATAGTAACATAATATTTTGAACAATGTATTGTTTCAAAAACATACTTTCCTTAGCTCTTCCATTCTTAAAATAGAAGCAACCAATACATGTATTGATCTCACTTTTGGTAATCTGGGATTTCTAATACTTTTTTTAATAAATACAAGTCATAGGCCTTGACATTCAGACTGTGCAAAAGTCTTTACAGTTTCAAGCTAGCAGTCTGATTCTTCCTTCTGTTATGATCTGTAGGAAGAGGGACAATCCGGAAGCATTTATTGTGAGAAAAGGTCTGATTTCAGGGAAGTATTTTCTTTTACTATTTTCATTAGAGTAAGATTGATTAAGTTCTTAAATACTGGGAAGAAGTGTAGAAAAAATTATTTCCATTGCCAAATCTTTCCTTTCTATATAGGATATGGATAATGAAACCTGAAAAAAAAATCTTTCTTCTTTTCCAATAGAACTCTTTAGAAGGCATTTAAACATGTTCCCCATGTCCATCACAGTGTGATACAAATACTGACACTGGAAACCAGGCGATTAATTTGGGAACCAGCTCCTCTAAAAAGGTAATTATTGCAGGTAATTTAAGACTATGTTAGAAATACAACTGTATAAGGTCAAATGCTTGAAAATAATGTATTAGATTTCTTCATTGCAAACTTGTGAGCTGGACACTCAAAAGTAAATTATGTTTTAGCTAGATGATCCTTTGTGGTAGTAATGTCAACGGATGAGAAATTGAGGCTAGTGGTATCAAAGAATTTACTTAGTCACCTTGCCAAATATTTTGGAGAACCTCGAGTGTCCTGACTGTCTAGATAGCTCAGCCACACAGAACAGGGCATGCATTGTTGGGTTCTACAGTCAGTAAACAGTGCAGAGTTCCCACATGGTTCCTTCCTGCCATGTTTGTATGTCAAAGGTAGCAGCCACCAGAGGAGGATTGTGTGTGGTAGCAGGAAGGGGTACTGGGGAACAGAAATATATGAATTGCCATTCTGAATAAAAACCTGTGGCATCTAGTCCAGGTTATGTGTCACACATTTCAGAAGATGGGAAAATAATCTGTCACTAGACAGCTGTGACAGAACCTGCACACACACCTTCATTCCAGCTTCTTACTCTGTGTCCCAGGGTATTTTGGGTCCCCATGGTGAATCAAAGTAAGAAAGATTTCTAGATCACTTTAGATACAAACAAGTTTACTCATCTTGGCTCACTTTGACTCTCTTTTTGTGTATTCTAACAAATACATGTTTTAACTGCTGAGTCCTTTGCATGAGTGTTTGCTGGCTGTAATGGTCTCAGACCAATGTGAACAACATTTTCAGCATCCTTAGTATACCTGTGTCCTGGTCTTAAAGGTGAGCACTCCAAAACATCAAGACTTTTATTGACACAACTGAAACAATTAAGGAATAGCTAAAAACTTAAACTCACAGATGAATGAGATTAAATAATGGCTTGTAAACAAACTTGCTTGTGCTCTCTGGACCCTGTAGAACGACTCCTTTAATACAGTCTTTCTTGACTGAGTGGGTCTCAATGACTTTCTTGGTTGAAACAATCTTCACACAGCCTTCTCTGTGCTCCAGGTAGAGTATCTCTCTGTCCATTGCTGCTGAGGTCTGGCTGTGTGTGTCTGCTTTTATTTTTTTTTCTGGGATACGCAACTCAGTAAAACAGCCAAACCTGTCTGACAAATGCTTCTCATTGCCCGCTCTATTTCCTTGTTTTGGTACTTGCCACAACCCCATGGTATTGTTTCAGTGAGCCAAAACAGCAAAAAAATGGACCCAATAACCACATAAAGTCGGCTTTTTTTTCAACAAATATAGCTAGCTAAACCAACCCTCTGAAGGTTGGATGGTTGCCAACACCATCTCGAGGAATATCTGCAGTGGTGGTGGAGCAGGGATGCCTGTTCTTCATTCATCTCATTCCTATTGCAAAACTACTGCTTCCAGGTGTAGTTGGAGGCTGGCTTACTGCTGTCTGTCCTTCCCCACTTGTCATAACTTTCCTCCTACCACAGAGGTTGAGCTGCTCTTGAAGAAGAGTATGGCCTCCCAGGACCCTGGGGTGCTCAGCCATCCCTGAACAGAGCATCCATGACATCTCCAACCAGGAGCCACCCTCCTGGTTCCTATATGAGCAGTGAACTGTGCATAAATAAAACATGTTTACATCCATTTAGATAGGCTTGTCTCTGTTATGCTGTAGCCTTTTCCTTGCATCATCTTGACTTCTATTACAGCCAGCAAGCAACACTGAAGCCCTGTGATTATATGGGTGCTATAACAGAAATCACAACAGCAAAATGCAATTTGCGCTCAGGTCTAACTACTGTGTGTGCATTCAGAGTGTTGACACTCACTTCCCTTTGTTTTTAAGTGTTTAGCCACAATCCTTAGTGATTAATACAAATTTCTGCTAGAAAGGAGAAATAGGGAAAGAAAAAATCAACATAAATCTGTGTAAAATTCGTACTCCAGTGAATTACTATTATGCTGCAGACAGCAGTAACAGCAAGTAAATGATTCAGTATTATTGTAATGCTGATGATTATTGTTCGTTTCTGTTCACCAAAACAAAGAAAATCAAAAAATTGCCTTCTGTCTTCAAACCCACCTTATATCAAATCCCCTGGGCTTCATTCCCAACATGCACCTGCCTGACATCAGTGTGGGACATTGATTTCCATGAGGAAACACTCAATTTGCATCGGTGCCCATGACTGAAAAAACAGGTCCTGGCTTTCCGCGAGGTTTGGCATACTGTCTTGAAATCAGACAAAATTAGCCAGAATTTGTGAATTGGTTATTCTTTGCCTGCTGAAACGAGGCAACGTCTGCAAGCGCTGCTTTGAGAATCTGTTCTTTTTGTCTGAGAACAGATGTCTGGGAGGGATTTTGGCAGGACCCACTCTGTCAAACAGTCCAGCTTTGACAGTTACTTGCTTGAGGGACGGCTAAAATGCAAAGCATTTCTGATCAGAATATCATATTCATCTGGAAGTTAATTACTGTGTCTGCCTTGGTATAAATAATTAATTATGCAAAACCCACACAGCTGTGGCTGGACAGAGTTAAGTGACTTGCTGTCAATGTCTCAGGGTTCTGGAAAGGATGAAGGGATTTAGAAAATAAGCTCTTTAACTCTTGGGCCACACAATTGTGATAGCCCCTTCCTGATCACATGAGAATATGATTATCGTTGAGCATGCTTTTCTTTACCAAAGGACATTTCCCAGTTTAGCCTGTTTGGGCCCCAGTAATAATCTCTTCTCAGCGCTGTGGCTGTGTCAAGCTAAAAAGCCAAACATTGATTGTTTTGGGGGAATGGATTTGCAAAGCCTCTTTGACTGCACAGTCATGCTCAGAGCAATCATCAGCCAAAGCAATGTCCGTATCCAAGTGTGTATGTGTGCATAAGAGTGAGAAGAGTGGAAGCATATGGGTGCAATAATCAACTTGTCCCATTTTATAGGCAACAAAGGTAAAGAGAAGGCCAAGTTTATAGAAATTATGAATATTGTTGAAAGCAGCAGTCCAGTATCTGATCTTATGAAAAATGGGGAGCGTCTTGGCCTCGCGCTGCCAGATCAACAGCAGGGGTGGAGAAATGTGTCTTGCTATGTGCCCCTTTATGGGATGTAGTCTCCAGTAGATCATGGGTTTTAAATGTACAAATAGAAGCATCAGCCCAGACTCATTTGCAGTAAGTGGTTTTCTGCATGTAACTCTGATTTGCCAAAACATTTTTGCCTGCAGCACTAGTAAATGAAACACAAAAAAGAAAAGCTTGGTAAATGTGTCAAATACCTTGGTGTAGGCAAACACTGCTAAAATTACTGCAGGAAAATAAACTGCTACAACCCAGAGGACATATTTTGTACCTTTGAAGGATCAAATCACACCACAATTCTTCAGGATACTTATAGATCTCAGCACATATTTTATTCTTTCCTTTAAGTAATGCAAAGCTGTGTAAGCATCTATCTACTCAACTGAGCAGAGAGGGGAAAAAATAAGTCTGTGAAAACACAAGATGTAGAAGATCTTTATCTGTGAGTATTTCCAGGGCTTTGTATATATTATTAAAATAAATTGAGCTTTATTTAGAAAGTTTGAATAGAACATTTCATCCTCCAATGTTTGCAAAATACAATACAAAGTATAGTAGCATTGAGCTCGTAAGCAAGTGCAGAAGCAATTACGTACTTAGCTGTAATTCACATGTAACCTTGGATATTGTAACATGTGCAAAGTAAAAGGTGGTAGGAAAATGTCTTATCCTTTAAAATAAATGTTGCAGGCCTCCTACCTACCACCTGGAAGGGTACTGCTGACAGACATGACAGGACTTTGGCTCAAATGAAGTGAAATGTGTTTTTCTAGTGTGTCATTTCCCCCATGTTCTGGATGCAGCTTAAGCTCTGGGTTCGAGTTTGTGTTCTTGCCACAGAAATTCAAACTGTAGCCTGAGCTGAGAGCAAGGGTACTGTCAATCCAGTGACAGTAACATTCGGGATATTTCTCCAGCAAGAAGCAAGGCTCTGGTTGAAGGTCCAGGCAGTGGCTTGTGATCCTCCAAGCCATTTAATTGTTAACACGCACCTTGACACAGCTTTGTCACTGTTAGATAGTGCTCTTTCAGTACAGGTATCACACTGAGCCAAGGGCTTTTCATAACAGGCAGCATTCTTGAGATTGCCTAGGTTTTTAGAAGAAAGCTGTCTGGGTGGTACTTGTCTTGAAGGCCATGGGATGGGCCAGGTTTGGAAGCAGTTCTGGTCCTGCTGAAGCCAGTCACTGACACTCATGAGTGTATACCAGTAAGTAAGTTCTACCATTGCACAGAAATGTTTGTATGTATATTGTCTTTACTTTAAAAATTCATATATAAACTATAAAAACTATAAAAAATTGTGATAAAACTCAGATGCCTCATGTGACATCTGCCAGAGGTTGTAAGACTGAAGAAAGAGTGTTAGTGCTGCTTTAATGCTGCCAAAATTCGCACCTTGAAAGCACATAATTTTTAACATTGAAGAACTGCCTTTTGGAGCAAACTTAATGTGTTTGCATGTTGTCATTTCTGACAATGGTAACACCTCAAATCCCTGTAAGCGTTGTTCAGCAATCATCTTCTAATTTATTTTAAATGTCATTGGAAATTACTAGTAAGAGGGACAAGAAAAAAGGAAAACTGAAGTTGGAAGATCCCAAAATACAATCATAGAACAATTCTACTCATTTAAAAAGATGATCCCTGAGCTCCTTTAGGGAATTTAAAAAAAAAAAAAAAAAAAGAGGAGGACTGGAAAGAATCATTTGATTACCTCTTAAAAACTTTCAAGAAGCCTTGTTGTCCTGTTTGGCACTGGTGGCAGGCAATAATTGCTAACTAAGGTTCTCGGTGCAAGATTATATTGAAAAACAATTTTTTAATCACAATTTTCTTGAATCCCAGTAACCCAGCTGTTGTACTGAGTCTAGTGAGATGGACTTCATTTCCCCCGTAGCAGCTCTTACAGTGCTGTGTTTTGCATTGGTAGCTAGAAAGGTCTTGCTAACACACCAGTGCTTTGGCTTCTGCTGAGCAGTGCTGGACAGCATCAGCACTGTTTCCAGCATTCCACTCTCACTGCAGGCTGTGGGTGGGCAAGGCCTTGGGAGGGGGCAGAGCCAGGACAGCTGACTCAAACTGACCAAAGGGGGGATATTTCATACCACATGATATTTGCTCAGCAGTAAAATGGAAGAGAAAAGAGGAGGGGGAGAAGGGGTGTTTTCTTTCACTGCGTTTCTATCTTTGAGAGTAGTTGCTATATGTACTGAAACCCTGCTTCCAGGGAAGTGGCTGGACATCTGTTGATGGGAAGAAGAAAACAAACATTTTGTTTTTCTTTGCTTTCACACATCTTTTGTTTTGCTTTCTTAAACTGCTTTTATCTTGATTCATGAGTTTTTTCCCACCTTATGTTTTGCCCTCTGTCCTGCTGAAAAAGTGAGTGATAGACCAGCTTTGTTGGCACCTGACATCTAGCCAAGGTCAACCTACCACAGTCCTTTTTGTTGCCCAATGTGAGTCATGAGGAATTAGAGATAAGGATAGCAATTGAAAGAGGTAACAGGCAAAACATGGTCTCAACACGACTGGAGAGTGAAAAGTGGAATGATCATGGGATATTTCTGTTGTTGTAATTGTGGTGAGGAAAATTGTACGCTTTTGCTTTGTTATGATGCTGTCATATTGAGTTTGGTGTGGGGAATTAATTTTTGTTGATGTAAGTGATTATTGTGGGATGAATGCGGATTTCATTGATAATTCTTAAGAATGTGATTCACAGAGGCGAGGAGTGGAATGTATTGGATTTGTGTGACACGACTTTAGTTGGGGGGGGGAACAAAAGGAGTGACTTCTGTGAGAAGCATCCCCCGTGTCCAACAGAGCCAATGCCAGCTGCCCAGCTGAGGAGGGGAGTGACAGAGCACCTTTGATAGTCACCCAGAGTCCAGTCAGGGTTAACCCATCACACTGGTACTTCCTGAGAGTCTCATATTCTAGACAGATTCCACTAAATTTTGTCACCCCACAGAATTCAGCACCACTCAGCCCATTCATCTTTCTCCCTTTCCCCCCATATAGCCTGTTCACATCTTTTTTTTTTGTCTGTGTGCCTGTGTTCATTTATCTTCTTTCACCCATCCCTAGGCAGAGCTCTCCCACAATTCCTTCCCCTCGGGGCAGTGCCTTAGCACAACTTCTTTGTTCTCTCATCCTCCTCCCTGCTTCAGTCCTTCCTCTTTTGCAGACCAACCATGCATGAGCACCATCCATCATCCATGCACACTCAGCAATGCCAGACCTGCCTTCTTTGATATCACTGTTTAAATTACGCCATCCTGACATCCTCCTAAATGGATCAGCACTTGTCCCCTGCATACAGATCTCACTGAGCTACATCTGTAACAAAGACTGTATAGATAGATATGGAGAAAGGGAGGGTTGAAGTGGCAGGTACTGCTATGGGTTTTCCTTTCTCTCTCTTTTTTTTTTTTTAAATCTGTATCATTGAAGAAAACACAAAGTGTATTCTATGTTAAACTTCACTATCTCTACATATATACAGATAACTATCTATCTATCTATCTATCTATCTATCTATCTATCTATCTATCTATCTATCTATCTATCTATCTATCTATCTATCTATTTCATACTTTCAGTATTGCCAGAAGGGTATGTATGTAGTCTGTAACAAGACTCTTGTCTTTTAGTTAAAGAATATAAAAGAAATAAAAAAAAAAATATTGAGCCTTGTTACTGATGAGTTCACATTTCTGTAGTTTCCAACTTCAGCACTTAAATCCTTCCTATTTCTCACAGTAGACTTCTTCAGTGTAATGTGGAACTGAGTTTCAAGTTCAAGTTTTCCATTTGTATGTGATGTAAATAACAGGGCATGAGGCTAAACTAATTCTTCTGACTTATTGAGATGCTATAAGGCTTGTATGACCGCCTAGCCAAATAAAACCAAACTGTAGATAAACAATTCAGTTCTTACATCCTCTAATTTGGGGTGCAATTTCAGTAGTTTATCCAGTTTATCCATTTCTAAAGCTGTGTCCCATTTCACTCCTTTTTTTCTCTGCTGTGTATTTAGGTCAGGTGGCAAAATCTATAATCAGTGCCTGGGGCTGAAGTTAACACAAATACAAGTCTTATAAAGGCAATAGACTTATCTTTCCACTTAGAGGGATCTCCACTTGCTCAGAATTGTATGAAAACACCTTTAGTTTGGTACAGGATTTGGGCCGAGGCTGTTTTCTCTCCATGGATTTCAAATCCTTGCATCTTTCTTAGAATGCTCACAGGTCCTTTGGGATAAGAAAGTGTAACAAATTATGTTCTGTCACCATAGACCTCCCGCATTAGAGAGTTCATGTTCTTCCCTCACACCTCGACCTGTAGAGAGCTTTACCAAGCTCACCTCCACAGGAAATGGTCTTAAATTTACAGGCATCTGCTGTTGCAACGCAGCAGATCAGTGGGGTCATCAGAGTGATGCTGTCCATGCGTGCAGGCAGACGTACCCTAGAGACAAGTACCTTCCCTGAAGTTACATGAGGGCTGAATCTGACACATCCTCAAGAACAAGCCCTGGGCTTCCAGCAGGCCCCCTCACTGTAACACAGGATCAGAAGCTTGTGCATAACAGTGTGGGATCTTGCTGGCATCCACTTGTTTCAGGGAGTTTACCTTCTCTTTCCAGGAGCTTCTGATAAAGTGACTTCGACATTATTAGCAGAGAAGAAACACTGTGGCTTCCACATTAGAAACCTCGGCTCACAATTCCCAGCAGGAGTAAGGCAGGTCACTGTATCACTATTAACCAACAGCTGACAGCTAATTGATTTTACACTTGTGTATCAGTGCTTGCAAACCATAATTTAAAAGCTAATTTGTTTCGTACTTTTAATATCATAGGCAGTTTTGTATCCTGTCCTACAAAGCATGAACTAATCACAGTCCATCATTTTTACTGCTGCTGGACCCAAAACTGGTCTTTTGTATATTCATACTCTGCAACACTCTTATCTTAACCCAAATGTGAAAAATAGCCCTCCAGCACCAATTGTCTCGTGGAGACATCAAGGGAGAGTTTTCAGAACTGAAGCCACTTTAGGGTAGTTTTAATGAGGCTGTGTTTGCTAAAGCATGACTGACAGAAATAATAAGTTAGCATTTGTGAGGGAACCCTCAGACACTGAGCTACAGCAGGCAAAAAGCCAGCAGAAATTGTTGTGCTGTTGAAGTATCCCCTAAAATAGCTCTCCTAGCTCAGCCTAATGCAATTAAACTTACTGATGTACATAATATGAAAACTGGGAGCTCTTCCTGTTGGTAACCACTGTGTAACTGAGGTAATCCATTTCATTAATTTAATATATGCTTTCGTATCCCCCAATAATAGTTACATAATTAAAGGGGAAGGTTTGCATTCCAAAATTAAAGTTTGCAAAGGGCAGTTCTATAAAAACAAGACATTTTGCCCATTCATTGCTCAATTTCATCTTGGTTTGCGCCTTTCTATTTTAATAAAGTATCACTACTAAAATTCAGAACAGACTGATATTGGTACTGATCAGCTTTATCAGTAAGTAATCATCCTGCAGGGTGAAGATGAAAAGAAAACAGTAAATGATTGTAAAAGGTGTGGCTGATGTGGCTAAAAATACATATTGCAGTTGGGAGAGATCCATATTTAATTCAATATTTTATATTATGCTGACGCAAATTTATTAAATACATTGACATTCTTTTATTTTAGAGTGTTGATCTGAAATTATGGCAAGATGATTGTTAAATTATGCTTCTCAAAATCTTTGACTAGAGCTTAAATTATATAAAAGCCAAGAAAATATATATTTTTAGTAGAGATACAAAAAATATCTAAAGAAATTGTGAAGCTGAAGAAATTTTGTTTAACATATTAGGAGGTTAGGTAATTGATTAGAAAATTATAAAATTGAGAGGCAATACTCTCTCAACTGAGTATTCTGGCAAAAAAGGAAAAAAATTTATGTTTCTTTATTCCAAATATTTCATGTGTTATATATGTGCAAATATTTAACTTGTACAGAGATACAAGACTTGTAAAATTGTATGGATAAGGCAAAGAAAAATGTGCAGTACACAAGCATGATGAGAGATGAATGTAACAATAATAAGATAAATGCCTGATTAAAATGAAAATAAAAGGGAAAAATTTGCATTCATTACTAAATGAGTCAAATAATTAGTTATTAGAGAGGGAATGGATATGCCAGGATTCAGAAACCATGGTAGAGTGGAACTGTATAGGTTTCAGTTTATTATATAATACATAATACTAGAAATATCACATATTATATGATATTACATATCACATTATATAATGTGATATGAAAAAGTGTGGCAAGATGTTATGTTGGTCATGAAGTTACAATATTCCCTTGTAAAGATGAGCGCACCTGAAAGCTAAGCTCATTTTCTTGGACACAGCTGCAGTGAGAAGTAAAAATGCAATTTTCCTTTGTGGTTATTCACTAGCAATAAGCCTTATCAACAGCTTCTGAATAGCATTGTAGAAGGGTCAGTGAGAAAAAACTTAGACATTAATGAAAGTAGTAAGAAATGGAATATGTTCAAAAGTAAACTGATACAGGCTTTCCTGTAATCCAAATCATTCCAGGATCCAGAAACAGGGAGCTGCCTATGGTTGTTCCTGTGGCCTTCTGCTTTCAGTTCAGAGCCTAGGCAAAGAAACTTCCACATGCCAAAGCCAGGCTTTTTTCACTCAGCGCTTCCACACATCACCACATTTTCACTCCTTTTTTTTTCAGGGAATTGAATATTATACTTTGGCATAAATGAGGTAGGAAGGATTAAAAGTCCTTCCTTTCTTCCTTCTATTTTTTTCCTATTTTTTACCTTTTTTTTAGGCGGATGAGGTTTCAAATTCCTTCTGTGTTTTCGTCTGTGCAGGATCCAGGATTACACTGTCAGTGAAGAATCTGGATGTTAAATTCTTAAATAAACGCTTAATTCTTCTTATATTTCACATAGGCAGTGATTGTCCTGTGCGTTCTATCCAGATCTCTCTGTAAGGCCTCTGTACCCGTGAGGGAGTCAACTGCTTCTCCTGATTTAGTGTCCTTAGCAAATTTACACAGTGTGCACACAACTCCTTTGTCCAGGTCATTGATAGAACATTGTAAAGAACTGGCCTTAAAACTGAGCCCTGTGGAACACCACTAGTGACTGGCTGTCAGACTGATGTTATCGCATTACAACAATACTTTAGTCCATCCTTTCAGCCACTTGACCATCCACCATATTCTGCATATGTCTAGCTGGATTTTGTCCAGAGGGATGCTGTGAGAGACAGTATCAAAAGCTTCGCTAAAATTAAAAAAACCTCTCACACCTACTGCCTTATATTTTATTCAGTTTCCTGATTCATCGTGATTTTTTCTAGCATTTTAACCTCAACAAAATCACGATTTAGTTAGGGTTCTTAAGACTATCTCTTAGCTTTGCCAATTAGTGCATAGGAGGGTAAAAAATTTATGAGGTAGGAACTAGATCTGTATTCAGTCAGCTCATTAACTGATATCATTATCAAACTGATACAGGAATCATTAAAAATGTATTGGATGTAAATAGCTTCCAATCTATATTCAGTTGGCTGGATTTACACCAGTAGTGCTAATATATACTCTAAGCCATCTGTTCCCTTAATGAATACTAGTAACTGTATGCACGATTCTTACTTTCATGAACATAAAGTTGGCATAATAATTAAGGACATGTAAAGCACAGAAAAATAAAAGCATAGAAAATTAAAACCTAAGGTACCTAGGTATGAACATAAATCTGTTGTCTCTTAAGATATAGTTATCATCAACAGGAAAGTCCTCCCGGATCTTAAACTACGTGTTACAACTCTATCTTGGCTCCAGGAGAAGACAATTTTGCTGTACTCCCCATTCTAAAGCAGAAGAGCCTAAAGTACTATTTACTTCTACCATATGCCTAAAAATCTTCCAATTACTGTGGCTGTGGTCTGAGATGGGATATATGAGGTTTTAGGTCAGGCTGAAGAAGGGAGGAGGAAATGGACTCTCTTAAACCAGTAATTCCTTGCCTGGATCTCTGGTAGCAGCAGGAAGAGCAGTCTCTTCTGTCCCAGCTCCATCTGTCCTTCTTTCCAGGACTGCTCTTAGGTGAGACTCACACTCACAACTGTTTGATATAAATCACTAGAAAGTACCAACTTTGTTCCAGGTCCCCTTCCTACATTTACTGCAGGATAAAGCCTTGTCTCCTCCTCATTTTTTGCCTGGAAGAGATCTTAAAAAGCAAATCCAAAACTGGAAAACCTCACATCCTGAGAGAAAGAGACAGTAGGAAAAGACCTGAGCAGTCAGAGTTTGGCTTACTTTTTGAATACAAGCTGCCTGATTTTTTTTTTGTTTGTTTTTTGGTTTNTTGTTTGTTTGTTTGTTTGTTGGTTTTTTTTGGGGGGTGGGTAAAAATGATCATTGTGTTATTTCGTGCAGCTGGCCGTCTTCCACTTCCACTGGTAGGGTGCAGTTTAAACTTGCCCATGCATAGATCTCTTTGCAACTGCTGAATGTGTTATTACTGTGAAACAAAATTCATTTATTATACTTGAATGAAAATTCACTTCTGCAAGATTTTTCTATTTTAGTTGCTGTAAAAGCTCTTTGGCTGTCAGGTGTTGGTTTTCCATGCAGTAGTTCTTACTGAGTAGCATGAAACAGGTGCAGTTTTAGGGGTATATAAACTGAGACCATGAGTGGGAATTTATTCATTTTATAGGGAAAAGTACAAAGAGCTGTACATTGCATATCTTAGTGAGGAGTCAACAAAATGATTGCTTATAAACTCTGGATGTGTAAATGGATGGAGCTAAAGATGAGAAAAACGTTCTAAAAATTGAATTTTAGACATTTTGGCATAGTTGAAACCTAACTTTCTATCCTTCTACTTTTAAGACGTGAACTTTTCCTATGGTGAGATGAGATACATCAATAATCTGCACCTAGAATATCACTAGATTTATCAGTATTAAAATAAGCATTGCTGCTTTAAGTTTAGGAGTTGACTGCATATTGAGATCTGGCTTTTATGTTTCTGTTGCTCTGTACAAAAAAACTATATGCTAAGTCAGACCCATGGTCCCTTGAAGCAGTTAGGGATAAATATCCTGAAGGTATGACGTGTGGAATAATCCTTCTCACTTAGCTTATATATTAAAATTTTATTTTCATTTCTCAGTTCTCCTATAAACTTAATTTCAAAAATTTCCTGCTATTGTGAATTTTATTGCTTAATTACCTGGTGATAATTAACAAAGATCACTGAGAGATGAATGCATGGAAAAGAGTTAGAAAACACACAAAATGGAACTGGTGGAAATAACCCAAACTGTTCTGATTTTCTCAAAGAGAGAATTATAGACCAAGCATGAACCATTGCATTTATTATTTCACAATAAAGAAGTAGATGCCAGTATTAAGTAATGATGAATCCTGTTATTTTTATGTAAGTTCACAACAACATTAGGTATTACACCTTGCAGATACTGTGTTCAGGCAGAAAGAAAGTGGCCAGCTGAGAACCTGTGACTCCATGGAGGAGTCACATACAAGTCAGATCCTCTGTGCCCCTGTTTCAGAAATAAGTGTAGTTACAGCTAGGAGATCAAGGCTATCTTTCTTCTCACAAGAGCTTGAGCGAAAGCAGGGGTGAGTCAGCCAACCCCAAACCAGGGCAATGCTACTTAAGAAGAGAATCCAACAGAATGTCTTTGTAAATAGTCAGATTTTTGAGAAACAAAGGTCTGAATCTAATTAACTGCATTTACTTTTTATTTCACTAAAATAAAGGAAAAAGCATTACAAAAATCAATTGACTTCTGAAGAATCACCACGAAGTCTCAGACATCTGATTGCAAGTCCAAACCTGCAAAATTCTGTTAGTTATAATACTTTGTCCTGTTTCATTCAACAAGTGTCTCTCACTACCTAATGAGACTGTCTGGAAGACGTCTTTCCACACATCACATTCCATTCCCTAGTGGTAGTGTTGGCATCTGGATTGTCACCAGCTCCCTTTCAAGTGCATTTCGGCCTGGAAAATGCTCCCTGCTGTTCACATTAGGTGGTCCCCAAGGAAGGCACAATGTCCCCAGTTCCAGGATGGTTTCCCTCATCCCAGGTTGTGTTATAAGGACAAGGCAAAAGCAGTTTTATCTCTGTGGCCCAGCTACAGCCTTTGTAGGAACAAAATAGACAACGAAAAGACTCAAAAGACTGCCACACATACAGGTTCATGGTCACTTCCCTGGACATGTTCTGGTCAGCCACCTGGTGTCTGAATGTGGCTTCGACCAACTTTCTAATATTATCTCTAATTACTGAGGCAAACACAGGCAGAGACAGGGATCACTGGCTTGTGCTGCTGGAACACATAGGAGACAACTCACTGTTCTCATGGAAAAAATGAAAGCAATCTTCAATGATCTTTCATGTAAGGCAAGATCTGAGATAACAGACAATTGTCGTGGAGTAGCTGGTTTGTACTAATTTCCTGATCTGTAAGGCAGCATCAAATGGCTCCTCTGATGTTTTGCTGCATGCTCCTTACCATACACTGGAGTGTTTCATCATGCACTGAGATGTATGATCAGGAAGGCCCAAAGAACCGATAAAAATGAAGGAAGAAATGTAGAGAAGGTGGGAGAGTTACAAAATTACAGGAATGGAGTGGGGTCCAGAGTATGAGGACAGTACAAATTGTCTTTTGATTTCTTCTGTTTTCTCTCTAATGAAGAGCTTTCCTCTAAATCATATCTGGCTTATCAGCCTGTCTTTCTGCTCAAAACTCAGACCCAGCAATTTTAACTCAGCAAAGAGATCTTAAAGACACTTTGATATCACTCTGAAAACAGCAGCTCCATGTGCAGCTGCGGTCAAAAAAAGTCATCACAATGCTGGGCATAATCAGATCAAATACAGAGAACTAAACAGAAGGCACCATTTTGACACCATAAAAAAACTTGCTTTGCTGCTCTGGCCACTGCACCTCAAAAGGAATATGGTGGAGTTCAAAAACAGGCACAAGAAGAGACAACTAAAATTGTCAAGGGGATGAAACCTGTGCCATGTCCTACTGCTGCTGAATGAACAGTATACAAGGTGAACCACTGGTGTTACCTAATAACATGTTTATTCTGTTCTTAATTTCTTAATGTTTTTTTCTTATAGTCTAAGTGCTTCTTTTTCCTTTGTATTATATGAAGAACTTAAGCCCATCACCTGTCAATGCGGAGTCCAGTAAGGCACAAACTTCCTCACAGAAAGCAAACATTAGTCTTGGATCATACACTAAACAGACCAGACTATAACTCCCAGAGTGCAATGAATAGAACTGTATTTAAGTGCAGCAAAAGTGCACACTGAGTGTATATGCACATATAAGCTGTTTGTATGTCTTTGTGTGCCTGTGCTTGTTATTCACTCTGTCTGTTAGCATATTCTCTTCCTATTACTCATATGAAGTCTGAAGTATTCTCTCACCTGCCTTACAGAGGGCAGACTGTGCTGAGTCAACCTGATAACCCTGTGCAATGAAGTGATGGATAGCTTGGTGGACGATGGAAGAGCAGTCAGTGCTGTTTGCCTTCACAGTAGCAAGACTTCTGATTCTGTCTCCATCGCATCCTTATGGCAAAGCTGACAGAGTGTGGTTTAGGTGGGTGAACAGTGAGGTGGATTGAACTCTGATTGAGCAGCCAAGCCCAGAGGACTGTGATCATTGGCATGAAGTCGATCTGGACATAAGACAGTAACTTGTACCCTGGACTAGCAACTGGGCAGGTGGACAACCTGATTACTAGGTAGTCCATTGGAAGGAACTCGATAGTTAGTTGATGTGCAGATGCTTTTTTCCCCTAGACTGTTTCCTTTCCAGGTAGTGCTTGTAGAAAAGCTGTCTTCAGACAGAGGAAAAAGCATATAGAGAGGAGTGGATTACAGAAAGATTAATTTTAAATTACTCTTGTTTCAGAATTATAGCAATACTCCAATTCAATATGAAAAAGAGTTATGATGCCCCAACAGATAGATTGTTCCAGTCACATCCTATCCCCAGGAAATCAATCACATAATCAAGGACCCTATTAATTACTCTCTGGTGTTTGACCACTGGATTCATCTTATGAAACCCATGAGTAAATAAACAGGTACAATTGCATATTACTAATATATAAGACTATTTATCTCTAGTGTTTCAGGCTATTCCAGGGAAAAGTTCCTTAAAAGCAATTTCCATAGAAATGCAAGGACCAAATTTTACACACTCTGATATCTTACTTTGATTTTCGAAGAGCTCTGATTCATGAGGGGTCAAAACTTCCTTGGAATTAGCTGAAGTTAATCCTGTCCTCAGCTGTCTGCCCTATACTTCTCTTGGAGTTCTATGATCACGTATCAAAAAGAATCAGCAGTTCTGAATTATCATTGTTTTCAGAATGGAATATGAAATGAAAAAGACATTGCAGTTGTTTATTTATTTTGTGGAAGTTGTAATTTGGTGTCTGCTATGCAGGCATCTTGAGTTGGAGAGGAAATGTGGTGGACAGCTGGTAAAAGGATACTCTATGGTCTTTCCAAGCTACACCATCCCTGCTTGTAAATCAGAGAATGAAGTCAAAGCTGAATGAAAGCTAACAGGAGAACAAAATGAGGAGATGACAAAAAAAAAAAAAAAAAAACCCAAAAAAAAAACCCAAAAAAACCCCAAACAGTCAAGCTCCACTCTGAATAAATCGGTGTCTTTTTAGCTTGGCTGTAGTGCAAGAGATGTGCTTTGGAGAAGGCAGTGCCCTGTTGGAAATAGGTGCTGTGTCAAAACACAGTCAATTCTGAGCAGAAAGGATGAGAAAAGAGAAAACAAATGTTTCATGAAACTCGATCATAGTACTGTTAATTGGAGGAGATCAGCTTGGAAGAATTTGTTGATTCTTTTTCTACCTAGGAAAAGCTTATTATTGTTTGCAGTCACTGAATAATGGATTCTGTTTTCCAACGTAGTCTGGAGAAGTGTTTTGATTTGATGCACACTTGTGTGATTTAAACTCTGGACTCTGTCAGGCTATGATAAAAGCTGCCATCACCTCACCAGGAATTTCCTGTAATGTATAAACACTTGACTTCACGCTAACCTCCCCTCCTGCCTCTCCCACATCCTTGCATGCATATCAATGACTGCTGGAAAGGGCACTGCTGTGTACCAAGTCCTAGTCAACAGACAGGATTGACCAAAGCCTAGGGATTACTGCAGTACTGCTAATCAATAGATATTGAGTGCAATCCCCTGCTCTAAATTCAACAGGGTTAATAAGTGTCTACAGAAAACAATGCTCTGAAACACAATCTCCCATTCACTGAGGGAGGGAAGGTAGAAATGTTTGTTTCAGCAGCTATAGATAAAACCTGTGGGAGGCAAAGCTTTAGCTTTTGCCCAAATTTGGCCTGAAGCATTCTTGATCTGCTAAGTGTGCTGTGCATTAGAGACGGCTTTGCTGCTGACAAGAGAAATACCACATATGATGACATATTTCTGAGCTCCCGTAAGTCTTTGTTTGATGTTTTACTCAGAGATGGCATGTGAGGCTCCTTATGGTCCCATCTATTAGACCTTTGGTTCTGCCTTTTATGCTTCACATGCAAGACTAAGCACATGCAGGATGGAAGAAAGGAATTCAATTTAATAGCTGGCCAAATGCCCTTTTCTCTTTTGAATAGGCAGTGATATTATCTTGAGATGAAAGGTGACACTTAAGCAGAGCAGCAACACTACTTGTAAAAGATCTGAAATTCCTATAACTTTGCTTGATGGCAAAAAGTGAAGCCAATCCCATCCCCCCATTTTACATGATTTACAGAGTGAACTTTCAGTACAATTTAAGATCCTGAGTGAAAAACCTAGTGCTGAGAGACAGTGTGCCAAACTATCTGACTAAGCTGGAGTAGTCAGCCAAGTTAGTATCTGCTAGCTGATGATGAATGGTGACGTCTCTGTGCTTGCTCAACATCTGTCTGCCTACTTCACTTCTAATTGCACACCCGTGGATAACTGGGAAGGGGAGAATGCTAGATTTCACAGGAGCAGTATAATGTGACCTATTCATGAGTGTGAAGGATTAGGTAGGCATGTCCATGCTGTGTTTTCAAACACATCTTCAACAGATGTCCAGCTTGCTACAGGTGGGCATGCCTGGTTCAGGATTATCTGCTGTCTAAGCCTCGCTATGATAATACATGAGAATATGCTTTTGCTTGTCACTGTGGCTTTACTGAATTCCTCAGTGGGAGGGGTCAGCAGAAATGCTGCATCTTATCAGCCAAAAGAGCTGCACTTGCTAACAGACTATGGAATATGAAGATAGGTGTACCATGACATATCCTCCACAGATACCGTTCTTCCTCAGATTGAGACAAATAAACCATACTGTCTGCTAATGTAAGTAACTGTCACACAACACTTTAAAACAGAGGAACTGCGTTTATTTATTTTTCTTTAGAGTTGTCTGACATTTTCCTTTTCTGCTATTTTTTCTGGTTTTCATAATTTGTTCGGGTTTCAGTTAATGCTACTTTTAAATGTCAACTTCTGTCTTACTTAGGCAGAAATCCATTCCCCTGTGTTGACCTAAAGCTAGAGAACACTTTGTATTCCCTATTTCTGCTGTGCTGCACTTTTTCCATCAGTAAAGTAGCATTAACTGCCTCAATATCCAGACATGGGAAATGCGTACTATGAAATGGAGTTTGCTAAAGCAAGACCCCCTATTCTCTATTACAAAATTGTAAGAAACAGGGTAAAGGGTCTTTAAGAGGTCATTTAGTACCCTCGCCTTTGCCTCTTAGGCTTTCCATCTCATCCCTTTCCTTCACCCTCTCACCCTTCCTTTCTTACCTATTACTTTGTTTTCTTTGTCTGATCCTCTGCTGTATCTTATTGAAGCTTTGGGCTGTATATATCAAAGCAGACACACAAAAAAATCTGACTTGCAGAGGTAGCCCCTCTAAAAGCAGCAGACAACTGTGTCTCTCACTTGTAAATAAATGGGGAGATAGGCTTCATCTGTGCTTTATTCTCAATGCATAATTCTCACTGTAGAGTTATAGCAACATGGAGTTACAATAAAACCATGATGACAGATTTATAATGGTGGGTTTAAGATGTTTGGTTTGCCAGTATAACTCTGAGTCTGTAAGAACCCCAGTTCTTACTATGGGGAATCAGGGCCTTTGTATCCCAAGACAAATTACTTCCAAATTGGAACACAGCTATGGACTCAGGCTCCATTGTGAGTGTTAATTTTGTTTCACTCAGAAATAATTATTGCTGGCTTATCTAAAGCAGCAGAAGCTTGGAACAGGAGAGTACTTCACTCCTTCTGGCACAAAGACAGTTGTGATAATATAAGTTATATAAAAGGTGCCAAGCTAAGGGAAGGGGTGGGAGGGGGTGGTGAAATAAAACCATCAACAAAACAGTGACTTTAGCCACCTTCCCACTGTTCAGATTATTGTTCCTAATTTATTACATTTATATTGACTTTCCATTGCAACCACTAGTTTGCAGGAAATCTTGCATTGCAGTTTTCCACCAGAGAAGAAACCAGTGACCTAAAAGCATGGTATATTTTTTATGACACTTATTAAAATTGCATGAAATGTGTTAGTCCTTGAACAGCAGAAATGGCCTGCAGCAAGGAATCCTCCTTCAGGGAAGTCAGCTCAAATGCTAATACCCAGTTCCCAGTCAGCATTGATGCTGGTCCTTCCCACTTGCCCTAGGAATTCCCTGCTTAAAATTACCTGAAAACACCACACACCTGAATAACATGGCAACATTTATGGAGGTAGTAAGTGCTGAAGTGTTGGGATACATTCCTTTGGGTGAGTCTGCCACCTGCCAGCTCCTGCACTGTGGTGAGTACCTTGCAATCCCACTGGCAGTCAGGACTTCCTGGCACTGGCTGATTAACAGGCAGGTATCTGCTGGGGCAAGGACTGAATTACTACATGATTAAAAAGGTGACATTGTAAAGCACGATTAAAGATTTAGGAGGAGTACAAAGTGTTCTTGGAAGAGAAATGGTCAAAAGACATTCATCTGAGTATCAGGAAGAGAGGAGAAAGGATGGTAGTGGAAATAAGGGACAGCCCATCAGCAATCAGTTTAATTTTAAATATCTTTCTCAGGAAGGCAAATAGTTATCAACATGTAGAAGAATGAAAAGAGACTGCATTGAATAGCTGAACAGTTTGGTGGACCAACAAGGATCTGAAGCATAATATTATTGTCTTATTATTGTCTAACCAGCTTTGCCCACAACAGCCACTATCAGTCTACTCTTTGTAAAATACCCACAACAAAATCAATCATTCACTTAAAAAGAAAAAAAAAAAAAATCAACTCAAGCCACCTCCATCTCTGGAGGTTTGGTCTTATCTTTCCACTCTAGGCAGACTGGAAGCTATTGTGTGGGTCCTCACATTTCCATTTCACATTAAAGCGCTGGCTTTGGATGATTACCCCCAAGATGTGTTTCTTCTTTGTTTAACCCCTTTGCTACCTTTCTGATAGCTATACTCAAGAATGTAGAGTTTGGGAGTTTTACCAGGTGGTGGCAGTGATGAACTGATGTTACCTATTTCTACAAATCCTGTTGATGTAACAATAATAATAAAGAATGTAGGCAAACAAGTTAGTCCTTCAGGGCTCAATTTTTAAAGCTGTGCATAGGGATTTAGTATGATATTAATTGGAACTGCTTGGTCAAATCCCTCAGCAGTGCTTTGACAGTTTATCTTGGACTAGTGAGGGTTCAATTCCAGTCCTGAACTTTGCATAATTTTTAGATAGGTTATAGCAAAGAAGATTGGAATATATTTTGAATATATTATGGATGTATAACAGTCACAGTGAAGGCTGCCCTTGTTCATTTCTCAGTCACTTCCCTTTAGATGTGAAAACAGTTTCAAAAGGAAAAAATATGTCATCAAATGTAAATGGACAATTTAGTGTATGTTCTGTGTATATTATAATTACACATAGAATATTTTGTCATTATTTTTATTCTAGAAATTAATTTCTCATCTGAGTTGGGGAGTAATGCCTCTATTCAAATAATGGGTACTTGCAATTTCCTTTGAATACCATGTCTTGCAACTAAAGCATAAAATGCTTTAGTATGCTTTAGCATCAGTGTGAAAAATGGAGTTTTTCAGGACTTTCACATCATATGTTATAGCCTCCTGAATTTAAAATCTTTGGGTTTATTTGTAAATATCAATAAGATTATTTCATTAATCACTACAGTTATGAGTTTTCAAAATTCTCATCATACTTCATACATTAATATTGCTGTCTCATCGTGACAAATCTTTCATAGGGTTGTGTGTAGCAAATGAGAAACATCTCACTTGTATGAAGCCATGAATATTTTTTGCAGAGATGGATATGAGATGCTCAGTCAGATGGAATCAGCACACAACCCCCTTAGGGCAGCTTGGGCTGCTACCAGCTACCATTCCAGTTGCCAGATACCCAGGACAGCATCCCACATCCCTCTGAAGGTTTGTCAGTGTGGGGGTCCCCAGGGCTGCAGGCCTTTCATATAATTTAATATGAAAGATATGAACAATATTTTTAGTCTTCATCCAGGAGAGCTAAATCACAAGGTGTTCTTGGTGCTGCTGTCTTCAATGTAACTGACCCATCTTCGCCAGCTCAATGCCTTTGCTGTGCTCGGGGATAAAAGCCTGCTTGCAGCTCACTTGGAGCTGCATTACTGTAAGAGTGGCTGTCCCATATCATCGTGTTGGTGACAAACAGATACACATTTGCTTCACAGCTTAGAAGAAAGATGTGCAGGAATTTCTAGAAAACGGGAAAGTCTTCAAGCAGGCCTTGACAGGTAGAGCTTGAAACATCAACAAATTTCCCTCTTATAAATGTCAATTATTGGCAGTCTTCTTTTTGCATTTGTCTAGCAGGGTCTATTTTCATTGAAATAAAATAAAATTTAAAAAATAAAAATAAAGTTAATAATGAAATAAATAATAAAAAAAGGACAAGGTCCTGGATAAACAGCAGCAAGCTTTCCAAAGCTGTGGATCTGGAAACAGGACCCCATTGTGCTACACAGCTTTGCAGCTTTCCTCTTTATCCTGCCCAGGCACAGTGACATCTCNGACATTGTAAAGCACGATTAAAGATTTAGGAGGAGTACAAAGTGTTCTTGGAAGAGAAATGGTCAAAAGACATTCATCTGAGTATCAGGAAGAGAGGAGAAAGGATGGTAGTGGAAATAAGGGACAGCCCATCAGCAATCAGTTTAATTTTAAATATCTTTCTCAGGAAGGCAAATAGTTATCAACATGTAGAAGAATGAAAAGAGACTGCATTGAATAGCTGAACAGTTTGGTGGACCAACAAGGATCTGAAGCATAATATTATTGTCTTATTATTGTCTAACCAGCTTTGCCCACAACAGCCACTATCAGTCTACTCTTTGTAAAATACCCACAACAAAATCAATCATTCACTTAAAAAGAAAAAAAAAAAAAATCAACTCAAGCCACCTCCATCTCTGGAGGTTTGGTCTTATCTTTCCACTCTAGGCAGACTGGAAGCTATTGTGTGGGTCCTCACATTTCCATTTCACATTAAAGCGCTGGCTTTGGATGATTACCCCCAAGATGTGTTTCTTCTTTGTTTAACCCCTTTGCTACCTTTCTGATAGCTATACTCAAGAATGTAGAGTTTGGGAGTTTTACCAGGTGGTGGCAGTGATGAACTGATGTTACCTATTTCTACAAATCCTGTTGATGTAACAATAATAATAAAGAATGTAGGCAAACAAGTTAGTCCTTCAGGGCTCAATTTTTAAAGCTGTGCATAGGGATTTAGTATGATATTAATTGGAACTGCTTGGTCAAATCCCTCAGCAGTGCTTTGACAGTTTATCTTGGACTAGTGAGGGTTCAATTCCAGTCCTGAACTTTGCATAATTTTTAGATAGGTTATAGCAAAGAAGATTGGAATATATTTTGAATATATTATGGATGTATAACAGTCACAGTGAAGGCTGCCCTTGTTCATTTCTCAGTCACTTCCCTTTAGATGTGAAAACAGTTTCAAAAGGAAAAAATATGTCATCAAATGTAAATGGACAATTTAGTGTATGTTCTGTGTATATTATAATTACACATAGAATATTTTGTCATTATTTTTATTCTAGAAATTAATTTCTCATCTGAGTTGGGGAGTAATGCCTCTATTCAAATAATGGGTACTTGCAATTTCCTTTGAATACCATGTCTTGCAACTAAAGCATAAAATGCTTTAGTATGCTTTAGCATCAGTGTGAAAAATGGAGTTTTTCAGGACTTTCACATCATATGTTATAGCCTCCTGAATTTAAAATCTTTGGGTTTATTTGTAAATATCAATAAGATTATTTCATTAATCACTACAGTTATGAGTTTTCAAAATTCTCATCATACTTCATACATTAATATTGCTGTCTCATCGTGACAAATCTTTCATAGGGTTGTGTGTAGCAAATGAGAAACATCTCACTTGTATGAAGCCATGAATATTTTTTGCAGAGATGGATATGAGATGCTCAGTCAGATGGAATCAGCACACAACCCCCTTAGGGCAGCTTGGGCTGCTACCAGCTACCATTCCAGTTGCCAGATACCCAGGACAGCATCCCACATCCCTCTGAAGGTTTGTCAGTGTGGGGGTCCCCAGGGCTGCAGGCCTTTCATATAATTTAATATGAAAGATATGAACAATATTTTTAGTCTTCATCCAGGAGAGCTAAATCACAAGGTGTTCTTGGTGCTGCTGTCTTCAATGTAACTGACCCATCTTCGCCAGCTCAATGCCTTTGCTGTGCTCGGGGATAAAAGCCTGCTTGCAGCTCACTTGGAGCTGCATTACTGTAAGAGTGGCTGTCCCATATCATCGTGTTGGTGACAAACAGATACACATTTGCTTCACAGCTTAGAAGAAAGATGTGCAGGAATTTCTAGAAAACGGGAAAGTCTTCAAGCAGGCCTTGACAGGTAGAGCTTGAAACATCAACAAATTTCCCTCTTATAAATGTCAATTATTGGCAGTCTTCTTTTTGCATTTGTCTAGCAGGGTCTATTTTCATTGAAATAAAATAAAATTTAAAAAATAAAAATAAAGTTAATAATGAAATAAATAATANCCAAACAGGGCAGAACACTGACAGAAACAAAGTACAGTGTGACTTAAAATATTAAATCCTTGTCTTCCTCTCCACCCTCTCATTTTGGTAGCAGTTAACTAACTTGTACTATAACCACTGTAATCAGAGTGTAGTTACACAGTTCTGCTGATACAGAATATTGCTGGACTTGGAGCCAAGAATTGATTTTTATGTCCCCAGAGACTTCAATTACTGGATACACGCTCTGCTGACACCAAGACTAGCACTTTTTCTATGGGTGGAAGTGACAGAAGTGAAGGCTGATTCAGGACCACGAGTGTGCACAGGGTGCCCATCCACCAGGGCTAGCAATGACTCCTGTTTTCTTTACTAGCTCACCTTAAAATACATACTTAAAAGTGGTGCAAGGGTGTACTGTATGATGTTTACACCCATCTACCCTTTATTGTGTCCAGCCCTAAGCTGTGGCTTCAAAATCTGTGCTCCACTTCACTGAACACCTCTTTTATAACTCCTGTCTACACAGCAGGAGGAATAACACTGTAGATCTATAATTTTAAGGAGGCAAGTTTTTCAGGGAAAGGTAGTTTATGGAAAAAGCAGACATGCCTTTGGGCACAGACATTCAAAATTACACCAGTTAGCCTGAAATGCTGCAGACTTTTTTCCCCTAAATCCTACCTGCTGCCTCCCACCTGAGCTGCACCCAAAGAAGTGACTTAAAGGCAGGACCCCACCCTGCCCTTTGTGAGACGTAAGAACTGGTGTTCCAAAGCCATCAAGAGCAGTTCTGTGACATACTGCTGGAGGGGGAAATGCGATCCCCTGACCCTTCCAGAGATTTGGTAAAAATACACAAAAGGCTGACTGGGTCCACCTGTCTGTTTAGCACTTTACCCATTTTTCTGCAGTGCTATTGACTGAAACTAATTTACTTGAACAACGTTTCACACAAACACGGCTGTGAACAATTTCACATAGAGCAAATCATTGCAACCCTCTGCCTTGGTCAGGATGACATGTGTCGTTTGCATGAAAACCCAAGGCAGATACGGCAGGATGTGTCTGTATATTTGCCTACTTAACAAATTATAAGCTACCCTTTGCTAGTTATCTGGTTCAAATATCTGGATGAATATAAGGAAAACACTAAACTGAGTCACAAGTGTGAAATTATTAACTAAACTGAGCAAACAAATAAATCTTAGTCTGGTGGTTGCCCACAGACACTTTTCCAGGACTTGTGTAAATGAAACCAAGGAGATATACAAGCTCTGCTCTTTATCAATTTGGTTTATCTCAGTTTCTTGATTACTCTTCATTAGCAAAAGATGAAATTTCATTGTAAAGGATGCACAAGCTCCTTGTCTGCTTTGCTTTTAATTGCTAACACCATTCATTAATCAAACAAAAGATACCGCTGGGGAGCAAGCACGTTTGCGTCTACCTAGTTGACTATGCCGATGTCAACTGGTTTTCCCAATATGCCAGTCAAAGGCACTTCCCCTAATCTGTTGTAAACTGTTGTGACAATCAGAGTGTACAGTGACAGCTGGGGAGTTGGGCGGCTGCATCCCACTCACAGGGGCGTGAGGCTTCCCTCGGCTCTCCCAGGGAGCTGGGACACATGGCGAATGAAGCCTGGGAACGCCGCAGCCTTCACACTCTCACACCCTGCCAGGTTATGGATTTCAATCAATACATAGTCCCAGCGGCAGAGGGGAAAGGGGGAAAAAAGATAAAAAGAAAAACAGCTGATTAGGGAGTCAGAAGAGCAAGAAATAGTCTATGCTATGACTTAATATGCATAATGAACAAAATTGCCAGTTTTAGAAAAAAGGGAATCATGTATACTTAAAACATGAATTATTATTTAAGCTCATCAGTCATGTCACACCCCTCACAGCATATTTCAGGAACCTCCCAGAAAGAGTAAAATTTCTTAAGTGGGTTCATAATTTCCGAAACAGTAGTATTTGGTGACTTTGCATATAAAACCCATTACTGTTAATGCAGGGTGTGGAGCACTTGAAGTACTGTAAGACTCAAAGTGGGGCTAACCTAAGACCTTTGCATTGCACTAGGGATGGCCAAGGTTAGCACAGCCTGCTAATGAAAGACCTGCTTCGCAAGTACTTCATTAGGTAATGCATTGCTCTTCCAGCTGAACGTCAGTGCTACAGAAGCAGGGGGCACTACCAAAGGAATAGTGAGGACAGGTTACAAAATTACAGAATTACTCCAGTACTAAAGTCTGCCCCTGTTGCCGATAGGAGTCAGAGCCAGAAATTTGTTACAGTCTTCATAACTTTACAGCCTATAGCTTACACTAGAAATGGTGCTGAAACCAAACATCTCCTGGCAATTGACCATCTCCAAACAGAACAGAACAAGTTACATGAACATTCCTACTCTGAAAGTGCGGCAAAAATATCATATAATGTATTTGACCATTAGCTGATGAATTGTGTGGCTTTCCTGCACTCTGGGCTGCCTGTACTGCCATCTTAGAGACAGACTCACCTGTGGATTGTTATGAATTGTTAGGAAAGGTCATTTATTAATAATTCTTTGCTTGAAAGTACACTGATCCATATATAACCCCTTTTGGGAAGAGTAGGAGCAGTAGCAAATTAGGATACTTTTTTTCTTTTTCCCTACCTACTTACTACTTGGGCGGAAGGGTGGGGAGAGGGGAGAAAAGATTCTTTTTTTATGTCATCAAACACATATTTCTGAAAGGCAGAGATTAAATACTTGAAATTAATGCATTTTACATTGTAAAAGCTGAGCTCCATTCTATGATCCATGATGGCAAGCATTATTTTTTTTTCTCTTGGAATATCTTCGTAAGACAGGATGGAAGAAACAAGTGCTTTCCTCACTCTTTTCCTATACTGCTGGGTATTCCAGAAAACTCTGGAGGAAAGGGGTTCAACCTACAAGTGATAAATTAAGTACAAAATTCAGTTTTTCAGCATTTAACAATGAGATGCTTACAGGCACACAGTGCATGCTCTTCTATCTCCCTGCTTCTATTGTAAATTAGGTTTAATCAGGAAACAGAAGCAAACCTATTTTTCTGTCACTTTAACTCACATTATATGAGAGCCAAGTCACTCCTTCATCTCTTGATTTTTCCATCAGGAAAAATCTGAAGGTTATTGCTGTTACAAGACACTGGTGTCACTAGCAATCCATGTAACAATGATATCTACTTCATCTCTTCTCCAACGTATATATTGGTATTGACCTGATAACCGAGGCAGAGCCTGCTTTGTTAACATCCTTCTGTTAGCTGTGACATTATTTTTCTGTCTCCTAGACCTGTCTAAAATAAAGAAAAATAAAATATAGAAAACAAAGTTGCAGTTTTATTTTTAGTTCATGATTTACAGGGAAAGAGTCAGATTCAGCATGTCAAAAGATTCCCACCTTAAATGGAGCCTCTTAAGCTCTATTCCCAGAGCTTCTGATATTCCATCAAAGTCTAGACTAATTTTAAAATAGCTGCTTTCCTATTCAACACTTGGGAACAGAGGTTTTTCAAAATGCATCTGGAGGTCGCGTGTCAGGTAGAAGAGTGAGAGCTGGCCTGGAAAACTGGGTTGGCAAGTGATACTAGTAGTTAGAAACAGACCCGCTGCAATGGCAATGGGCTATCAGGAGTCTCTTTTAAAGTGTCATTCTTGCAACCTAGAGCAATGCCATTGACATTTTCTGAAGTGAGCGATCATCCTCTTTGGAAACTTGTCAGCTGCAGAGGCTGTACCCATTTATTTGTCCCAAAAAATCATTTGCTGCTCTTGCAAGTGACTCTTCCATGAGATAATACCTGTCTTATCCTGGCGGAAGTTTCCTTTGCTTTCTCCATTCCATTATGAGCTTTTAGAAAGCTGGGAACCTGGCCTGGCAAAGGCACATCTGATCAGATTGCCTGATACCCTCGCACTGTCTGAATACCTTCCTGTGTAAACTGTTGCCCATTCTCTGGAAAAGAGGGTACACCCTCCCAGGTGCCCTGTGCATGCTGGTGCTGTGGTTCCCTTGAGGCACACCCTGAAAGCCCCCGAGCCACCTGGAGCAGCACAGTGAAGACAAGCACAAGCAAAGAAGTCTGGTGAGGGTGCCCGTGTGGCCCCACAGCCCCTTGTGGATCAGCTACTCTTCTAGGAAGGAGCAGGCAGTACAAAGCTGGAAGTCTTCAAACTCTCATCCTGACACCATAGTCAGTTCTGTATAATTTCTGTCTTACTTCTGCTTGCCAGCCTATCTCTCGCTGTCTTGGTGGTGCCTGTTGCCTCGTTACTGCTGTTGGCACTAGTGTTTTATTTCTTATCAGTGCTAGGAGCTGCCTGTTTTCTTTCTGCCTTTTTACAAATCTAAATCCTACATTTATCTTTCTTTTATCAGCAGTAAAGCTTGCAGATACTTCTGCCATCAGCATTCACTGAATTTGACTCCATATTCACTTGTCCTCCATTTTTAACTCATTTAACTACATGGGTAAGTTAAGAAACAACATTGGAATATTTAACTTTTGAAGTTCTCACAATAGAGCTAGCTTTTCAGTTTAATTTTCCTTTTCTTATGACTTTGGATGGGGAAAAAATACATATCATTAGAGGGATAATTAGAAAAAATCTGAATTTTTCATAAGTGTTATGATAAAAGTGACAGAATAAGATATCAACAACTGCTGAAACTTTTTTATTTTATTTTCTAAAACTAGCTAAGGTATAGAAGAGAAATACCAAAACAACTTCTATACAGATGTGCAAACACTGGTTTAGGAAAATGCATTTTAAAAATAATATTTATAGCTTTGATGTTTTTCCGTTTCAGTAAAAAATTCTTTTCATTGCCACTCAGCTTTGAATCTTTGACATGTACAGAGAAATTGGAGGATTGTCTCTCAGTATCAGGGGAGGCTGTTTTTGCTGAACAGTTTGCAGAACAAGAAATCCTCCTTGGCAGTTGCCCGAAGACAGATTGGATGTTGAAGGAAGCTTACATAAAGGAAAAGCAAGCACTGGCACAGTGACTGATAAATCTACTCCTGCTTCCTAAAATTGCTGAGCTGAGGGAAAAACCACTATCAAAACTGCAGTCCTTGGGAAAGAAAGAAAAGTCCCAAATGTATAAGACTGTGTTCTTTCGCCATCTCTACCTATGGGCTCCAGAATGCCTGTATGACAGCTGATATTAATGACTCATCTTTATCTCATTTCACTTCACTTTTCATACACACTTGCCAAGTCTCTCAACTTTTTATAGAAAAGAAATCTGTGGGGGTTTTTTGTGCAGTTCCTGTCTCCTAATTGGCCATGTTGCTTTCAACTACAGGTATGACTCTAGTAAGAAAACAATGACTCTCTCCCTTGTTTTGGTGTCAGTGCTTCATTATCACCCATTTGAAAGCATTATAATGGGTACATATTTTCCATAACCTGGGGACACACCATCCATAACGCTGCTGATTCCTTTGAAAATGCACGCAGAATCAGTCTGGAGGAGAAAAGACAACGCAGAAAGAACCGTGCCTCACCAACACCACCTATGGAGACTTTCTGCTGTGCCTTTTGCAACCGGACTTGCCTGTCTCGCATCGGCCTCTTTAGCCATCAGCGCGCTTGCAGCAAGCGTGGGTAGAGCCCTTCCCGAATCTTCGTTCGCGAAGCCAAGCCATGATGATTGAATGGGTACATATTTTCCATAACCTGGGACTGAATCTGTTAAACAAAATCTTTTAAAGAGTTTGCATGGACCAAAGTTGACTCTTTTTCTCCTGAGCCATGGCTCATCAGCCGAGTGGATGCCTGATTGAAACCTCCATCTACCATGTTACAAACAGAAATCTCTCTCCACTGACTGATTCTGTAGTGAGGATATATTCTCTGTTGAAACTCTGCCACAGTGAGCCAAAGAGCCAAGTGTGATGTGGCATTCCTTGGAGGTGTGTGTCCTCTTGTCCTGCAAGAACTGTAGGAGAATGGTTTTTTGAATTCCTGACTTGTAAATGAAATATCAGGTTCTGTTTCCTTTCAAAAATTTGTTGGCTAAAGAATTCTAATTTATCATGGATATTTGTAATCTGAATTCTAGTTTTAATCTTTCAGGTTTTTTTGTTTTTGTTTTTTTTTTTTTTAATCTGTTCCTCTTTAGTTAATGTGATTATAGGAGTGTCCTTTATACTGCCTAATTTACTTTTCCTTTAAAGTATCTAGAAAAGAAGTTGGAGTTTCAACTTCCCTCAGGAGATCTAAGATCAACTGATTAACAGATAATGTCAGTAATGGAATTTTAAGTCAGCCAGAGGCAATCCAGACAAGAAAATGTTGATATTTTTATTTAGTTTCATATTTTTTTAATCTTTGGGTTTGTTTTTCTTCCTTCTTTTTAAGATGGTTATCAATGAAGTGGTAACTGTTAAGAAAAACTGTTCAAAGCACCATTGATGTGCTTGAAGAAGCACAACACTTGCAATAAATTCTCTGTATAAGGATACAAGTGTCTGGAGTTCATCAGTATATGGGTGTTCGGTGTTACTGCCAAGATTAGCACACACACACATACAGGCTATTCTGCTCGCATCAGAATAGTCTACTCAAAGAGGCAAGATATAGTAACTCCAGGAAAATTTCATGAGGAGGTGTCAAAACAGCTTCAGTATTGATTTATCTCTTGTTGACTTAGAGCAGAGATAGGACAAACTCATAGTGCTCTACACCTAAGCAGGTAGACGTGTTTATAGACATCCTGGTCACCAGCAGGGAATGAATGTAACTCTGTCATCACCAGACATAAGAATTTTTTTATGGATTTCAATACAATGTTAATAATCTGGACACTAACAAAATCAATAGAGAGACATAATTATAAGAGCAGTCAATAAATAGTAATTTTATCCTATAATATCCATTATATTTGAGGTAGAAATATGTGTATTTCTAAATTATTTAATATGACCCAGCTAACTTAAATAGAGCTCAGTTTCATGATTAAGTTTATTAAAGCTCAGCACTGTACTAAAGCACTAACGTGAATGGATAGAGGAGCCTCAACTTAATTATCTCACAATATCTACTGTATTTTACACCTGTGCTTAGTTTAGGATGTTGCTTGCCTTGACAGCAGGGAGTGATGGTAACAAATCAGGCCCCTGTTTAGTGCCCCTATTCTATACAGCAAAGAAACAGAATATGCCTTGAAACTGATGTTTTGCAAGTGACCACATATCATCTGTCAGACAGAGGTAAAGAGATGTGTAAGGACCCACTCACAATATAAAATCCTTATTATGTTAAATTTTCCCTTTCAAACCCTAGCTTTGATGGAAACACTCAAAGTCATGTTGCACAATACACTGCAACAGAGATGCTGGTTGTAGGTGACAGTTTACTGATCGGTTCTGTACAGTCAGCAAAATGCATTTCTAAGGGCACTAGCTGAGGTCATACTTTGGCAGCTGTTTGTGTTGATGTGTTATAAACCAGGTTCTGGGGCCGGGTTTCTCTTCTTTATACCAGCCCAGCACTGTAAAGCCAGAGGGTAGCTGCCTTCAGTGCACCACTGCTGCAGCCTCCGGGCACAGAGGAAACTGGGGTTTTCATTTCTGCTGGGCAGACAGAGGCCATCAGGAGCAGGTAAAATGAACAATGATCTCAGAGTGCACATCTGCCTTTCTGGAGGATTGATTCAGCCAGTGCCATGTAGAGGAGTCCTAAAAAAAAACCAAAAAAACAAAAAACCAAAAAAACCCCCCAAAACCCAACAAAGAGGAGTTCTACATTAATAGTCAATTTTTGATCAGGTGAGCAAACACCTCATAAAAGTACTAGAAAAAGACATGGCATTTCTTCAACAATGCTTTTTTTTTAGGACTTTTTTTTTTTTTTTGTCGTTGTTGACAAATGAATGAAACTGATAGACCCAACTGGGACAATATACACTATTGACTTTCATAAAAAAAGACCCTAGTCCTAAGAGGGAACACAAAGTCAAATCTGATAGCCGAATGCCAGTTCTGAATTATCAATTTTTTTTTTAAAGACTAAAGATATAAATATTTCCACAGTTAAAATAAATAGCAAAGTCTGAATCTTCAAAGTGTTTTGGGAGGCTGATCCAGTTAAAGGTCATATGAGTTGCACTGCTAAAATGTTGGACCTGACTTTGAAAACATTATTGGGTCGAGGGAGAACAGTGCAGATAAAAGGAGCACTTACACGAAGCTGCTCCTTTTAAATGTCACTAGAAGTTTATTTTTTACACCCGCACCTCTTGTATTCCTGCCTTATTTCACTCCCTTGTACACTTCTCCCTCTCAAATGGTAAACATCTTGAAAGTCCTGACCAGAAAATTGAGACAGATAAACTATCCATTAAAATAGGGTGGAGTGCTTTGATTTTTACCTAGAGGGGAGACAGAATTAAGCTCTTTTTTGTATCAGAAAAAGGCTTACAGGTAAAAAAGAGAATTAAGAAGGATGCCTCTGGCTACCAAGCCTTCTCATTTCAGGTGTCTTCCAACACCCACACATTTTGGTTTTCAGAAGTAAAGCAGTAAGATTTTTCCTCAGACACAAGCCCCCACTTTTCTTACACAGTTAGTCATCTGGCTGAAGTTATAAAGAACAGCACAATTTCCCCTTCTCTTGGGCCCCAGCTATATTTTACAGGCACACACTTAGGCTAGAAACAGTCCAACAGGTTCACATGGTATCAGTGCTGGTCATTGTGTTCCTCTTGTAAATGTGAAAACTAATTGCTTGTAAACAAATATAAAATGAAGTCTTGGGGTCAATAGTGAAGAATGAAGTCAGACTTTTTAAAAAGTTTTCTATGTTCCACGACTGTCTGAGGTGAAAAGTTTTCCAGTCGGTACACATGCTTCACAAGAAACTTAGTTTTTGTTCTCTTGGCAGCAATAATTATCTTGTGTTTTTTATTTAACGTTAATTTGATTAGTTTGTCCTGCTGATGGGAAAGTAGGAGCTGATGACAGAATATAAATGGTTTTTGCATTATATAATCTTTTTTAAATTGATTTGTATGTCTGTACACATGTACGTGTGTGTGTGAGAATATATATATAAAACCTTGTTTTTCATGGGAAGAGTAAAGACAGGATAAACTCATCTTTCTAGAAATTGCCTAGATTGCAGTTATCTGAAGATGACTTTCATTTGTAACAACAGCAAATTGCAATCATTTGATTGTTCTCAGGTACCCTTCAGGGATTACATTTGGAGTTCTTGGGCTTGCTGCTGGTGGATACATGTTATTTCCAGAAGCTTGAAAAAAATATAAGCTACTAAAGAGCTCCTTTGTTCACTGGCTGATCCAAGGGATAGACCCAAGAGAAAATCAATACGTGCCTGGTTGACTCTTTGATCACAATACTGTGGGTACCTCTCAACTTAAAACCTGATTTGAAGCCCATTGACGTGAAAACTGAAGCAACCAGGCTTTGCATAACCAAATAATGACACACCCTGAGCATCCAGGACTGCGGGGTTGATTATTTTCATGGTGCAGGAAAGGGGCTCTCCAAGGGTCTGTTGACAACACTGAGACAAGTGTGAGCTGCACCTGGAATGGCTGGAGTCTGAAATCAGGTGCTGTTTATTAGCATTGCCTAATCAAAAAGAGCTTACAGGAGAGTAACTTATTTTGTATACATTAAACAGTCAACAAGAAAAAGAAGAAAACGTGCTGTTCTGCAGGTCAAAATATTACTTATTACCCTAATAAGCACTTAACTCTTTTTGAGACTGTAACACAGGCAGACAAGGGATTTTTTTTCTGCAGTGCTTTAAGTCATTCACTTGATTTGTTGCCATTTACTGCGGTTGTGTAATGGCTATAAAACCGAAAAAAAACATAAAACATAAAAGAAAGGTGTTGAAGTCAGCCTTAAGGTACTAAATTCCTGACAGCAGCTTGTAAAGCAGTGGAGATTTAGGTGCTGTAAGATGACACTGGAGGTTGTGGTAGACGATGGAAGGTGTTGAAGTGATGAGTCTATGACAAACTGGAATTATGCAACTATGAATAAAGGACCTGGGCACCTCCTGATCCCTGTTCATTCGTGGGGGCACCAGTGCTTCACAGATGCTTTTCATTTGACATGAATGGTCTCCAGACATCTAAAACTCCTGGCTTGGATATGTCCAGAGCTACATGTAAATTCAGTGTATGGCCTGATCTGATAGCCATTTACAGAGCACTCCTGTAATAGACTGAAAGTATTTAAAGCCATACAAAATATCGATGGCTTTTTAAATATAAAAAGTAAAATAAATAAATAGATAAACAAATAATTATTTAATGTTCTTTCATGTAGTTTTTTCAGATTTGTTCTGTAGATATCAGAGCTGTGCATCAAGAAAAGACTCTGTATCACATATGTTTTAAAATGCCGGGTACCTCCCACATTCACTAGTTGCATTCCAGTAAAGCATATATTGAGGAAGAAGGAGAGCTTGGTTTAGTCCCTCTCCCTCAGACTGAAGAAACTCTGCATTTCCATTCCATCTCTCAGGAAGATTTTTCTACCCACCTGGCTGGAGGCCACCAAGTAACAAAGTGCTCTTACTATTAGATCTAATCCTTCACAGAGTAATCAATTTAAAATGCATGTCTGGGTTGTAGACAATGAGCTTCACTCTTACGGTTGGTGCATTCAGGTGCATTTAGAGTAATGCTCATTACATGTTCCCAAAAGTCCCTGCTCCATGGATTATTTTTCTATGAAAAGCATTAGAGATTCAAGATAAAACCATATCTACAAATATAGCTAAAGTAGAACTAAGGAAATTGTCAGAAATAGCCTCCACCTTTTGAATGGTCGGGAAAAATGGGAATGATCAGTGATACTTGAAGGTGAGAAATCCTAAAGGGGCAATAAGAAATATCTTTCACAGCAAAGGGGTTATTTAGCAGAGCCTGTTGCCAACCACAAAAGTTGGGATCAAAATTTGGTTATCATAACATCCTCAGAAGGGAGACAAAATCTTGCAGAGCCTAGAGTTCAGGCCAAGTTAGCTGAGGTCCTACCTTACTGGATTCCAGTACCTTAAAATACGCCTGTGAGAGGCTGGATGCTAGGCTCGGTAGGACTGTGATTGTAATGCAGGGAGGTCATGTGCCTACTCCATTAAAATTTCTTCTATTGCTGTTATTATTCACAGGTGGACTATATGCTTATATACTGTACATATTTATACATACATATTTATACTTATAAATGGAATAAATTAGTTATATTGTGTCTCGATTTCATGGAAAGCACAAGAGAGGCTGTGGTCATATGCCAAGAACGAGAGGAGAGGGAGTTATAACAGGTATATAAAGTGGGTTAAGAAGGGTATAAACTCCCCCCTTCCTCCCAGAAGCACAGTTGAATGTGGTTAGTGACTTATGTTTCACTACTGTGTTACTACGCAACCTTGGCTTTAGCTCGTCCTGTCAAAGTCACTCCTTCCTTAGGTTGCCTCCCTTCCTGCTGCACGTGAGCTCAAGGCAATGCTACTCTGATCCTGCACAGCCCCTGCCTGCTTTGGTTAAAAAAGGGTTGGGCAGAAATAAAGCTATAATGGTAACTCCTAGTGGACAGGAGCCGTATCTTTTTTAAGTGCTTTAACTCTTGCCAGTGAGTGTAGAACCTTATCCTCCCAAACGGAGCGCTATGTCCTGTAGGCAGAGGTGAGAGTCAGAAGTTTTAACATGTTTCAATCTCTCATTTTGGTCATTGAACGTGAAATTAATTTCCCTCAGCCCTGCTTTCTGGATGTCTATCATATTCCTCAACTGTGTTCAGTTTCTAAATCTATTTATATCACTATTTCAATTGCTGTTAAATGACAATTTTTTTATTAGCATTGCCTTTTAATAGGCTTAAGGACATTAAGTTATTGATACCAGTGAAAAACACCAGAACTTTGAGACAAATTTCTTTCAGAAGACTCTTTCCATCTACCATCAAATTTGATGCTAGTGTTCATGCATATACCCATCAATAAGGAACTAATGCACACAGCAGTACTTAAGAGCTTCCTCCATAGCCTACTATAAACAGTGACACTCTCTCCTGCTGCTTTTGTGGGCCATGGATTGAGTTTCAAGTGCCAGCAGTTACTCAAGTTACATATAAGTGCTGGAGTAGGGTCTTTAGTAATATGAATGTTGGTTATTGAGGCCAGAGTTAGGTCTCAGACTGTCTGCTGAATAATTGAGGTGGAAAAGTAAACTGAAGTCAAGGAGCGACTTCTACTTACATGACATGGCAGTGGAAGAAGGGAAGGGTGAAAGTGGAAGCCTGCAGAGTGTTTTCAATGTCAGAGACTGCTGCTTGACTGTTCACATTGTTTACAGGCAGTTTGTCATGAAGTATCTAAACCCAAATCTCTCTTCTATAGGCTAAGCAAAAGGAGAGTATCAGCATTGCAATGTATCCATTAGTGCTACTCATTGCATTCAGTTCACTGCATCTTTTAGGAAAACCTACCTGACAATATCCAGTCTGTAATAAGCGCACTCTTGAAATATTGTGTTTAGTGTATAGCAATACCAGGGCAACAATTTAATAATAAAATTATCCCAAGAATGATAGTCATTTTCATCTCACATCTCTAAAGCCAAGGACATTTTATCACCATTTTAATTTATGATTATGGAGTGGCTTAAGAAACTAAACCTAATTCATGATCTGTGTGAGAAGAATTACTACAAATATATCACATTCCTCTCTATCACCTATGGCCATTTTAGTGTTCATAATATGTCTTTTTTTTTTTAAAGCACAAAGTCCTCCCTGTCCTGAAGTACTGTCATGGTTCAGCTAAAAGTCAGAAGAGCCTAGAAGTGCAAAATTAAGACAAACATAACAGGATAACCTCAGTGGCATCTCAGATGATTCAGTATTATAGTGAACATAAGTAAAGAATACTTTGTACAACACCAGAACATGAAATGAAACAATGAATCACATCCTGGGTAGATGAGCTCACACACTAGAGAAGGTCTTTGCTGCTAATTTTTATTTCAAATTAATGCTGTCTTCCTTTGGCTTTTGCAGTGATGTGTATGGCACTCAGAAAGCTTTATCCATCCACTTCAATAAATTCCTTAGGTTCAGACTATTGAAGCAATAGGCAGGCAGTGGAGAGGAGCAGTTCCAAAGCCAGCAAGGCTCAGAAAGTGAAGATAAGTGAATCTAAGTTTCTTATTCTGGCTGAAATAAATTAGCTCAGATGAAAAGATTCATACTGAATTGAAGGGGGCAGCATGCAATGGTGGAGCCAGCAGGGATCAATTTTAAGCCTCCATCCTGCCAGCTGTTTTACATGGGTGGTCTCTAAGCATGCCTGGTATGTAATTAACCTGAATCCCTGGGTAGCATCTGTGGCATACACGCTGGTATTGCATGCTACCATTTCGCCCTCGCTTCCCTGCAGGTCTGACAAATGAATGTTGTGTTACAATTACGGCAGACTAAAACCAGCCCTACATTTTCCTGCCTCTCTTTAAAAATAAGAAACACTCTTTTCCATTAGCTGCCGATTAAAACAAAATTTACTTTAGGGGAAAAAAAAAAATAAAAAAAAAAATGATCAGCTCCAGCTGTAAAACACTTGCCTATCCCTGTAAAGCAGTGTCTAGAGTGAAAGGAGCACAGATTTGCACCCGCTGATGCTTGTTAAATAGAAAAAAAAAATAAAAAATCATCCCAATCTTACAAATTTACTAAGTCTTTGATCTGGCAGATTTCTTAACTGTTGATCAGTTTTCACTATATAACTAGTGTTACTGTGCTCAGGTGCTTCTAGTTAAGTGCTTAACTAGCCCAGGATGTTAGTCTTACCACACACCATATGGGAAGACACTTGATTCTGTCCTAATGACTACAGTCAATGGTCGATGGGCATTAGAGTCCATTGACTAGGGACTGAGCAGGGCCTGATGTTATGCACAGACAATTGTTTGCAAAACCCCTTACCTTTCAAGGTGAGGCAGATTTCCTAAGCCAGGAGGGTTCTTTGAGTGGTCATTAGCCACTGGACATTCCCTCAAGCAGGAAGCACACTGTATATACCATACAATCTATATAAACTGTACAATGTTGCCTTTATTTATGCTATAATTCCACTGGTTGCATGACCATTTTAACTACATTTACCATCTTTTCTTAATTTAAAAAGAATCTGTTTCTCATAGTAATGATGACAGATTGGTTGGCATCATGAAAGTGTTTGATAAGTTATCAAAAATCCTGTGACTTGTGAAATGATGTGATTTAACCTATAGTTACCTATGCCAGTTTGTGAGGTCTGATTGATAACAGACACGTGTGCAAATAGTGAGGTACTTTTAATTAGAAGCACTGTATAACAGGGACAGTGGGCATTGTTCTGTCACCTTCACCTGTTTAGGCTTGATCCTCTTAATATCTGACTTACTGGAAAGTTGCTTCTTTATCAGGGAAGACCCATGAGGCACATCATGTTGGTGATCTCTTATTTTTCTAAAACACACTTTACAGTGGAATTAATGTGTCTTGGTTGTGCAGCATATAATGGGATTTTCTTGCTGGGAATTCGGGAGGAGTGTTTCTGCAAGACCCTAGGATTACACGGTGAAGAGTTCAGTTCGGCAGATTAAGGCTTGTTGTCTAGTAATGTTATGCATAATGTTGGCTTGAATCTTTTTTTTGGCTCACAAAGAAAATTTCCAGAGGCTGGGCCAAAAGTATTTTTTACTACTTGAAAGATGGGAGAAGAGGGAATCCACTTATCTGCATCCCACTGATCGTAAGCACTAAGCAGGAGAGATCAGCTCTCTGGACCTTCCCAGCTTTTCTCAGGGACCTAACCATGTGGTTTGGCACAGAAAGAACAGGGACTGTTTGCCCATGGCCTGAAAGACTTATTCCTGACTGCAGCTGAAGGGCTCTGGCATTCTGCAGCTTCATGGGAGAGAAACAAACTCTGCCTCAAAGCATGATCTTTCCTCAGCTGCTTTTACTTGCCCTTTCCAATCTGTGAGGGTTTACCAGCTATCATGTGCTTATTTTTGTGAATTTCTGGTCAGCACATGGATCCACACTCTGTGGTGTGTGTACTACATGCTTCTCCCTGACGTTGACTGAGGTCACAGCCTTCTCACTGGAGGCACGGGCCGTGCTGCAGCAGGAATGCAAAGCACTTGCCTGCACATACAGCGCACTGGCTCCAGTGAAAGTAAGTGATAGCACAGCACAGAGCTTTCTCCAGTGACTGACTCTTCTTCTTAACGGTGATAGTGGAGTATCCCCATGGGGGCGGCTTGCAGTGTCAAGGGGGCTGGAGATGGCTCCACATGAGTTCACTGTGGTAGTGACAACAACTCCGTGTGACACTTGTCTCCTGGGTAAATTGTGCAGCTGTCTCCAATGTATATATGTATGTAGAACTGGGGCTGTCTGTTCGCTCTGCTTTCTCTCATTAATATTCCTCCTGCAATAATTCCAGCCCTCCTCTAAATTATACTTGGTTTTGCCTTTTTTTTTTTTAAGAAAGATGCATTTTGACCAATTTTGTGCTGCTAGAAAATGGAGCAGGTTTCATAGTCACACACTTCTTTTTCTCTTCCTCTCCCAGGATTTTCAATTCAAACTTTAAGACATGAATTGTCTTCTGAGAAAGAGATGACTAGAGTATGAGGTGATTTTTTTCCTATTTTTGTTTTTTTAGTCTTTCAAGGTGGGGAAGGAAGTGGTCCTATAAAATAAGTATATTCCCTCATGGTTGGTTAAAATGTATTTTTATTTCCTAATAGTTTAAGAAGCAGAAATAAAAGCTTCAATAATCCTTGTCTGGCTTTTATTTACAATATCTTTAATATCTTATTAAGAAGCTGTGGAAATACTCTATTTTAAGCCTCATACCTAATAAAAGAGAAAATATCAAGTACAGTCTTTTGTGCTTTTGTAGAATCTGCACATAAAAACAAATTCTTCATTGGTTCTTTTATTAAAATAAGTTGAAGGTTGTTTGGTTGGGTTTTTTTTCCTCCTGCCATAGCCATTTGCTGTTATAATGTGACAATTTCCATGACTCTTTTGCATGTTGATTTAGTTGAGAATGACTGTTGCTTTCTTGGATGCTGTCCGCATAATTAATGCCTCCTATCTGTCTCTAGCAGACGGAAGAAAATCTTTTCTATCTCTGATGGAAATTGTTGAAAGGCCCTTTGGGGCCAATTAGATCACCAAATGGCAGTGGCATCCTGGAAGAAACCACCATGGTGCATTTTCATCATTCTTTTCAGCTGAGCAGGCTGGAGGATAGGAGGGAGGGAGAGGGAAGGAGAATGTCGGGGTCCCTGATCAGAGAAATGAACTGGCATATAGACCACATCTTATTTCCCAGTTGGAGGTGCTGACATGACATCTCTCACTTTTTCAGCCTCATTTCTTTCTGGTTTAATAAATTCATTTCATCAATGTTTTGAAAGCAGTGTCTTGATGACAGTCTGAATCTATACCATTTAATTCTAGCATTTCCTGTGCCTTTTGACAGCAAGCAGACAGAATTGAGCTAAATGACATTTCTGCCCAGTTCCAGTTGTAGAGCTTGATAATCAGAATATTTGAGACAGCATCAAGGGCTGTAGTCAAATTGTTTAGGTATTCTTTTCTTATTGAAAAATTTAATATCATGTAAAAGTGTGACTTTTTAATAGCATTACTATAATTCCTGGGTTTAGTGATAAGACATTTAGTAGAATTATCAGCTATTTCAACAAAGCCTTAAAATTCAAAACCATTTAAAATTTTAAGTTGAATCCCAAAACCATCTGTATAGTATAGTGGTAATAATCTTTAAGTGAAATAAGTTTATAAGCGATATGCATGTCAAGCTGTTAAAATGAACATCTGTGTTGCCTTGACATTTATAAATGCTAAAACCTTTACTTTACCTTGCTATTCAATTCACAGCAGGAAATGTTATTTAAAACTGTAACCTTCTCATGCTTATACATTATTGCTTAATTTTATTAGTCTTCTTTTTATCAAAAGAAGTCACAGTCATCATCATTTCTCCAGTGTCAAGGAGCACAATTGCAATCTGATGTATGATTGTAAGATATAATGAGAGCTGGTGTAGAACAACTAAGCTTAGGAACACAGATTTGATGCTGTTCTTGAATATCAGCTTAGGAAGTGTGTCAATAGATAAGAGAGATGATTTTTCATTATACAAATGATACCAGTGTTGTGAGTAACAATTGTTTGATTAATTTCATATTAATTCCTCTCAAATAGCACAAAGTAGCAAGCAGTTGTTTTTGCAATATTTTTTCAAGATGAGTAGGCCAAAAATGGCTCTTTACGTAGCAGTTTCACATGATTTAGACCAGACTGTCTTTGTTTTTGACGTGCTACCCCTCACACCTGTGCTGTGCACACATGCGCTCATCATACAAGGAAGAACTACACTGAAAGTTAACTGTATTTAAGAGTCTACTGATACACACAGGACGTTCTTCAACTCAGGACACCTGAGCTCAACGGAAGAACTCAAGCAGTCCCTGTGTATGTATCAGTGCTGAAGTCAACCATGCGGCTTGAATCCAGAGTAAAAGAAAAGTGAGTATATGACAGACCTCATATGCACAGGACATAAGTGCTTGCAGGGACTTTAGCAAGGTAAGCAGGTCACTTGCTCCCACTAATTCATCCTCACTTCATTTCCTACTTGTGAAGCTCAAGTATCTTCCTGCTGGGTTGCAAATCTAGTGTGGTGCAACCTTATTATTTATCCACTCCTGTCGCTCTTTATCATTCACTTTGCAGGCTAGCGCAAAGTCAGTCAGTTCTCACGTTTTTCCTAGGCAAAGGGCTGGTTCCCTTCCTACTGAGACCCCTCAGATGTGTCTGTGTGTTCCCAGGTCCCACCCCTGCACAAAGCCACACTGGCCAGACTGCGCATGGAGGGGTCAGGGCCACAGGATGCCCAGCGGAGTGTAAGCACAGCTGTATACATTTTATTCCAGTCCAGGACCTCAAATAAGACAGCTTCTGCAAGCTAAGACAATCTCTGCATGTTTGAACATTTACAACTGTCTATTGATGGAAATTAAAAAGTTGAGAGAATTAAAAGCTCAAAGAGAAACCTTAAAAGGCTTCTTGAATACAGCTGCAGCTCTTAAGGTTCGTGGGGTCCTGACAATCCACGGTAAAATCTCTCTTCCTCTTGCACTGAACGCAGGCAGCACATTCTGCCCACCAGGACAGAAAGCATGATGTGCCTCTGCAACATCCACAGTGGGGATTCCGTTGGATATCCTCAAAGCTGTAGCAATTGTAGCAGTTCTGGGTAAGCAGTAAAGGCAGCACACAGTAGGAAATTGGATTGTCCTGACACCCCAGCTGTCCCAACATTTCATTTGAGAGCTGAATGGTGAGAATTTATGACATAAGTTTGTGGTTTTCCACTCCGTTTAATGTTGTATTTGAATGAAAAAGGTGTGGGGTTTTTATGCTTCAAAACATGCTACAGGACTCTGTACAGTCACCTGCACAGTCACTCCCGGTGGGTTTTTGGTGGCTGTTCCCAAGCACACAAGCTGGTGCCTGGCACCTTGGAGTGCAGGCAGAGTGGTCATATTAGAGCAAATTACAAGATCAGTCGCAAGGTAACCTCAATTTTTTTTCTGATTTTCAAGAGTCAGCAGCTGGGCACTCTTATCTTGTTAGCATTATCTGAGAATAACTTACACTGCTCTTGTTTTGTAAGTGATTGTTCTCTCAGATCACCACTGTATTAAGGAGACATGCACAAAACCACATTCCTACAAAAGAATTCTCAGTCTGGGCGCCTCCCAAGGCAAAATGCATTATATCCACTATTGTTTGGATAATTTGTTTTTCATATAAAGCTTAAGAATTATCACCTTCAAAATTGTAATCTGTTTCATTAAAAAAAAATTTTTTGCTGAGTTGACTGCTCTTGAAATAAATACAAATATCACTGAAATGGTTAATCCTGGTGTAACTGTTTCCAGTGTAATAGTTTTGGGGTCACTTAAAAATCACTGGAAATGTAACCTCTTGCACTTCCTGTAAAACACTGAACTCCGGATGATAATCAAGACCTCTAGAAAATTGTGGGCTGCATAAAATTGCAGATTTGGCAATTTTCTGACTGCTGTGTAATTTTCTGGCACATTTAAATGTGTGTTTGGTTCAGTGCCAGACTCCTTCCTCCCCCAGACACCCTAAAATTAACTAGGAGCTTTGGGAATTTCATCTGTCAAACAGAGACAGAAGTGTCCAATCAGCCTGGAGGAAGCATGGCTGACCAGTGCTGACCCAAATCCCTTCTGAAAGAAGGAAGGAAGGAGACAGAGACAGATGAGGAAAAGTCTAGCAGAGAAAGGAGAGGGAGGACAAGATCAGTAGGTGAGAAAGAAAGGCCCTGGAGAGCCTTTCTGGAGAAAAACTGAAAAAGCTAACTTGTAAGAGAAAGCAAGCAGTAGAAACATTTGGAAGAATGGCTTGTAGTCCCCTTATAAAGTTGTGAGGTTTCTTATTGAAACTTCATTTGGGGATTGGGAGTGAGAGATTTGTATGCTTAAAAACGCTGGAGTTTCTTCACCAAAAGATGAAGCCAAGTCCAGACTCTTTCTCGCTGGGGTAAGGAAGTGATGAAATCCTTCAGAAGCATATGAAGCACTGATTTGCACAGTTCAGGCCATGGTGAATTTACAGCTGAACTTGGCAAAACTGATGAAAACCAGGGGCAGACTTGATGCTACATGGTAAAACAGGAAGAGAAGCCAGGGTATCCAGTGCCAGCCCGACATTTTTATCACCACATCACCTGCACTACACACTTAATTGTCTTTCTATTAACATTTTCTTACTGTTCTCTTGGTGTTGTGAAGCAACAAAAAGTGGTNTATACACAATCGAAACTCAGGGGATAGCTTAACAAAATAGCTAATACAATGAAAGTCTCACCACTTCCCTTGCGAACAGCAAATCCCTTCCCTCTGACACGACTCGGACAGAGCCCTCGGTCCAGGCCTTCAGCCCACAGAGATAAGCGAGGCCTAAACACTGAGAGCTGCTGTCACAGAGCTGGTGACCGGGAGGAAAGCTGAAGCCCAAGAGAGAGAACCTCCTCCCCGTCACCTATCTTTTATACACCTGATTACGTGAGGGAATAGGGTGGAATACTTCCTTAGTTTTTGACCCCAGTTGTTAAGGAAGGCCTAGAGAACAACAAACCTCACCAAAGCCTAAAATTTAAACTACCACAGGTTTATACAGCCTGTATTTGTCCCATACATCTACCAGCCTTCCCCCTGTTTGCTGTGCCATCATTCTTAGCAACTGTGTCTCATGGAGAAACAAAACGTTTTCTGTTCTTGAAGCTCAACTCAGCCCACCCTGGAGAAATAGCACCTCACAGGACTCACTGCTGAGACTAGTCAGCACCAGAGGTACGAGGCTCATGTTCTTCAGAAGCAGCTTTTTGAAAGTCCTGAGGAACAGGGAAGTATTTCAAATAGGGAAATAAAAAGGCTTAAATTATGACCAGGAGTTTATCAGAAAGGGCCAAGGAAGAAATTACAGGCCCCAGGCATATTCCCTGATCTGTAGCCTTTGGCCTTGGGATTGGGTGCTTTGACCAGAACCATTGTCGGTTTTGTTGTTATATCAATACAGTAGCTTTGCCCTTGGTATTTGGACCTTAGACAATTAATTACAGAGTAGTATCACACTATTCTCAGGTTGCAAAATCACAGGTAGTTTTTGGAAAAAAAATATTTTATATTTATAGGTGCAAGTGATTTTAAGATTGCTCCAAAACCTAACTCATTCCTAGTTTAAATCAAAGTTAATAGGTTGAACAAAGCATGGAAGATTTTCTTTAATATACTGTGGGATGTGTGGACAAATCCTCAGTTCTCTATAAATATCTATTTTAGTTACAATTAATTCAATTTAAAAACATAATTAGAAGCCCTACACCAAATACACCACATGCTCATTCTATTCCTACAAGCAAATGAAATGCTCTGTCTTTTCTGGAAATTATGCAATCTCTGATATTATAAAACATTCTGACCTTAATGGTAGCATGAACAGTAGTTCTAAACAGCCTCACAACAAACCAACCAACCAAACAAAATTAAAAAACTAACCAATCAAACAAACAAAAAACCAAAACAAAAAACCCAAACCAAAACAAGACAAGACAAAACAAACAAACAAAAACCCCCAACCCAAACAAACAAAAGAGAAATCAAACCAAACTAAACAAAAAAACCCAACCAAACAAAAAAGAAATCTAAAAGACATTTAAACTCTTTGAGAACATAATAAAATAGACTAAAACATATGTTAGAAATAACTGGCAAGCTTCAAATCCTTTGAGATACAGGGAAACTCATGGTTTCGTATGCTGATCTGAACACTTTCTCAGATTTGGAAATCTCATGAGGACAAGATCTCATGAGATACTCTGTTATGATGTTTTCCAGTTTGGTTAGACATATGGCACAGCATGAACAGCTTTCCTTCCAGTGTTTGGTTTCTGTTACTCAGCCATGAAATACACAGTAAAATGACACTTTTTCCAAACTGCAAAACTTAAAAAATGTTTTATTCTAATTACAGTTGTGCTTTGGGGTCTGATCTGGTTTTATTTTCAAGGTGGAAAGACTAATGCATTGTAGCATGTGATGCACATAATCCAAGATATTTCATCTTTAAGCAATATCTGTCACTGAAAATCACTGATGTTACTTATTTGCAGAAGATGAGGATTTGTCCCTATGCAGAACAGTTCCTTTATCTGTCTTTGAAAGATCCTACTTTAACTCTGTTGTTTTTAACCCAAATAGTCAAAGATCAACAATATGCCTCTGGCTACTTGCTTCCTTCTTTCTATCCTTAAGTTTTTAGCGCCTGAGTGATTCCCAAGAATGAAGTAAGAGCAGTTGACCCATTCTTTCGGTCAAGGCAGTTGTTCAGTTGAGGTCAGTGAAGATACAATTTCTTTTCTTTATGGCAGCAGTGAGGGAAGGGATCTGCTTGCCTGGTGCCTTCAGCCTGGAAAGGCATGTCCTCACTTGCTCCCGACGCATGGTCCACATGCGGTCTGAAGAGCTAAACCATAAATCTACATATTTAGTAAAGACAATATGCATTGAATTTTGCTGCACAGTCAATAAGTCCATGTATAAAATGACACCTTTGGCACCCATTCAACATTCACATCCCTTGCCAATTGTTGGGTCCATGTTTCAAAGTATTGTATTAATACAGCTTCTCAATAAAAAGGTTATAAGAATTTCTCAACATGGACACAACTATATGTATAGTCTGTATCCTGGTCTTTAAAACATTATCTAAAGGGTTTTTTTCATTTTTTTTTTTAAATTAAATGGCTTAAACCAAACCTTTAATAAGGGAAATTTCATCTTGAATTTTTAAAAAAAAAAAAAAAAAGAGTACATGGATCATGGCTTTCTAACTGACGGTGTTGAACAAACATGACTACACTCACAGATATTGTTATGGCGGTTAATGCCAGAATATATAGGGAAAAACCTACACAACATCTAAATGTAACACTTCCATAGCAAAAAATATCAAATGTTTCCTAACAAATAGTGATTATTTCACTTATGCATATTGAGTAAGGCAAGGTCTTTCATATCACATCAGACAGGAAATTAGTTCTCAAATCTTTTTCATGAATTTTTTGTTTAGAGGGTTCTAAAAGAGAGCTTTTTCCCCACCAGCAATATTTTTACGAAAAAAAAATTGAAGATTAAAAATAACCTTGAATATTTCCTTTCACTTAAACCTGTGGTTCAGTTTTGCTAGACTGGGTTTCTAGCAGCACTGCCTATTCTTGGCCTCATCTTGAGAAGCTGTCAGATTCTCAGTTGCTAAGTGTTCTCAGAGGTCTCAGCTTGTTAGCTGTGTTTTGTGACTTCACGGGTCTAGCTTTGCAGTCACTACAGACATCATGGTGGCTGCAAATCCCACGTCATGCTTAACTACTTAGAGAGTATCCATGAACCATTGAACTTGTGATTACAGCTTTTTCCTTCCTCCAGAAATTGTCTATGAGGAAATTTATATTTGGTCTTGTGTGTGATAGAATAGTGGAATGCAACCCACAAAGGCCTTCGAAGACTCTATACAGAGGAATCCTCTTTTCTCCCATATGGCATCTCCAAGTACATTTTCTGAGAGTCAGCGTAAACTATAAGGGGTTTCTGTGCTAGTGGAAACTCTGCACAACTCTCCATGGTTTGCACTGGATGTATGTTTCTATGGTATGTATTTTATTCCAGAGGACTAAAAGGAAGGTTGGAAGCTTTTATTTGAGCTGCCTGGGAGATGATGAAGAGAAGATTCTTAGTGGAAATAGCAGGGGAATGGCCAGATGGAGGAGATTTGAATCGATGCTGTCACTTTATTATGAGTCATATGCCAAAAAAGAAGGACATTCTGGGGTCTCTGTGAGGTTTAATTTATATAAAACATGGAAGATATGAAAGAGATTTCTATATCTTGCCACTCAATGGGTCTATCTTCAAGGATCAGTTTGTCTGTAAGAGAATGATATACTCTTTAACAGAGAAAAAAGTAATACCTGGACTAAATGCAATTTCTGTCCACTCCTACAAAGTATTCACATAAACAGATATTGGAGAGGTAAGGCCTTCACCCTCTTCTGTCTCACTTAGCCCCACTGCTCTTTTTTCCTCTGGAGACAGAACTCACATTTCCAGAGGTTCAAGAAGGTCTAGAGAATGTCCATAGTGAATGCTCATTTTCAGCTACATATAAATAAAATGAAGATTTATGTAACAGATAGCAGGATAGCTTTAAATGTAATGCATCTTCCTCCACGGTCTCATATGAATGAAGGTGCACAGAATCACACATAATAATTCTGTATTTATTAAATAAGCTAAATACCTTGCATTTTCAATGTACTTTCCGAATCATCTCTGCATTGGTTACTATTCATTTAATAAGTGTGTCATTATTGCAAATAGAAAAAAAAATAAACAAAAGGTTAAAAAACAGCAAACTTAACCAAAAACCCATGAAACAGACATATAATTTTGCTTTTTTGGACTTATATCTATCCGTTTTTCCTGAGGCTTATAAATCGGAATCTTTTCTGCTTTAAAGTTCTCATAATATCTTTCAACAATGAGAATGAGGATAAAATGGGAATATTCACAGATAAAAATAACTCTTTTCCTTTCTTTTTACTGCTATTTTTTTTCTTTTTTTTTCTTTTTTTTTACTATGATGCAATCATATTTTTGTCACTGTAGTGGTTAATATCAGCAGCTTTTCTGGGGATATTCCAACAAAACTCAGGGAAAAAATAAACACAGATAAAAATGCTATGCATTACTTTGTGATACACAGCTATACATCATTCATGATATCTTTATAATGCAATACTATTTGGACATTTCAGTCTGGAAAGAAGCCCAAGTGTTTCCAGGCACTTTAAGAGCACATGAAATTATGATTGGGGACCATATTTAAACCACCTACTCTGCATGCCTAATTTAGGCTTTGCTACTTAAATTTAAGAGTGAGATGAGTGATCCAGGCCTGCCAGATCTTGCCTCCACTACAGCTGGTGGGAATGAAATAGCTGTGACTCCTAATTTGAGCACTGGAGGTGGGATTCATCTCACCTAACTTCTCACACATGAAAAATAGTAATTTAAATCCGGGCTGGCAGCCCTCCTTTCAGTGGGGAGAGGGAGACACCTTGACAGTGCCTCTCCTGCTGTCACTTGTTTCAGAAAGGTTTCCAGCCAGGCTGGACAGACAGGAAGTAGTTGATCCCAGACAACTTAAAAAGGAGATGACAATGGAACTTAGTGAGTAGATGCGTGAATTTTAAAAGATACTTTTAACCCGGTCATTCATGTTTTTAATTTAGGGAGGATTTGCAGTATTAATAGAATCATTCCATTGGAAGTCCTGTCACTTTTACCAAGTATTAGGAAAAGTCCTGCCTATGTGGATCATTTGTGATGACCTTGTCATCAATTTATTTCAGGAGATTAAAGTGCAGGGATGTCAGAAGTCTGCTAAAGCTAACAAAGTTTCCCTGGAGACGTTATGACAAAGATGCACTCTGAATGACTAATATCATCTACTAGTGGCATGTCCAGCCCTGAGTCAGCATCTGGGCTTTGCCCCAGCTCTGCCCCAGGACAGCATGGCTTGGCTATGAGCAAGCAGGGACATGATGCCATATTCTCTTTTCCAACAAATCCAGCTGCAGTTCAAAACCTGTGGTGAATGGTCTAATAGAAAGAATTTCCTATGTTCCCAAGTGATTTTTGACTTCACTCACATGTAAACAAAATTTCTGGGAGACAATATTTTAGGGGAAAGCAAATAATTCTGTATAGTCTATGAAACAGGCTTGCCATGTCTTACAGCAAATGCAAGCAGGCAGGTCCCAGATGACAATTTTTTCCTCCAAAATCTACCACCACTTTAAACTTGCATGGATTTCCTTTGCTCTTGCTGGTTCCCAGAGTTTAGGCTCTACTTTCACAGGATCACAGAATCAAAGAATATGCTGAGTTGGAAGGATCGCTGAGTCCAGCTCCTGGCTCTGCACAGGATCATCCCCAATAGTCACACTATGTACCCAAGAGTATCATCCAAATGTTTCCTGAACTCTGTCAGGCTTGGTGCTGTGACCACTTCTCTGGGGAGCCTGTTCCAGTGTCCAACCACCCTCTGGGGGAAGAACCTTTTTCTAATACCGAACACAAACCTCCCGTGATGCAAATTCAGGCCATTCCCTTGGATCCTGTCACTGGTCATCACAAAAAAAAGATCAGTGTCTACCCCTCCTCTTCCCCTCACACAGAAGTTGTAACTGCGATGTGGTCTCCCCTCCATCTCCTCTTCTCCAGGCTGAACACACCAAGTGCCCTCAACTGCTCCTCATATGGATTCCCCTCAAGGCCCTTCATCATCTTCATTACCCTCCTTTGGATGTTCTCTAAGAGCTTAATATCTTTCTTATATTGCAGTGCCCAAAACTGCACACAATATTCAAGGTGAGACCACCCCAGTGCAGAGCAGAGCGGGACAATCCCCTCCCTCACCCAGCTGGTAATCCTTTGCCTGATGTCCTCCAGGACATGGCTGGCCTCCTGGCTGCCAGGGCACTGCTGACTCAGATTCAACTTGTTGTGGACCAGAAACCCTGGTCTTTCTATGGCGCTGCTTTCCAGCATCTCCTTCCCCAGCCTTTATGAGCATCCAGGGTCACCTCATCCCAGGTGCGCAATCCGGCATTTTCCCTGTTGAACTTCCTATGGTTGGTGATTACCCAGCCCTCTAATTTGTCGAGGTGTCTCTGCAGGGCCTCCCTGCTTTCAATGGAGGCAACAGCTCCTCCCAGTGTTGTATCATCTGCAAACTTGGTTTGTATCCCTTCCAGTCCTGCGTTCAAGTTATTTATGAAGTTGTTGAAGAGAACAGGGCTTTGGGCAAACTAGTTCTTGTATTAAAGATTGCTGAAGGTCACAGTTTTTCATCTAATTATATCAGTCATACATAAACAAGAATTTTAATAAAAATAATAAATTCAATAAAAATGTAAAAAAAGTGTATAACAGTATGCTGGAGCCAAATAAATAAACAGTAAATAAAAAGGATGTCAAAACAGAAAAGAACAATACCTAAAGCCCTTAAATCACAAATTAGCTTGATGTCAATCACATTTGTGCTTTAATGTTCACTTGAATTAAGTTCTAAATTCTCAGGAGAGAGTGAGGATAATAATCTGTGTTATCTTAGAGAAGAACTCTGTATATTTGTTCATGTTATGAATGGGTTGTGGCGACATTTCTTTCCTCCAAGCTGCTGAAAGAGCATCAAACAGTTACCTAATAATAAGAAAGAATAAAAAGGCAATTAGGAAGGAAGATGTTGAGACTCTTGTTTTATGAATCACATTATGGATTTCTGGCATGTCTCTTTTTTTATTCTTCCAAGTATTTCAATAGCCAATGAGAGTATGGGTTTTCATCTGAGAGGCTTTGCAATCATATTCCTATTTCCATCTTTAACATACTCCTAAATCAGATATTTTCTCTTGGCTTCTCATTGAGTATAAACTTGCAGCTGGATAACTGAAAAAAGTGTTTATTTTAGTACTCCATGGAAATGATGGGTTGAAAGTTTTATAGTCAAGAGACTCTCAATTTCTATTGTTTTTATATAATTGTATTCTACAATTTTCTAGTAGTTTTTTTTGTAATGTTCATGTGAATTCATGACACTAAGCTATCCACCTCAATGTGTTTACTTCTGCCCATTCAATCCTTCACTAAAATTACAACTGAAAAGTCCAGCTATAAAAATTTACAAGTTAGTTGACTTCAGTTGACCTATTTTGCCTCATGCAAACAAATGTACTGTCTGCAAAGCCCTCCCTCCCTGAGCAACTACAGTAGTCACTGAAAATCTGGATCCTTCATTAGCAGATTTTGAGTAAAATTCTTACTTTGATCCGTGTGATGTCACTGATGGTACTTTATGCTCAGAGACAACTTTTGAAAACATATTTTGATTAGCCATAGCTGGTATTTTTTCTTGTTGCAAATGTATGGGTGACAGTGATTTAAGTGAAATCTGATGGCTCAGTCTGGTTCTGTCTCATCACTAAAGCTGTCATGCATATGTACAATGGAGAAACCATTATTTCCAGATGCAGAATAATTTTGAATTGCTGTGAATTTACGGCTTGGTGGAGGTAAAGAAACTTATGACAGCCGCAGTACCTTGTTCCCACAGTCTCTGACCCAATGGTATCAACTTGTAACCTTGGAATTGCAATAGCATATTTAAAGCTAATAAACTATGTGGAGCCTCATTTAACTTTGGGAAGTTCAATGTAAGCGCAGCTGTCAGCTCTGAGGGCTGTATATTTTGAAGACAGTCTGTAGAAGGCCCCTTTTCAGAAATCTAATAAATCAGAGTAATAAAAAAATAGCCTGATCGCTGAAATTAGCTCATACTAGTTGGTCCTGAACAGCCCTGAATACTCCATCTCAAAAGCCACATTTAAAAGAAGAGACCAATGGATGCAGCAGTTTGTGCACCAGGTTCTGGTTTCTGCTCCTAGATCTTCCTGGAATGTCTCCTAAGAACTTTTTGAGGAACTGAGGGGTAACTACTACCACTGGGGAAGGGTGACTACAGTGGGCTGAGTTGGCCAGCAAGCTCTAGTCACTTCTAACAAGATTCGTAAGATGTTCTGGATCAATAGTTGCTTTTGTGTTTGCAGCTAAGTCCTGATTTTGAAGGGCCAGTCACCCTTCCAGTAGGTGCTGAGGAGAGTCCTATGTAACTGCCTGTGCAGAAATAGGCACAGAAGGGTAAGAGCGGCTCTGCTGTACACAGTATGTATGTGTGCTGATGGTGATGAAGGTGAATTGCTACAGAGCATGGTCCTCACCACCTGCTGAAGCAGTTCTCCCTGATGTGCCAGAGTTCAATCCAAACTGAGTTCCTGAGGGATGATGCATCCCCGAGGCAGAAGGAATGACTGGTTCTCTTTCTCGAGGTGGAGAAATTGGTATCCTTGACTGTAGGAAGAGTGCACTGAGGAAGGGTCTGTGCAATCAAGTAAAACGGCCGTGGGAGGAGATCGGGAGGCAGTGCAGCAACAGAGATGGTGAGAAAACCCAGATTGAAACTTCTTCAATTGTGCAAAGAATCTAACTGCAGTGGGTGAGGAGTAGACCAAGTTTGTGCATACCAGAGTCTTCCATGATGCTAAAGCTGGAATACTTTGGCTTCTCATACTGGGAGCTTAACTCCTGCACCATCTGCAAGTCATAGAATCATAGAATTGATTGGGTTGGAAAAGACCTCAGAGATCATCAAGTCCAACCCTTGGTCTAACTCCAGTCACTTTATTAGATCATGGCACTCAGTGCCACATCCAATCTCAGTTTAAAAACCACCAGGGACGGTGAATCCACCACCTCTCTGGGCAGGCCATTCCAATGCCTGATTACTCTCCCTGTAGAGAATTTTTTTCTAAAATCCAACTTAAATTTGCCCTGGCAGAGCTGAAGCCCATGCCCCCTTGTCCTATTGCTGGCTGCCTGGGAGAAGAGACCAACCCCCACCTGGCTATAACCTCCCTTCAGGTAGGTATAGAGAGTGATGAGGTCACCTCTAAGCCTCCTCTTCTCCAGATTAACAACCCCAGCTCCCTCTGTCTGCAGTTATGGTGGAAGTTCAATGCCTATGTAGCAGATGAAGGGCTGAGAGCTGTGCCCAGTGAAGCATCTGAACAGGCTGAGTCTAATTCTTGCAGCAACATGAGGGGAAAGAAGCATGAGCTGTAGGAGACTCCTTGCTGCAGGGATGGATGCCACCATCTTCTGGTTTCTAGGGATGTTTGCTGCTTGCCAGGCATTTGGATCCAGGGCACCAGGTTGCCATGGTTTTTATGGCCCCTGATGCTCTTCTCTGTGGGTACCAATGATACTTGTAGGAGAAACCTGGATCGTGCCAAGTGTGACATTGTGCTTGAGGTGAAGTCTAAGGGCACAGGGGCCCAGATGGTAACTCCTTGATTCTTCCACTGAGGGGTAAGGGCTTGATGAAAAATAGATGGACTCTGTGGGTCAACAAACACTTGTTCAGACAGTGTTAACAACAGGGCTTTGGCTTTTCACAATTTTGGGACCCCTCTGAAGACTGAGATAAAAATGACTTCCACATGACCAAGTGCAACAAGTACCAAGTGACAAATGACCTTTGTCAACAGGCTAGCCAGCCTGGGGAGGAGAGCTCTAACGCAGGAATAAAGAAACAGGCAGAGGAGATAGTGATGACTCAAAACCAATTAAAGAGGTCGTGGACTGGATTGGTAAGAGGGCACAGGGTGAGACTAGCAGAAGAGACCTTGAAAATAGTAAAATGGGGTAGAAGAGTGATCCTGAAGAGCTGGTTCATTTTCAAGGATCATTTTCCCAAGTGTTCAAACAAATATGGCAGGAGACCTGCATGGATGAGCAAAAAACTCTTCTCTAAAATTAAGCATCAAAAACTAGTGAACAGGAGCTGGAAGCAGGAATAGTGCATTTATAGGAGGAATATGACTCAGGAAAAATACAGGGGCACTGTCTGAGGGTGCAGAGGAAGGGTTAGAAAAGCAAAAGCCCATCTGGGCTTAAATCTGGCAAGGGTTGTAGAGTGGTTATAATCAAGTGACTAGTTAGACTGGTTCTCACTGTGATAGTCACTGCAAAAACAGAAAATTCATGCTCTTGAACCTAGGAGTCACACTAAAGAAAAAGCTGTAAAAAAATTATATTCTACTTAGTCATGTACAGGCTCAGATCTCTTGCGCATAAACTCAGACTCATCCAGTCTGGATGTATTTAAATTAAGAGTAGCTTTAAGTTCCAACATGGCCAGCATGTGGCAGATCGATACGTTCAGAAAATGGCTTACATTTCTCATAGGCTGACCAGCCACTAACAACTGGCAGAACCAGACTCATATCCCTGATTCCTCTGTTGACTTACAAAACTTAGGGTGGATATATGTGGTCCTGACTATATCTCTTTAAGAAAGGAAGTAAAATTGTAATGCCTTTTGGTATTTTTCTTCTGCTATTTTCAGATAGATTCACAGGGATGTGATCATCCTTCACCCAGAGAAGGATGCACACAGAAAAATGAAGAAAAGTACAGCAGCAAAACTGAGTATTAAAGGGTTTTGGCGGGGGGGGGGGGGGGAGGGGGGGGGAGGAAGAGGGAAAAAATATTAATTCTAGGCAGATGCAGCCAGAGGGAATGGAAACCAGTTTTTATGGCCTCAGTCACCTGCAAAACTGTAGCGTCATCTCAATCACCTTTCATCTAAATCTTCCACAGGGAAATGGAAAGCACTTGCCTCCCTCAGAGAGGATTACGTGTTAAAGGATGGCAAAGGTGATGACTTCTTCTGCTTTCTTGCGCTGGTTAAATCTTGGATTGCACAGCAATAGTCATATTTTACTTGCAGGCTTCTGAATAGCCTGGTTTTGTCTGCCTTCTGCAGGTCAGCATTTCAGAGACTTGCTGAAATATCCATGAGACCTCAAAATGTAGGACTCTCAGTGTGAGCAGAAGGCTTGGCATGTAGAAAAGTCTAAGAACAAAGCAGCCAACATCCCTTCTCCAGAGACAAAACACATTTTGTCTGTGACATTCTTAGTCTCCATCTGCTCAGGAGAGGAAAAGTTTCCCATATGGTACTGCAGTGGGCTAGTGAATCACTCTATTGACTCACTCCACAAAATGCACAATTGAATGTTAAGTAACTTAAGTCGAATTTAATGGGTACAGCATATGTATACTTCATGAATGCAAAATATGTAGACTACTATTATATCACCCCTTTTTGTGCTAATGGTACTGCATTGATTACTGATTGATTCTTAATTGCTTATTAATTTGAGTTATCCTTCTCTGAATAACTTGCATTTTGAATTATTAATTTAGAATCAAAATTAGAAGTGCATCTGTTTCTGACGCGTCACATTTTATTTTATATTTATCATATTATTTTCAGTAATATCTTGAGTCAAACACATATTAAGTAGTTAAGAAATTACTTGTTTAGATCTGATGTGAAATCTTACATTTCAGTTCTAGGGAAAAGTATTACTGACTCCCATCTAGTCCTGTTCATGTATCACAAATGCTTCCTCTGTTTCAAGAGAACATTGATTTTAAAAAGATCCGTGAAGGTGGGGACAGTTCATAAGACAATTTACATGAGATGATCAGAAAAAGGCTAAGCAACTGATGCTTGTCCTCATAGACTACTGGGCTTGTGGTGCCGGAGTGATCCTAGATAAGGAAACTGCAGGGCAAGAGAGATTTGAGTGGAAAAATTCTGTTTCTGACAAGGATGTGGAACAGAAAGCTGATTAGTAAAGTTAGAGGATCATTCCAGAGGAGTGTCATGTGTAACAGTGATGGCAATTCAAATAATGAAGACATTTTTCTGAGGAAAATATTAACTTAATATACAGTTTTGATACTGCTTCACTTTTGGGTGCTTTAGTGTGTTTCCTCAAACAATGGCAATGTCTAACTGAATTAAATACCTCCAAGCTGCCAGTGTAGACACATGCATTGAAATAAATCCAACTAACCATGCGCAGCTTCAGCAGATGAGACAAACAAAGCAAGAACCTGATTCAAGTCTGGAAATTCCTCTCCTCACTAAATTATGTTAAAGCAATTGGGCAAAGTCAGGCACCTGCTTGTGACACCACTGTTTGCGAAAACACTTGACATACCCTCTGTGACTCAGAATGGTAATTTTTTTCTCTTTACAAAGAAGTTACACACTTTGCCTGTCCCAATGCAGAGGTACGCAGGAGGCTCTCTTGTACCTTCTGTATCAGTGGAAACCATGAGGCACTGCTGAGAAAAAGAAGCAGGTTATTGCATTGTGAGGGCACCTGCATCCAGCTGATGCCTTGCTATAGCTTTTTAATAAGTGATTGCAGAACTGAGATTGGGTCACTGTTTAAGAGAATGGTTAGTTGGTTTGAATTTGGGATAAAATTTGGTGTGATACAGTCAGTTTCAATAACAATATTTGGAGTATTCAGAAACAGTGGCTTGGGGAAACTTGGGGAAGGAGGGAATAAACTACTTTCCCACTGACTCAAGGTCTGACAGTATTTACCAGGAATTTAGCAAAAATGGCCAAAAAAATTATCCTTCTTTTATTAAATGAGAACATGTGGCATCCCACTCTTAAGTGGAAGAGAGAACCCAAGATTCATAGGTGTTCATGGTTAAAAGGAATGACAGAAGTCAGAGGGTCTGCAAAAGCTTACAGAACTTTATTAATAAATCAGACATTTGACATGGAAATTATATTAGCCCCTTATGTCCTGGTATAAGCCCACAGCAGTGAGTTTCAAATAAAGTGGTGGAGTGAAAGGGAAGAGGGAGAGAGAGATGGATTAAAGAGGGGGAGAGAGAGAGAAAGGAAGAAAGAAAGATCACTAGTTCTGGCTCCACCACTGACCCAGCTGATGGAGTGTCCAGGGACCTGGGGCACATGGACTTTGTGGGGTTACCTTTTTACAGATAAGTTTTCTGTGCCCTGGAGATAAGTTTCTTGCTTTTTATGTAAATCAGTTATCATGCATAGTCCACTCTTCTAGACTTTCTGGAAATGAGTCAGGGAGCTTCAGAGCTCTTTGGTGGTCTTGATTCCCGTCTGCTGGATTGGCCTTTTGTTGACATGCCCGCTTCTTGACCTTATTCCTGCACTATCACTGGACTGAGCTGTCCTTATCTCCAGGAGGCAGAACAAGGATGTTTGTTCCAGAAAAGTGTTGCCCTACCTCTGTATGGCTCCCTTCTCCAGCCACATCCTGTTCTTTCTCACAGCGTGTTATTACCAATAATCCTTGGTTGGCTATTGGGTTTGAGACATACACATTAGTCCTTTCATCTTCCAGGCTTCTACAACACTGCAAGTTTTTTTTGAGAGAAATCTAAACTTACATAGTTGTTGCACTTCAGTCATTCAAAACACCTTTTTAATCTATAAAAAATTTGAAATAATTTCATTTAAAAATCTTAAATTTAATTTAAAATATTAGCAACTGTAATTCCACTAAACCTACAGTGTATACACTACATGCATCTGTAGTCCCCTTGGGCTGCTTTACAATGACTATATATAGAAATGTAGTTTTTCTCCTGTTTTTCCCCACAGAAATGTCTTTTCTTTAAGAACTGAATTATAAAATTTGAAGCCTCTCTGATCTCCAAGTCAGAATCCTTTTTTTTTCCCCTATTCAATAGTATTGAAGCTTTCTACTTTCAACTTTTCCCCTTTTTATAAACAGTAGTTATATATATAAACACTCTAGAGTTCAGGACAACTCCATTTGTAACACAGATATACCTGTCATTCCAAGGAAGAATTTCCACTTTTGGTTCGTAAACACACCTAGCAGTGCTTCCTTTGTAATGAAAATTATACAAAATGTAGTTCTTAAAGAAAGAAAGAAATACAGTTTTGGTGAACAAACCACTAAAATGGAACATTTTTTTGAGTTATTTTTTGATGAATGAATGAGAGACACAATAACACTTTTTTATTTTTTTCCCTGAAGCGTCAACATTTCCAGGACTTGCATGTCTTTAAGAATCTACATTAGCTTTTCTAAGCATTGCTGGTGGGTCCTGTCAGGATTTCTCCTCCTCAGCACATGGATTCTTGGTAAAGTAACGACATGAAGTTTGTATTTGTAAGGTTGTGTCTGTGTGTGCACATTTGGGTTGTTGCACATGCACACACACAGCTTGATGGTGATAGATCAGCTCATCTGACTCCCACCAGCACTGGGGGCTGTTGTAGAGGTGGTTGGGTATCATGAAGTGCTGTCCCTCAGCCACGGGCTCATGGTCCCCTGCCACAGCCAAGACCAGTGAACTAACCTCGTCCCGACCACACTGGTCCCCATGGACCTGGGAACCTCCTCACCTTCCCTTCCTCACTCTCCTCCAGTTTCACCACCTCCTGCCCTCTCTTTACCAGTGAGATTTACAGAGGTTGTATTTGTTTCTGCTGAAAAAGTGTCACACTAATGTAGGGTTTTTTTGTTGTTGTTCTTGTAGTTTCCTATTTTAAGCCCCATACACAGATTTTATTGTCACTAGAAGTGGATTCCTATCTATATATGCAGAAAATTTTTGTTCAAAATACCTGACACTTATCCTTCCACCCTGCTGACTCCAGTCGGAAGGATTTTTTGGGGCTCCAAAGTGCTTCTCATTGCCAGAAAGTGCTTCCAATTTCAACCCTATATCAACTTACATAAGGTTCAAGTCAGAAAACCGGAATGAAATAGTGAAATAATTTGAGCTGTTTAATTCACAAAATTGACTATGTCCAGAAAGTTAATTATAAGAGTTCTAACTTATAATCTTTAAAAAAAAAAAAAATAAATAAATGGAAAAAAAAACCCAACTAAAACAGATCCCTCCTGCTAAACAGCAACTTTGACCCCTTTTAAGGCTACCTACCAGCTCATCTGTTTTAGCCTGCTCTCTCTCTCTGGTTTCAAATGGGTACAGATCAAACCAGATAGTGTTCTTCCAGTGTCACACAGGCTCATACTTTGGTGACATTTAAGGTGTGCAAAATCATGAGCAGAGATTTAGAGAATAAAGACACATTTTTGTTTTCTTGCTTTTGGTAATTTTTTTTTTTCTATTTTCTATTTTCCCTGCTGGCTTCAGGTTTCTGTCTAACAACCTTTGCCTCTACTTAAAAAAAATCCAAACACCTGACCCAGGCTACACTTTATGAGGCCTATTTGGTGAGAAGTGAGTGCTGGAATGTTTCAGCTTTGAAAACTGGAAAGACTCAGATTTATAGTCAGTCTGTTTATACTCTATCATATCATGTGTGGTAGCATAGGATATCAAAGCAAGAAAGCCTACGGGGCTACCACCATTTGAAATGAAAAATAGTTCTTATGTATGGCATAATGCAGCACAGATGGAAAGTTGTGCTTTTCTGTTTTACTCTTTCTGTAGATTACTCAGGCAATAAATACTGGACAAATCAAGCAGTCATTTCTAAGGCTCCATATAACCTATTTTACCAGTATCAGCTGCTATAGTTTTATATTCCCTGGAGAAAAGCTGCCTGGGTTCCCAAGTTTTATAAGTCATTTCAAGGAGACCTCACAAATAAAAATGGATGGAAAATATGGCCTGGCTTTTAATAACTGTATAGTTAACTCTGCTTTTTCATGTGACAGTCAAAGCTCTCACTAGTGTTCTGCAGTATTATCATTCTTCAAAGCAGCATTTATTTAATGACCATTACTTGTTTATTTCATCTGCTGTGAAGTTTGCATTGGTGTTTCAAGGGCACGGCACAACAGAAATATACTGTAATCATGTCTGTGCTTTATAAACTGAGAAGAGTTATCCAGCATTTAGTGTAGCAGATGTGCTCCCACACCTTCTCTGTGAAGTCGGTCACAAAAGATTCCCAAAGCAGGTTTTCAAAGCCAAGTAGCCTAATAATAATTAAAGCAGTGCCTGGGCTCTGTGAGACACAGGTTTGAGGAGTACTTTTAGTCTGATCTAAAATACCTAAGGTATGGTGTGCCTCAAGATAGGAAAGTCTCCCACCCTCTCTCCATCACTCCACCACCTCCTCCTGCAGTTAGAGACCGTAGACAAGGGGCCAGATCCCCCCCAACTGCTCAGCACCTGTCCTGACCCTGGGCTGCAGTGTTGGCAACATGCAGGTTAGTTTTGATGGATGCTTGTCTATTGCTGAACTGAAAAAGAGCTGTCGGTGAAAGAAAATCACCTTTCTCTAGAGCAGACACACTGACTACGAAAAAGTCTTTAAAATTAAGGGCAAGATACCTGTCAGGAAAAAGACACCCCCAAAATAAATACCGAGTAAGCTGTGAGACTCCTCACAGAGGCTCACAGCCACCACACTTTGCACAGCAGGGGGAAGCAGTCATATCAATACCTGTTCCATGACTTTTATACTCTACCATCTAAATAGTGGCCCAACAATAGGGAAAATCAGTTTTCTTTGAGTCTTTTAGGACTTCAAATCACATCATCCATACCCAGGAAGGTTGTTACCACATTTTTTCTTCTTTTTGGAAGTATCAGGGATGCAGTTGTAATAACAAAAAGATATTAAAAGTAAAAAGGAAAAAGAATCCCTCAGTAATATTTGTTTAAATAGAAGAAGTAATTACATATGGGACTCTGTGCTGCAAGATTTTGTTTGTCACCTGGGGGGATAAAGATCTAGATATTTGTAAAACCAAAATCATAGCAATTTTAGCCATATTAAGCTTGCTTTCATGGTATAAGCTGACCTCTGTCCACCTGGGCTTGTTCACATCCCCGTTGAAGCCAATTCTAGGGATGAGGAGGAAAGGGCAATTTCAGAATCTGATAAGAATCTCTCCCCTAAAAATAACTTTTGGTGAAACAGAAAGTAGTTTGTGTCATTGCTAAATTCCAGTGTGACAATTTCAAAATTTTTTTAACCAACAGTGATTCAGTTTGGAGTGGACAAAGACTAACCAGTGAAACATGAATCTTTAGGGATTTTTGTTTCTTAGCATGTTTCCTATAATAGATATCAATTTTTTCCCTATTCTCAAAATTACGTATTCCTTAAGTAGCACTTGTAATTTATTATTTTTATGAATTATTTTTTAGAATGGTTGGATACTTCTTTTCAACTGATTTCCAGAATCTGAATTTTAAAACATTCACAGAATCATAGAATAGTAGAATCGTAAAGGTTAGAAAAGACCTGTACAATCATCAAGTCCGACCATTAACCCAGCACTGCCAAGTCCAGCGTTAACCATATCCCCAGGTGTCACATCTACAAGTTTTTTGAACACTTTCATGGTCGATGATTCCCCCACTCCTCTGGGCAACCTTTCAGTGAACATAATTTTTCTAATATCTAATCTAACCCTTTCTTAGCATAACTTGAAGCCATTTCCTCTTGTCCTAAAACATTAAGACAAAAGGATAAAAGGGCCAATACTTTAAAAAGAAACAACCCAAGAAACCCCAAACAAAACTCCATAGCTTTAATTACCTAATGAGTCGGGGGTTGGGCTAGGGTTTTGTTTGTTTGGTTTGTTTGGTTTATTGTTTGTTTCTACTGGGTGTTGGTTGTTTTGGTTTTTAATACAGACTGCAGGATTCTGCTTCATGCAACTTCACATTCAAGGATGGATATATAAAACTGACTTTACTTAAAGTCAAAAAAAGCCAATAGAGAATTTGATGTGGCCACAATGGTTACAGCTAAACTAATAAATAAACTAAATCAGGACAGCGCATGGGCCTGAGCACAGAATGAATGCAACCATTCATACTGTGAAATGTTTCACACAGCTTTGGTCTCAGCCAAGTAGTGCTGTCATGGGGATAATCTGGGAGCCAGCTCAGGGGGGCAGTTTGGGGAAGGGTTAAGACACTTAAACTGTATAGACATGAGCCTTTCCATACCATTGGTCCTTAGGCCCAACAGAGCAGTCCCAGGAAGTTTTTACCCCTTCAAATGCAGTCAGTGGTGACAAGGGTGAAGGGAGTTTTGAGAAGGGGGAGAGATTTAGCAGGACACTGTCTTGCAGGAGAAACTTGTTGCACTCCAAGGTCCACTAAACCCACAGCTGGCTTAAGGTCAAAATACCAAGGACCATTTTGAGAATGTAAAGTCCAGGAAAGTCGTATCTGCTTCTAGTTCAAAGTTGGAGACATTTTAAAACATGTTCTGGTTCCCCAGTACAAAGAATTAACTCAGTCTCAGTCAGCTTGTCTGGACTCAGACATTTTCAGCCCTAAGTTTAGATTCGCCTTACTCCATGTTTGAATCAGAGCATTACTGTTTTGCTTTAATTTAATTAATGTAGAGGAGTGGTTTTATTTTTGTGGTTCGCTATTTTTATTACGACAGCAAAAACATTTAAAAAAACCCTAGTTATTGCTTCCAAGCTCCTGTAGTTTTTACAAGAATAAAAACCTATAAATGATGTCTGACAAAAACAGACAAAAAAATTGACATAAATAAGAGAGTATGAGGCCCTACACAGTGAGGTACTGAGCAGACTTGTGAAAGTTGGGCCAGATGGCTTCATTAGGGATAAACAAAAAGAGCAAAGAGAGAGCAAGAAGCAAGAACCATTTAAGGACTACAGAGACAGGAGAGACTTTGACCTCTGGACCACCTCAGGCTGAAGAAAAAGGTTTTTTTGTCAGAAATCATTTTGCGATTCAGAGGAATATATGATCATGAGAGATACTCCAACCTATGGCTTTGCTGTGCCCTTGTGACTTTTAAAGATTTCTCACAATACGAAACTTTTTTTTCCTTCTGTGTCTCAACTCCTTCTTTGGGAAAAAAATCTGTTTCAGTCTCATCCTTACATCATTCTTCCCTAATGCATCCCAGCTGGAGGGACTTTCCCTCCATAATCATCATTTTCTCCCATTTGAGGCAGATCCCCCACCACTTGTTGACCTGTTCTGCTTTAGCAGAGGTTGGAGTCAGCACAGGATTTGTCGATGTCTCACCATGTCGGTGTTGCAGTGCTTACCTTATAAGCATCCCAAGGACCCAGAACAACACCCAGAGCTCAGAATTAGCAAAAAGGTAAACCAACAAAAAAACAGTCATAGAAATTCTGGACACAAAATGAGGGTAACTTCAATGCTGATGGAGAGAAATATTCGGCACCGAGAGCTAAAATTCCTTTCCTTTCTGATCTTTGAATACCCCAAGTAAAGACTTCAGGCAGGCATTTATACCTCCTCTAGTTCAAAACCTTGTTTTGAGGGAAGACACCTACCAGTGTTTCCAAAACTACTGTTTTGCAGCCTTGTTTCTGTGGTGTACCCAGAAAATCCCTCAGATAATATGTACCAGCATCCCCTGCAGCAGAGACCAGATATTTGGATTGCTTCCGCAGGTCAGGCATCCTGGCTTGAGCATTAGTCTTTTCTGTTGCCCACTTCTGGCCTCTTCCACAGTCTCTGAATGTTTTGCTGCTTGGAAGGGCAGTTTCATTGGAAGATCAGGGGGATGCCCTGCTACAACCAAGAGTGTAAACTTTCCGGGAATGAGTGTGTGAGCATCAGCCCCTTCTTAAAGAGACATTTTTTTTAAACCATACAGAAAGTGACTCCTACAAATACCTGTCATAATTTGGAATTGAATTCTTTGCTCAAAACCAGGGATGCAATGGATTTGCATGGAGGTCATAATTCTCTCAAGTGAATTTGTCAGTTTCTGGCAGAAGAGAAAAAGGACCCCCAACTCTTTTGTTGTTTGGTTTTTTGTGTTTTTTTTTTTTTAATTATTTTTATTTTTTTTGTTTTTTTTTTTGGACACTGAGGCATTCTGTTCTGTGAGCAGAGCTGAGGAGAAGAGGCAAGGATGCATTCAGCTTGGGTGCAATATCAGCTCATCAGCTCAGCCAAGTATGCAAGCATCAGCATATGAGCAAGATGCTGCAATGTGAATGTTGACACATGGTCAAATATTTCTCAGTAGCCCATGTACGATGTTTAAAGATTCCTTTGTGGCTAAGGTCTAGTAAAAGGATGCATTGCTTGGCTAGAACAAAGAGTGTAACACTACAGAGAGAAATGGAACATCTCCAAGTACTCCTGTTGTGCTGTATAAAGCAGCATCTCCCCTAGTCTATGCCATTTCCCCTTGTGAGAGAAAAGACTTTTCCTGGTACAGTAAACTATGCAGATAATGGAATAGCACAGAGAATTCACAATAATTTTTTTTGGCTAAGCTTTGGGCTGTGAAAATGGTTTAGTGGGTTTAGGACAAGTTTCATTCCCTGCAGTGGGTCTTGTGCCAGCCTTATTACTGCACTGCCATGTGGAAAATATTGGAAATAAAAAGACTGATCCTTTGAAAAATGCTTTAGTGGACTTGATGAGACAGAATAAAAGAAGGGACAAGTTATGATGGATAGGGATAAGGGCTGCTTGCTGACTGCCTGCAGGTCATTCCTAAATCAGTTGGAACAGCTGCAGAGGGAAAAAAGGCAAGTTAAAAATAAACAAAACAGATTTGCACCCATTATAATCACTGCCTTTGCCAGTCTTAGCACTGAAGCCTGGCTTCCTGGGGTGAAAGAAGAAAGACTTCAGATTTCAGAAAGGAATATTAATAGAAGTAATAGATGAATTTAAGAAAGAAAAACTACTAAGATGAATACAACTTCCTTTTGGTGTGAACAGATGGGACATGGAATAGTCTGAGGGGTAACTAATGGGACATGGATGGTTAATTGAAAAAAATAGACAATTAGCAGCTGAAGAAAAATCTGTGGAACAGTAAACAATTCTAAGAGAAGGCCAATTCTACAGAGGGATCTGAGATTCATAAGTAGTACTTAGCAACTCACATTTTAGTATATTCAACTACGAGAAAATTGGTCACATTTATAGGGCAAGATTCTATTTTAGTAATCAGTGTTGTCGAAGACGATACAGGGTCACAGTAGCCAACCAACTGAGCACCCATTTCCAGCACTATTAAGTGTGGAAATACCCCTTGGGAACTTTTGAAGTAGAAACAAGGCAAATTATAAAGCAGTAGTAGAGCGGCTCTCCTTGGCACTAATGAGAGCATTACTGTCAGTGCTGGTGTCTGTGCTAAAGGTTATTAGAAAAAGACTGACAAGAGTTATAAGAACCGGTCACATTCAGGAAAAACATGTTTTCAGCTGAAGGATAAAGCAGTTTGATTTCTTTAGTATATCCAACAGAGGGCTAAGAGGTGACTTGCTTGTAGAGTACAGGTATTGCCTTTGAGATATTGTTTTTGAGCGAAAAAGGCTCTTCAGCCTGACAGACAACATAAAATTTAGTAGTTTGAATTAATATGAAATTTTATATAAAAACACCTTCTTATAGCAGATAATTTTATAGGCATTTTACGCATTCCTCATCACTTAATGTCTTCAAAAAAAGATTGGATGGTTTTTGAAAAGACAGCTGCTCTATATATGAGTTTTATTCAGCTATTACCAAGAAATATTCTCTGTTCTGTGTTGTGTTGTAGGTCAGAGGTAAAAGGGATAGAAGTAATTTCTGTTCTTAAACCATAGGTCAGCATTGGGAAACCTCTAAGCACATTGGAAACATAGAATTGGTAGTAATTTCTAAGAATTCTCATCAAAATGTCTGTTGTGCATGACAAGCATCTGCCTCCATTGGGTTTTAATAAATTTTCAAGGGCTTCATTTTCATTATTTTGAACATCAGCGATTCAGTACAAAAATTCAGCTTGATTTTGTACTGAATAGCTCTTCATTGCTAAAAAGAAAGTGACCCATGCTTTACCTTTCCACACAGAATGACACAAGTTCTTCATCACGCACATTTTTCATGTTATTACATAAAATCCCTTGACTAGCCCTTGCAGGCTTAGGAATGAAGCAGACTTTAAAAACCCTTAGAAGGAAAAAAAGGAAACCTAGATCCCTCTTCTTTTTATTACTTGGAAGGGAAACGCATTCTCAAACCATCAAGAACAATGATTTAAGCATTAGTTGTTAAAACAAATAATGACATGAGATCAGGTGATTATAAACTTGTAGGTACCAAATGCTCATTGCTAAATGTAAGGACATACCTAAGCAACTACATAATCAGAATAGCACCGAGTCCTTATGATCATCCACTTGCCATATTTTTTCACATTTGATTTCATTTTTTAATAATGCTGATGCCGGAGGTGCTACTTAAGAAGCTCAGAGAGGTGGGAGCGGTGAATTCCATCAGCTTTATAATAAATGGGTGTGTAAGAGGAAACCAGCCATAGGGCAAGCATTTGGAGGTGAGATATTGAGAACACCTGCTCCTCCCTCAGCACACTTGTGATTAAACATTTTACTCCATATGTGAACTGAAATGTGTTATGTTAAACTGAGGTCAGAAGGCACAATGTAATTATGGTTGTTATTAATATTACAGAGGCCAAACCAGAAAGAAATCATATTGAGAATGACTACATGTAACTGCAAGAAAGAGTAAATCTCCTTGGGGAAGGAATTGCATTTTGGATGGGGATGATAAAGGATGTTTTACTGGAATTCTCCAAATCTGTAGTAGTTATATTTCTCTTCAGGAAAGCATTAATCTCTGTGTTGTTTAAAATTCTGTCAGTAAAACACAAGAATAAATTTTAAAATATCCCAAACCTCTTAGTCCAAATCATCATTCTTCAGTGTATTCTGATTTCTTGACATGATCTGAATATTCTTGTGTGAGTCAGTGCTGAAGTGTTCCTTCATTTCCTAATAAATTTTGCACCTATCCTTGAGAAATACTTACAGTGTCTCTCACTCCAGGGTTGGATGAACCATGACTACTTGTGCCTGAAGATAGATCACAGAACACACACACACACACACTCCAAGTCATGCAACTGGTCTGTGCTTAAGCATCTTTAATGATCCTCAATCATTTCATGGTGCAAATTTAAAGCTTCAGTCCATTTTTTTTTTAAAAGCAGTTCACGGGACAAGGCTCAAAGATGAAATTTCACACATTTTGTACTACAACAGCTGCACAATTTAGAGCCAGTGCAGACAAAGAGAAAAAGAGTGGGAATTAATGTTCTGGTATAGTGTGGTTTAACCCCAGCTGGTAGCTAAACATCACCAAGCTGCTCAGTCACTTCCACATGAAAAATGGTGAGGTGAGCTACAGTTCAGTAGGTAAGACAGTTCAGTTGAGACAGTTCAGTAGGTAAAGCAAAAGCCAAGCACATAAACAAAACAGATAAGGAATTCAGTACTTCCCATGAGCAGAGAGGTAGTCAGTCTTCTCCAGGAAAGCCAGCCTCATCATCCGTAATGGTGACTTGTGAAGACAAATGCCAACACTCTGAATGCTCCCAACTGCTTTCTCCCTCCCGCGGCATTTACCGCTGAGCATAGCATCACTTGGTGTGGGATATTGCTTTGGTCACCTTGGGACAGCTGCCCCAGCTGTCTCTCCACACAGCCTCTTGTGCACCCTCAGCTTTTACCTGTTGAGGAAGTCTAAAGAGCAGAAAAGGCCTTGGCTGTTCAAGCCCTGCTCAATGGTAAGTAAAGCATCCCTGTGTTATCAACACTGTTCTCAGTACAGACCCAAATGATAGCCTCATACCAGCTACTGTGAAGAACAGTAATTCTACTGCAGAAAATCCCAATACATTCTTCATTCTTTCTCAGGTCTATCTATTATACTATGGTTTTTAATATAAAATTAGTATTTGTACATTAGTATTTAAGTACAAGCTCTTAATATTTATAATACTAAACTCTCAAAGTAAATCAAGTATCATAAGAAGCAATAAGTAAAGCTATCAATAAATAAGGTAGATAAATGCAACCGCTCCCAGCACAGTACTCAAGAGCATCTAAATGAAGCTAGCAAGTCTGGTTTCTTACCAGAAACTTTAATCAAAGTTCAGGGGCATACATTCAGTACATTTGTCTTCTACTGACCTTATTTATCTTATCTTGAGCAGCACTTTGCACCACAGAATTATTTTACAGGACAATTACTGTAAGAGGTGAGATGCCACCGCTCTTTTATCTTGTAATCAGTAGCAATTACTATAGAGAAAGGCAAGTATAAAATATGGTATGTATTAGACCCCAGTCCTAAAGGCTTAAGTCCTGAATCTTTCTATTTCTGACTTAAAAAGGACATTGTAATTTATTTTGAATGTTGAGCAGCCTTGTTACTGGAATGAGAAAAGGAATTTTACCTAAGTTTGACATCTCTGTAGGGATGTGTTACCCAGCCTAATTTCATAATTTATACTTTAAAAAATATTTGTTGTTCTTGAAGCTTAGCCTTTTTTAATTATTTGAAAGGTCACTTGCTCATGTAGTATCAGATAGATTGAGATGCCTACAATCAGTTTCATATGTTGATGGAAAAACTTATGTCATCTAAAATTCTGTGATTTAACCTGTTTGCACCTGAAATTTTTCCTACTAGGTATCTGCCACAGTTTGACTTAACAGCAACAACAACCACCACCAGTTAAAACAAGGAAGCAGGTTCTTCCAGTGACATATACCCTGTGTTTTTATATGTAGTTATTCGTATGACCATTTAAACTGAAAAGCCTGTATATTGCTTGGCTTTTTAGCAGGAACTGGATAACTAAAAGGTTGTTGTCCTGGTGTCAAAGGTGTGTCTTTATCCCTCCTGTCATAATTATTCCAAGTGCGATCAGGTTTTGAATTTCAAGTTTTAAATCAGCTACACTTGGTTAACTCATGCTCTACAGAGCATAGAAACTGAATTTTTAGCATACCATCCAGAATTAAGTACAGAAAGTTGCAATACAATTTCACAGTTGCAAAAATACCAAGTATACAGGAGTTATGCAGTGACAGAATTGAGTTCACACATAGAATTAACAGTCTCCTTTTGCTTGTGTAACAATCTTTAATTCTATAACACTCTATTTTTTTGCTTTCTGGTGACCTTTAAAACGCAGAGGGAAAGCAAATCAAAACAGAATAAACATTTAGTTTGTCTTTTCATTCTTCTTGCTAAGATCAGCAAAGTCCTTTTGTATTATTTCCCTGCAACCTTTTCTCACACTCCCACCATATGAACTTTTTACCTGCTTCTCAAATTTCATAAAGTAGAATAGGACAGACTAACACATATAATTGTAATATCCTTACTAAAGAAACACGAAAATTCATAGACCCACCCTGGGTTGTAGAAGTCCTGACTAATCCAGTGGCCTTCTATAGTGGAGCGACTGTGTCAGTGGACAGGGGATGTCATCTGCATAGACTTCTATAGATGTCATCTACACAGACTTCTGTAAGGCCTTTGATACAGTCTCCTACAACATTCTTACCTCTGAACTGGAGAGACATGGCCTTGCAAGATGGATTGTCAGATGGATAAGGAACTGACCATGTCCAAAGAGTGACAGTCAATGGTTCAATGTTCAAGTGAAAAGCAGTAATGAGGGAAAGTTTCCCAAGAGTCCATGATGGGACAATTACTACTTGATAACTTCATCAGCTGTATAGACAGTGGGATTGAGTGCACGCTCAGCAAGTTTGCAGATGACACCAAACTGAGTGGTGCAGTTGATATGCTGGAGGAAACAGACGCCATCTACAGGGTCCTTAATAGGCTTGAGGATTGGGTCCATGCAAACCTGATGAAGACCAGCAAGGTCAAATACAAGGTCCTGAACCTTTGCTGGAACAATCCCTGATATCAATAAAGACTGGGGGATACAACTTCATTGAGAGCAGACCTCACTCCATCATGCAATTCTTTCCATGATCCCCTTAAACCAGATCTTTTTACACAGTTGTGTAACCATAACTATGTTGCTCTTATGATGCATCTGCACTCCAAATTAGGGGTTTAGACTTAATTTTATGAAAAATTCAGTATGCCATTAGTGTTTCAGCAATATTAGACTGCTGGACACCACAATTAAAAAAAAATATAAACTGTCATATGCAATTAAAATATTCAAAAAATCCACAGGTCAACCTACTTACTGCTATAAAGCTAATAATCCTCTAAATAAAACCAATTCTCTGGCATTTAGTTGAGCGTGCAGATAATGCTGCATCTGTTTATTAGAAACAGTCAAAAGACTCAATTTACCAAGGCAAAAAAACCGTCTTAGCAGGGGGCTACTCCTCTTGTGAAATAAATTTTAATTTAATACAAGATATTTATATAATTATATAAGCTTATTTCTAGGAAAGAAAGACTTCAACAACTGTACACACCTGTGGAACGTAGAACAGCACATCATGATGAAATGTACACAGAAAATAATTTAAACATTTTAATTTACATTGAAAGAATATTATACTTTCAAAATCACCATCATCATACATTCAAAATAATATTACTACAAATCCCCCTTCTAAAACATCTCAATTTAAATAACCTTCTTCTCTAAAATCTCTAAAATCATTGTCATCAGAACTTCTAATAAAAATATCAAAAACTGAAGAGTCATTCTTGTGACTGTTGAAATGAATTCTTAATGAATAAATTACATCACTGTAGGGATGATCCATATATGTATGGGTTGGAAGAGAGGGTGGAACCAGCAGACAAAGGAGTTTAGGTTGTTAGACCTGTGTTGCTTTCAACTAGTTCATTGTTTCTAACCTCTGGAATTTGCTTTTTCTTCCTGAAAGATGGTGAAGGGAACATACCCCCCAAAATGAGTCTGCTGCTGCCAGCAATATCAACTGGAAATTCTCTCTTCCTGCTGAGTGGTCAATATTGTACACAGCAGAAGAGATGAAACCATGCTGCTTGCTCCTGTGAAAGTATTATTTTAGTTTAACCCTCCTATATCTGTTCCAGACGTCATATAAGTGCCTTGTGTGGCTGTATTTGTGCTGTTTCTACATTTGGATATGCACCTATGTTCAGAGGTACACCAAAGACCCCTGCCTCCAAGAAGAAAACCAATGTGAGATTAAATTATGAGTAACTTTTTTATGCCATTAGGCAAACAACTTAAATATCTCTTCCTTTTTTGTTATTTGATCAAGTACAGTTACAATTTCTGGGGCATTTTATTTTCAGATCCATCTTTCATACTACAAAGCTGAAATAATGACCTCATTGGAGCCAATGATAATGTTGTCTTTTACCTAATGGCACAAAGATTTAACCCTCACATTCTTTTAATGTGTCCAGGGATGGCAAATTGTTGATGCCAAACAAATACATAGATAATAGTAGCTCACAGCAGCTATAATTAAGAATCCTGAATACATATCTCAGCCATGCTTATTTTTATAGCTGGCTGTCCTGGTTTTGGCAAGGATAGAGTTAATTTTCTTAACAGTAGCTGGAACAGTGCTATGTGTTGGATTTAGGGGGAGAGAAAAGTTGACAACACATCGATGTTTTGGTTGTTGCTGATGAGGACTTGCACTAAGACAAGGACTTTTCAGCTTCCCATGCTGCCCTACCACATGGAGTTGGGGGTTGCATGAGAAGCTGGGAGGGGGCACAACCAGGACAGCTGACCCTCACTGACCAAAGGGATATTGTGACATGCTGAACAACAAAACTGGGGGAGTTGGCTGGGAAGTGAAGGCCCTCTGCTCAGAAACTGGTTGGGCATTAGTCAGTGGCTCTTGAGGAATTGCATAATGCATCACTTGCTTTGTGTATTCTTTTGTTATTACTGTTTTACCTTCATTTTCTGTCCTATTAAACTTTCTTTATCTCAATGCATGAGTTTTACCTTTTCTCTGATTCTCTTCCCCATTCCACTGGAGGGGAGTGAGTGAATGGCTGGGTAGTGTTTAGCTGCATGTCAAGTTAAACCACAACACTGGTGAACTATTCTGCTCAAATGAATAATCTCATTGTAGCCACTGAGACTTGGAGGGGGTTAAATTTAGCATATCACACATAGCTCTGTAGAGCTGGAGCTACAGCTTGTGTAACAGAACTTTCCTAATGGTCCCCAGGACCAGCATGGAAAAGTGACTTGAACAAATCATTAGATGGCCACAGAAAAATGACTTAAGGATGTGACCCTTGCAGACCTGATTTCCTGTAGGCTGCAGAGGAACTGCAGTGCAAGCACTTAGAATAAAAGCTGTCTGTTTCCCTAGCCTTTGGAAAAAATTTTGGGACAGTTTTCTTTTTGCTTGCATTTTTTAGTGGAAGAGGTAATACAAAAGGATAATTCTCACCAAAATATCTGCAGGCTTAAACATTTAGAACACTATTTTGGTGATTTTTATAAGGTCTATCTACTACAGTAAGATACAGCTAGAGAAACAAGGCTTGCAGCTAGATTCTTTCAGTCCTATTAACAATTTTAAGACTGTTATACAGAAAATACACCAGTGATATCAATGTCCTTGTAATATTCATAAAGGTGCTGTCTAGGTTCAGCAGCAGTCTGGAATTTGTACCCAGGAGCTATTTTCTCCCCCCTTACTGTTATTTTTGCAACTCTAAAACATGAATCATGTAGAGCCTTTTTACAGAAACACATTATTATCAACCAACGGCTGCTCCTTACATTTGCCACAACATTCCCTCAAACCACCTATTGTTAGGAGGGTGCTGCTGTTGGTTAAATGCTATTATACAAATAACATTAATCATATGTGCCGGCAGTTAATTCTAATTACTAATCTCTCTGCTTCTTTTTTCCTTTCCTCTGTCTTTCCCCCAATAACTCTCAACAGAGGAACTGAAGACCCAGTGTTTCTGTGCCCTCCCTGAAGACCGAAGGAGGAACAGAGCATCCTTCTATGAGCTCTGATACCAGTTAAAGGGGGGAAAAAAGTATGCTTTCAACTAAGAAATTAGAATCTCTCAAAAAAACTCTATATTTTGAGATTTGATTTACAGCAGAAGCATTATTTAAAGCTCTGTTTTAATGAATTAAAGCACCAAAGCTTGCAGGATAGCTGCTGCTGACAGTGTCCACACACCACCCAGCTGTGAGTGACTGGTGGAGTCAAAGGTTTTTGCTGAGGATGTGAGGACAAGTAATGTTGATAAGCTGCACCGTCATACTATATCCCAATTCTCTAGGCTGAAAGTGGTCTCATTGCTCACAGTTCCCAACAATGGTCAACAGCTGGAGTCCTTGGACTCACAACATCACAAATTACTCTTTTGAAGAACAGAGGAAAATCAGACAAAAAGACAAGTAGCAACTCTGCACACCTCCACAGCATGAGGCAAATGTCTATGAAGAATGAGGCTCCATTATCATTTGGGGTACGAACATCCTCCACTTTCCTCCTGGGTGAATGATCTACTATATCCTCTCTATTCTTTTCCAAAATTAGACATTACTGCTACCTTTGGCCTTTATATATATATATATAGAGAGAGAGAGAGAGAGAGAGAGAGAATGTGACCACAGCTTCTGCTCTTTGTGACCCGGCAACTGCTCTGCACATGAGTTAATTCCATGCTGAGTAGATCTACTGGATCTGATGCTCTTGGAAGACCCTGGCACACAGACACTGATGGTGTGACTCACCGTGTCTGAGTCAACGAGTCAAAACCTCTGAGCTACTATCTCTTGTCTCTTCTTATAGTAACTTCTCTGATAAATGATACATACAATTAATTTTTTAATAAATTGTAAAGAGGCTAATTTTCACTCTTTGATTATGAAGTGAGACCCAGATGCCTGGCTTGAGTCACTGGCATCCCATACTAAGGATGTCCACAGTAGGCCAGAAGCACCACATTGTCTGTGAGTACCAGGCATGTCTGAGTGTCCCTGCACAGGATAATGTGCCCAGCACCCTGGGATATCAATATGATGAAGGATTTAAACATTTATAACACCAGTGAGTACCATCAAATTATTAACTAGCATGACAATATTACTGTTACTGTCTTCTCTCATACTCTTGATGGATCCTCAATGGTTTCTTGCACACTGAGATGCTTTCAGTATGTTGACCACTGTGACATCTGACCAAGGGGTCGGAGTGAAATCAGGGATCAGTTCCTTGCAGAGCATTGTTTCTTGGGGAAAGACAGCTTTCTGTGGATGAGACTGAGGACAAAGCCCCCTTTCTCTGTGCTTTGCCTCTTGCTGAAGTCTGTGTGCCTGCATGCTCATCTCCCATGCTGAACTTTTGTTCCAAGTTCAGTCTTTGCTTGGAGTGTTTACAAAAAAGTGGGACTTGGCAACCTTGGAAGTTTTACGGCTACAACTAGGTAATCTCCTTTCTGAAAATAGTGCAGAATTATGATTTCACCCCAACCCTCCTGCTAGGTATGTAAGATTTTTTCCCCATCTTTCTGCTCAGCATTTCAGAGGAGGTGGCTGGGGAGCGAGGCACACATCCCAGCCTGAAGATAACATTTATTCTTGTGTGTCATTGTCATGTGCAGATGCTGAGCTCAAGCTGCTTATAGTCCTGGTAACAGCTAGGTATCCCTTTGATTCCACTTTTAAAGACAAGAATTAAGGCCAGTTTTCTGGAGGAAAATTCCCCCTCAAATTACCAAGGCAGATTTTAAAGGCTTGGCTTTTTTGAATAAGAAGCATTTATTAGCTGTCTTGGTGCTCAGACATGGTTAAGCAACAGCAGTGCCTAGTAGAATCAAACTGATAAGATTTTGATTTTTCAAACATAGCACGAATGTCTATTGATAAGATATAGCTACGTTGGCATCATGTGGATGAATTGAAGGAAGAAAGACTTGCATTTTCCATTCTTACACTCATTTTTTCCACTTTGTAATTAGTGTGAGAACCTGCCGTGTGAGGATTCCATCCCAATTTCCTTCCTACTGTACTTCGCAGATCTATTCCACTCCTGGCTCACCTGCATCCATTTTCTCAAGTGTCTGTACAATCAGACATTTCTCCAACCAAAATGGTTTCTAAAATCATTGCGGTGCCAAGAAAACATCTGGCACAGAATCATCACAGTGCTGATAACTTCTTCAGATAATCTAATCTATTAATATGTTAGGTTGAAAGTTATAACTGGCAATGAAATGCAAGTTGCTTGTGCATATGCATATATGTATGTTTGTATATATGTAGTCCCTTCCCTAGATAAGGGCAAAAGTCGGACAGCTCCCAAATTACCCCCAGATTCCCTGGTTTCAAACGGTCTATAGAAACTATTGGGAATCAAGTACTGAAGTTAAGGTGCTGCTCTCACAAACAATGGATTTCAAGAAGCAAAATTGTCCTATAAATATACACCTTGTTCTTTTACAATGATATTATTCTATAGTTTCTATTACAATTATGTTTCTAGTATTGCCCAATTTTATAAAATATTTTATATTCAGCCAAAACTGTAGTGCACCAAAATAATTTAAGCATGTCATAAACTTTTCAAAGATGCTGGAATAGCCAGATGTGATCACTCACTCTGTCTTTATTTAATTATTGCACTCTCGATACTTCAAATTTTAGTTAAGATAGAAAAATCTTGAGCTGTCACAAATATCCATCTTACTTAGAGTGGCTTTACTCTGAAAGGTGTTCAGCCCAACCTGATCTCCCTTTAAGTGGGAAAATTGCAGGATGATTTTATGCATATAAACTTTCAGCTAGGTGCGATAAAGTCATGGAATGCTGTGTGCCACTGTGAAAACTCTGTGTTTAATGAAATGCTTACCTTTTTCAACCAGACAGGTGACCTTCCCCTGGCTGGCAGTCTCCAGCTCTTGAACAGCACTAATCTCTTGCAAAGGGTTTGGCATGAACGCTCCATCTCAGCTGTATGTCTAATCAGCTTGCACGGCAGGCTGTGAATATTAAAGGATGAATATGTGGTGTTGAGGGGTAAGCAAGGAGAAAGGAGGCAAACCTGTTTGTATACACACTAGTGATTTGATCTGTGCTGGCATAAATATTGTTGTTGGCCCACTGAAGCTTTTAAGGGCTTCATCAGAAAATCAAATGCTGTGATGGTACATTCATATTTCTGTCCAAAGCTGAACATTCTTAGAGATATGTCTGCTACAAAAGCTACTCGAGAACCTGTATAGAAGGTCAGATAGCAGCTCCACCTCGGGTAGTGCCCCACACCAACTGGGGCCAAAAGGGCCGTGAAGCCCTTGTAAACACAGGGAAATTCTTGTGCAGAGTGTTTCCTCATCTCGCAGCAATGTGATCCTCTCAGGACTTCTGAATTAGAGGTGATGTCTGTTTAACCGTCCTAAAGTGACTTAACTGGTTTAGGAGACCAGGGGTGGTGGCTGTGGCACTGCTGAACCATGGTCTAAAGTCCCCACCTGAGTGAATGCTTGACTGATTGGCCTTCACTGGACTTTCTGATGCTATTCGCAGCAAATTAGTGAGATTCAGTTTGGTTGTGTCTACACAATCCACGAGCACGGCCATACCTCATGTGAGGGTGTGCCAAGATCCAGACACAGATGACTCTGAATAGCACTTTCCGAAGAAATACAACTGGAATTGCTGTCTACAAGAGCTCATTAAGTTACAGAACCTAATTATGACCATTTAAGGTCACTGTTAACTACTTTTTCACAGGTTCTTTCAGCAGAAATATCCTGTAATCTGGGGTATGTGGGAAGGGCACAGAGAGATTTAGCTTTTTGTCTTTCTTCATATTCCTGCTCATCACTACAAATCTACATTATGCAAAGCAATACTACCTCATAGGACCCACAAAGATTAACCCAGGGCTCCCACCCCAGATGCTCAGGTTAGAGGGAGTGGTGGCTTTTCTGAGCATGAACTTGGCTGGAGCAAGGCAGGCACTTTCTGGCTGCTGGGCCAGGCTGCCCAGGAACACCGTGGTCCTCCTCACGCTACCTGACAGACCAAGCTGATGGCACATTGACACATTCTTGCTTTCCTGGCTCTTTAATCAAAATGTTAAGTGCTCTTTTCCTTGCTCTATACAATAAAACCAAAGCCGGAATATCAACATTTTTGGCAAAATGAAATTATTCTTTCTGGGCCAGGTGCAGGCAGGACTGCATGCTATATTTTCTCCCTTAGAAAATAAAAAATTTCAAAATTCTCTTTTCTTTTTGCTGTTCCTTCTCACCACAATGTAGGTTCATAAACAGTTGCTGACACCATCATCCTTTCCATTAATACAATGATAATCTGAAACATATCACTGACCTCACTTCATGACATTTTTACAGGCAAAAAAAATCAGAATAACCTGACCTGTGGCGCTGTAATTTTTGTGCACAACTTGAATCATGAGTTACTTGCATTCATTTACGTAAGTACAGGCTTGATATATCTAAATCAAACCAAACACATTGATTTTCAGGAGTAAAGATTATCAGTTTTCAGTATCAAGCATGTGGAATCAATGTTCTCTAGAAGTCACAGTTTAATAATTCAAATATATTTACTTATTTTAGGAACTAACTAATAGCCTCACTCAGGGCAATTGTGATACATTTGTCATGTATCAGTGTCAATTTGTTTGGCCAGTTTAGAAATCTGATTCTTTCGCTGAAAATCTACATTTCATTTCACTGAAAACCTACATTTGTAATGCTTACATTATTAACTTATTGTGTCTAATTACAAATAAGAGGAAACAATATTTTCCTTTTTTCAAGAGTTCAAAAATTAAATACTTTACTATTCATGTTTTATTTATAGTCTTTGAGCAGAATATCAGTAAGAAAATTGAAGTATTGTTATCTTACAATCAAAAATATGTTCTTCCTCTACACGGTCTGTCAGTAATCTATTACTGACAAAAAGGATGTGAATTCCCTGTTCATCTTGAAGATACAATATGCTATATTTCACATCTACTGCACTCAGATTTCAACAATCAGCTTCTTTCAAAGACACCCTGACAATTCAAATGGTGAATTATTAAGTCAGCATAACAAGGACAACATTCGCTTTCTTTGTACAGCTCCAGCTAGAGTAGAAGACTCTATTAATTATCCGACCAGAAATGGGCTGGGATTTGCTTTGTACGCCGCTAAGCAGTTTAACTGGAAGAGATGGGTTATATATGGCAATAAATGACCTTTCTAAAAGCTTGTTTTTCCACCAACTGCTTGTGTTGAAACCAATTGCAGAAGTCATTCAAAATGAGCTGTTTATTGCTTCCTAAATGCATTTACTGCATGCCAGATGTCCATTTCAAAACATTCTGCTGTGTGCCTTTTAACTGACCCTACACCGAGATGCAACTCCTCATATCCATTATGCAGGAAATGTTGCTCACACAGCAGCAGGCTGCCAGCCCACTGCTGGACTGGGGGAGACCTTCTTCAGTACCACAGAGACTGGGAGAAAAAGCAACTCCTTAGAGCAGATGAGTCCATGTCGCACTCAGAAGGTCAATTGCAACCCAGAGTGAACCAAATTATCAGTATTATCTTGTAAGTTGGCTGACAGTAACAGCGAACCCATGGCAATGCAAACTCCCAGCATGAGATGCTTGTGGGGTCCCTGCAATCGCCTCCTCTCTTGGGCTGGAGAGTTACTTTTTAACCAAGCTATGTTTTCCAGGAAGCCAGTTACCCGGTGCACCTCTGCTCTGGCTCCTTAAACATTTCTACTGTGTGCGTCCCTGGCAATCATCCTCCTGGCCCACAGGAGCCATCAGTGGCAAGGCTTGAACACGCTTACTCTCACTTGGTGCTTGCCTTTGGGTGTGTGCTCTCTGGGATAGCAGAGAGCCATAGAACAGTTGCGGCTGGAAAAGACCTTTAAGATCATTGAGTCCAACTGTTAATGTAGGACTGCCAAGTCTACCACTAAGCCACATCCCTAAGTGCCATATTTGCATGTCTTCAAAATACCCAACTGTGTACTTGGTAGATGTTGGTCAGAGGAGTTGCCTGAAAGTGATGAACGTGTTGGACCTAATTCCCCGCTTGCTTGGATCAGCAGACTTAGTAGAGCACAGTTAGCGGGAGCATGGCAAGTTCTCCCTTTAAAGTTCCTCAACAATTTTGTAGGTTTAGCACTCTGTGAGAATGCATCAAGTTTTTTCTTAAATTTTGTCTTAAAATTTTTACCTGGTCCTTCAATTACGCCTGACTTGTATATGGAAGTTAGGCGGTCAATTTGGTTAGTCTTCTTCACTCTTCAGTGTTTCTCTCTGTTAGTAATTTCAAATGAAGTTATTTTATTGTTCTTGCCTTCAGACAGTTATATGTTAACTCCCTCTGCTAACATCATCAAAGATTTCTTATTTTAAATGTTCATACTCCATTCATGGTGCCCTGAAAAGGAGGCTTGGATGAAAATGAAAAATACATGAAATAACAATAAAATTTCAATTTAAATTAAGTTTAAAAGAAAAAGGAGATGTTTTCACAGTACAATATCACAGAAATTAAAGCCATAGTAATTTAAAGTTATTTTGAGTAACTTTGACATATATAACATTCAGGAAGAGAAATTACTTTTCTGTAATTGGTTTCAGTCCCATGTCAAAATAAGCTGGTTTTTTTTCTGTAACTGAATGTATAACAAGCCAATAGCAAGCCAATGCAAAATTGCAAAATAGAAGGTCTTTATCAAACGAGAGGAATTTTAACAAATGCAAAAATTAAGAAAATCCTATCATGCTTTTTCTTTAAGACTGAAAAGCCTTGAAACTCAATCCATTATAAAAACTGTTTTTGTTTTGATGAGTGGGAATTTTCAGTCCTATTCTACTCCAACTAGACTTGTTTAATTTCAGATCAGCCATACTGCAAAGCAAAGAAGTCATCGCCTACTTGCTTAGGAACACAGACCTCATATTTAGCACAGGAAGGCCACAGAGAGCAGCTCTGCAAGCCCATAAAGTACTTAATGTAACATTTGTTTCCACATTTCAAACCATGACTATATTCTTTACCATACCCTCCTTGCTCCTGACAAAAAAACAAAGCAAGCTGAAATAAACCATGTGAAAGTAATTAACTACCTCTGCATTTCTTCTGTTTTTCTTCAGTGTAAATTTAGTTATATTCTGAATTTGAAATTAATTCTGGGGAAACTGAAAATACTTTGGTTTTAATTCAGTTTCATTTGTAGTTGTATAGAATGAAGAAGAATGAGAAAATAAAGGTAAAAGACATATGCAGGGAGTTATTGCTATAGTATTGATTTTTCCATGAACATTAGCTATACGTCAGAGGTGGATTTTTTTATTTATTTTGAAGTAAAAATGCAATACGTATCTGCTAACAGTAGCATATGGAGCCTACTTTTGCAATGATTAAAAAAAAAGTTTGAGTGAATATTCAGAGTATGTTTGGAACTGATTTACATAATTTTAACTTCCAATTTCTGTTAATCTCAGTAAATGCACAAGAACACAATTCATTTGGTAAATTATCAGTGTTGAAAAGAAAGTAGCTACTCCCACAGTGACAAATCAGTTTTACCAGACTGTTAAAAGAAACTGAAATTGTCAATCTTTCAAATCAGGCTGCAAGGGCTTAACATTGTACTGGCATGTAAATAAGAGGAGCTGTCTGCAAGAGTAGATCTGCATCGCAAGATTAACAATAGTACAGGAAATGGTTTGGAACTATCATTAAAATAAAAGCCTTGGAAATTATACCAAAAGAACAGGGGGAAAAGCACATGGAGAAAAAGCAATGATTTCATGTTTCACGTTGGTTTCACTGTGGTGGGTGAGAGGAAAAGAGTGATATATGATAGATAAAATAAGCAGGAAAGATCTCATATAGAAGTGAAAATCCAACTGGAAATCTCCTTCTAAATAGTTTCTATCAATAAGCACTTTGACAGTCTGAGGAGGCCTCAAAAGTTCTGTTTCATTGTGCACCTTTAAGACACCCAAAACCCAATTCTGTGTCAGGCAGTGCTTATGCTTACCTTTGAACATACTGGAGATTTTACAAAGTGACTAGTCTTAATATTCAGTGGGAAAAAACTAGCTCAGAACTAGACTGTAATCTTTTTACATACTTGAACTACTGACATTCCAGCTGAGACTAGAGGGTTTTATCTCTTGATCGTCATTTTGGTCCCATTCAGTGTAACCTGTTCTGAGGTCTGATCATCACCTCAACTGCACACGATTCTCCCATTTTCAGGCTAGACCTAGAGTTTGAAATCCTGTGTACCCCAACAGCAATTACCCTAGCACCTCTGGCATATCCATCATCTGGATGTCTCCTCACGCTGGGAGCAACAGCAATTATAGCCAGAGAAGAAACAATCTCCTTAAAGCAACCTATTTGGGACAGAAGCGTTTAGAAAAAAATAGAAAAGTGTTAAAAAAATAAAAATTTATCTTGTCAGCTATCGAACTGTATTCCAGGGAGAAGTTGGTAGCACTGAGGTTTTAAAGACCCTGGTATATGCCGTTCTTTCAACTCATGAATCTATTCTCACTTCCAGCATCTAAGTAGGAGGCTTCTAAGGGTCACTTTCTTTGTAATATGTTCATACCTTTTTGCCAAGGCAAAGTCACTGTTTTATTACCCTGACTGCTTCTAGCCCCTCACTTTAGCAATGAGGCCATTAATCCATTGGAAAGGGGAGGTAAAAGCCTTATAAAACATGGTTTTTTCTAGTGTTTTGCTTTTGAACCTGTCCATGGGAAATAATTTTCTCCCCTTTTGTTTTTACAACAGTCCCCCACAGTCCAATAGATGTTTCCTTCACAAGCATGGTCAAAGTGGGATTTTCCTCACATAATTTTTAGCTGCCTACAAGTTAATTGTCGAATTTAGTCAAACAGAGTTTTCTTTTATTATGGACAGAAAGAAATAGGTGTCAGCAGAGGATAACACTTTGAAATTTACCTTAGACTTGGATAGCTGAACTTTTAAGTACCTAAGGTGGTTGAGATCCACTCTACCTGTAGTATTTCGTCATTCTGTTCATTTGCATAGCCTTTTGCTTACTATTTACACATTTCATATTTTTAGACATTTGAGTATTAACAGAGCAACCAAATGGAACTCAGATTTGAGAAGAAGTCCTACAGGTCTGTTGGTAATGTAATTGTTTCTTAATTAGTACTTTTTTGACTGATTTGTTTGTTGTTTTGTTGTTGTGTTTGTTTTGTTGTTGTTGGTTCTTTTTGATGTTTTGGGTTTGTTTGTTTTTGGGGAGGGGGTTCAGGATTTTTTTTGGTGGTGGTGATGGTGGCGTTCTAAAAATTGACATTGTTACCTTGTGGTACATGTAGGTCTCAGTCCTGCTAGGTGCCAGTCACTCGTGGCTTATAGGACAAGAGGAAATGGCTTTAAACTCTAAGAAGATAAATTTAAATTAAATATTAGGAAGGAATTATTTATTCTGAAGGTGATGAGATGCTGGCACAGGTTGCCCAGAGAGATTGTGGATACCCCATCCCTGGAAGTGTTCACAGCCAGGTTGGATGGCGGTCTGAGCAACCCGGTTGAGTGGGAGGTGTCCCTGCCCATGGCAGAGTGGTGGAAATGAGATGATCTTTAATGTTCCAACCGAAACCATTCTACAATTCTATGATTCTATGATTTATTCAGCTGCATTTTACGGTGTGCAGGGCACAGGTTTTTATTGGTCACAAAACCTTCGTAAACTGGATGATTGACTTTAAGATACTCCTTTGTGTACCAACTTGGATTTGTAAAACCCTCAACCATTCAGGTAATTTTTTATTCATGATGTCTCCCAGATTCTTAGTCTCGTAGCTATGCATCTTCTGATACCAGCTGGTGCTTTTCTAATTTCTCCTTCAGATAGCAGGTCAGCAGGCTGTTACCCCTTGCTTTTGCTATAAATCCAGAAAACTGGCAAATGATGACAACTGCATTTGGCACTCAGGGATATGGTGCATTTTGAGAAGCTGAAACTGCAGCAGCCAAGAGTAAACACGCAAAATAGAGTGTGTAATGTTCCTGTGCGGAATTTAAAGCCATTGCAGAAGCTTTGTCGCTTCATTATGACCCGAAGATCTTACCAAAAAAAAAAAAAAAAAGTATTGGCTGGATTTATCTTCGGGGGTTTTTTTCTGTTTCACCTACTTAAAAAGGATGAGCATGCATAAGGACATATTAGAATAATCCAGTAAGTAGAAATGCCAAACAAAACTGTCACATTACTGCTATTAAAGTACAAAGAAGTGCAAGCTGGAATTTTAGCTCCATATTCTAATTCCCCTGGAATCCAAATATGTTTCAAAGTGCTTAATTAGATGTCATGAATTGAAGAGAAGCTGTTACCAATTGCTGGAGTTGGTTGTTGAATACACAAGTTGTGGAGGTGACGGGGTAAATGTGTCAGGAGGTGGAATTTCCAGTATTGCTGTCAAGCCTCCAGCGTGTTTTTATCTCTTTTTTTCTTTTTCTTTTTTTTTTTTTTTTAACTCAGAGACCTTTCTTCTACTGCCTCTGTACTTCAAAGTAATTAAATGTCTGAAGTGACAGCTCCTGTAACACTTCTGTCTTTAATCCTCTACTGGTCCATGTATTCCAATCTATGCATGTAAGGTGAGAATGTAAAGAACAGGAAGCCCAGAGTAGCTATTGCAAATCCTAGGGTAAAATTCTTCAACACATAGTGGAATGTTTAATTGCTTCTTTGCAGTATGATCAGGAAGCTATGGTGATCATCTGGGATTCTAACAAATTTTTTTAATATTTATCTGCTGAGGCTGCAGATCCTCATATCTGTCAGCAAACTGCTAAGAGAACATGGGGCTATATATGAGGAAAATAGCTATTTCTGCTGCAAACGACCTGAGCATGTGTTTCCTTAAAGCAGCAGAAGCTATGCAAGTGGTGCTGCTCCAAGGGAGACTGTTACCTCCCTACGACCAATCGTCCTTTGGCAGAAACTCACATCAGTTGGTTCAGGAAGTGAGAGGAAACAATGGAAAAATAAGCAAACACTCTAGGAGTCAGGGGACTGAAACACAGAAATATAGCTTTTGTGGAAAAGCAAGAGCAAGCAGCTGAGGATGTATTGATTGCAGCACATATTGCAATGGTCCCTGAGCTAACACTTTAATAAAATCAGGGAAAATGACAACCAAAAGAAGCCCCAGAAATCGTAAATCTCAGTGTACATGCTGATTGGTGTGGAGAAAATAATCAGCAAAAACCAATCAACTCCATCTGAATTTGCAAGCATAGAAAGTGCCATTTGGGGAGAACAGAGGTGCAGAAAACCTTGGCTTCCTCAGTCTTGCCTATTTCAGATGGCAGCCAGCACCAGACGCTTCAAAAACACATGAAGGAAATTCCACAGCAGTCACATGGGGGATAATCTGTTCCTGTTTGCTTGCCAGGAAGATCTCATGCTAATCTTTAAAATTTAAGATATATTTACAACTTGAAACATCAGGTTTTATATTGCTCCCAACATTCCATTTAAATGTTAACCAGTATAACTGGATAGTCAAACTCTTGTTTGAAACCTGCTAAACCTATTTTTTCTTGGAATTTCTTTGCAAAGCAATATATGTTCATTTAGTTTTAAGAAATACCCCAGATTTATTACTCTTATTTTTGCAATGAACTGAGCTAACCAATTTTTGTCCAAGCAGCCATTTCTCAATGTTCAAAATACCAGTACAAAGAATTATCAAAAGAATGCGCTCCTGTCACTTTTCAGGTTTCAGCCTACATACCTTTTTCTTGTCTTCCCTCCGAAAAGAGAGTATCCATATCAGACGTGTGGCTGGGGTAGATGTTTTATGTAGGATCCAGTTTATCTAACTTGCTTAAGTTTTTGAAGGTGTAGGATACATCTACGCTAGAAAATAAAAAAGTCTAGGACAGGGGCTAAGTAACGGGACTGAACAATTTATAGATTTTAATTGTTGGAATGACCCTAGAAATATTTTCCTCCAAAAAGTAACACTTTTTCAAACAGCACCCTTGAAGAATTTGCACGATGGCACAACCTAGGTGGGATGAAACTTTGCCATTGGTGTTTTAAAGGAAGCTAGCCCGGTTGGGAGTGTAAGAGAGCTGATTGCAGCTTGCACACAGGCTGTGCTCTGTCACTCAGCTTCAGTGACAGCCAACTGTCCCAAACACATCTAGTGAACTAGTACATACACACCCTTAAAAACTCACCTTCCACAGGTAAGTACATCCTATATAATCAGTTGAGGCAAGCGCTCTTGAACCCCCTTCGGAGAGGCTGTCTTGTCTAAATTGTGCCAACAGATTTTTCTCTTGGGGCTCTCTACTGATCAGACACGGATCATCATCTGTTTTAGTCCTGGCACTTTGTTAGCACCTGAAGCTGCTGTGCAAATCTAATTAGGCAGTGTTGATCCTATGCTTTATTGATTAACTCCAATAATCTGGGTATCTGGAACACTATAGTTGCATTTTCCTTTAATTTTCAATCACTTTGTATTGAGATGGGAAAAAGTAAAAACTAAACCCGAATTTGCAAACTTTTATCTGAATAGCACTATAAGTATGCTTTTTTAAAATTAATTTCTTATTTTAGAAAGAACCAACACCAGTGGGTTTGTGTTCTGGTTGTACCTAGAGGCGTCAGTGAGAACTCAGGTGCCTCTGAGCAAACATGTACAGTAAGAGAGCTCCTGTACTGTGGAATTTAACCTGGAAATGAACCAAATCATCAAAGATGGAAGGATAAAACAAAGGCCTGGGAAGTACAGTGATGTGCTTGAGTTAAAAAAAACTGAGTAAAATGTGCTTAAAATTAAGAGATTTAGAGCAACAGAAGAATTTAATTAATTAGACTGTCAGAACTAACTGCCAGGCAAAATATAACTGTTGATAAATGTATGACTGCTAGTAAAACACACCTTTCACTTCAGCAGCAGAAAAGGAAAAGCAAAAGAAGCTCTGGAGGAGCAATGGCTGAAGTGTTCGCTCAGTTACGCTGCTCAGGCACTGATGATTGCATGTTATATGATGTACACCAGCACTGCCAAAGAGCAACAAGTGTTGCATTAATATTTAGGATGACACATGTTCCTGCTAGTCCTATGTTGTTCATAGGGGAAAAAAAGCTACAGTACACTTAATGGTTTTCTTGCCACTGCTCAAAACACCATCACCATGTGTACCGTGCCTACCATGCTTGTGTCACTGCATGAAATCCCAACCAGCTTCCATCACCCCTTTCTACATCACCTGTTTTTTAGTTTTGCTTTTTAACATTTTATCTATAGATCTATTAACATTTTTGAAGACTGTGTTCCTCTTATTCTGAGACTTCAGTGGTTATTTTCACCTGAGATTTTACTTTGGTTTTACTCTCAGGTTTTCATGCACGGGCAACCATGTGGCAAAGTTTGTTATTAATTGATTAATATTTTTAAAAGAACACACAGTGGCATATCTGAAATTGATAACTAACAGATTCTGTAGTGCATTTTTTTCTCTTTTATGATGCAATGCAAATTTTACATTTTATAGCTTCTTATTCTTGAACAGACTCTAAGGATTCTGCTATGATACTGAAATTAAGAGTCAATCAAACAAACAGTGTTTAAAACTATTTAAAAATGCTTAAAGGCAGAGAAAGAAAAGAGATCACAGGCTTAATCTTATACCAGAAGAAAACTTGCTTTGACTAGCACTTAATGCAGAGAGCACCCTTGACTGAAAAAATAAGCAGTTGACTGACTGAAAAACTCACATTATACTTTCTTAGTCCCTTTCACACATGGATTTCATAGCTGCACAATGAGCAATGAAGTTAGCTTCTCATTATTTCCACTGTACATACAGTTGACATCAATCACAAATCCACTGACTATAAAGTCTGTAAAGTTCTGCCTCCTGCTCCCTGGCCATTACATTCTCATTACACAATCAGCTACCAAAAAATGGAAATACTTCAAGGTGTAGGATTTGGAGGTTCAGGTCTCCTTCCATCTAAGGAATCTTGCTGCTAATCTGTGGAGCTGGGCTAGTTTTTGTTTGTCATTTTCTCTGCACCCATGAATTTTCCATTCCTGGTCCAGCATCTCAGTTCCTGAATAAGAGATAATAGGTTCTCAGATGTATATTTGCACGCACTTTACGTTCAGAAAAATATCCTGTAACAAGGTATGTGATCCCCTCTATTTATAAAAACACCTTTAACAGTTACCAATTGTTGGCTATATTGTAGGTCACAAGTAGAGTCACAAATTAAGTGAATAGCCTGAAAAAATTAATGTATGGTGTATGAATTACAGCTTATTATTTGAAAAACATGAAACACCTGTGAAAAACTAGGTTATGATAATTACCTAAGACAAGGAAGTAATGGAAAGTTTCTGCAAAAACTGCAGTACTCATCAGCTTCAAGAATTCTCCCTGTAAGAATAATTTCAGATCATGTTTACAGAGACATCAGGATCAACATCTGTATATCTTTAACAGTGTAAATGTTCTGAAGCTTTTAATGAGATCTGGCTTCTGAATATCAGAATTGGGACAGAAAGAAAGAGAGAAAAAGAAAGTAAAACTGAGAAAAGATGTGTAGCAATGAAATCCTGTCCTGCAAGTTTCCTTGAAATATCTCAAACAACTTAAGTGGATTAAGCTATACATTGATTGACTGTAAATAAAATCAAATTCTGCTTCTCTAAGAAAACCCACAATCAATAATTTCAAGTGAAAATCACTGTAAATTAATAAACAATAATATATAAAACCAATAAAGTAATTATGGAGTAAGGTTATTAATATTTAGTCATTCAGAAAGCTTTTCTTCATGGGAATTCCTTAAGTTAATTGTCAAGTTATACATATCAGCCAAAAGCGATTGCAAAACCAAAGCCTGGAAAAACTGTGCCCCAAACTGGGGACACAAGTCTGTGTTGCCTGGTTAGAGCTCTCACTGTCTATGGTCCTGCAGATCGGTGTGTGTAAAGCGAACAGCCAAGGAGCTCAGCCACAGCACTACAAGTGTTTGTGGCCAGAGAAATGGGAAATATCCTCTTATAGCTTTCAGCCAACATGAAGAGAAAGAATTTCGGAGTCTGTTAGATGGGGTCCTGCAAATTTTCTGCAGTGGTTTCTCTCTTTCGTTGTTTCACTAGCCAGAAGTTACCATCCCTGTCAGAGTGGTAGTGTAGGAGGATTCGAGTTCATATTTAGCAAGTCCTCTTTGGATTCTACGTCTTTGTCCAGACTGACTTGCCCAAGCAATGTAAATTCAGATGTTAAGCTGGAAATCATTGTGGCTAATGCTGCTATTCCTCAAAAGCCTGAGGTAAGTTCTGAAACACAAGTAGGAAGGGCAAAACCACCTGAAAACAATTCATCGGAGGCCATTTTTCAGCTTGTTTCAAGGCAATTCTCCTTCCTCTAAGCAATCTCCAGCTCTGGCAAGCATCATGAACAGTTTCAGACTGGTTCCTGAAGCTGATGTGACAACCTTGCTTGTACTGCAATTGTCCTATCTCCTTATTACTCATTTATAGGTTTCAGAAGAATGTTGCTTACCCACTGATAAGAGAGTGCCATAATTCACAAAGGGAAACGCTACAGAAGTAGGCGAAAGTTTTGAAAATTAATGAATGCACTAGAGGTCAATTCTGAAGCATTCTGAGTGCATCACTCAAAAGATGGTGACATTGATTTTTACTGTGTATATTCCATTAGGAGTAATTGGGTCAGGAAGACATTTATGCATTTAATATACTTGTATGACTTTCAGTTATGAAACTGGGAGTTGGGTTCAGATTAGAGTGTTATTGGAAGTGCCTGTCCACCAGGCACGTTCAACTTCTAAGAACAGCAGAATAAATATGGCTTAATGCTTTGCAGTAAATCTCACGACATCTTTTATTGACTCTAAAATTCTAATGATGTCCAGGAAATGCAGTCTGAAAAAAACTGTTGTGATGTAACAAAACCTTCTTCTGCAAATGTTATGGAACACATATGCATTAGTATTCCAAAAGTTTTTTTCATTATAACAGAGATTCAGATTTTTTATATTCTTTAAGTAGATTTTAATGGACCTTTGAAATTCATTAGGGTGTTTTAGTCATCCAGACAAATTAAAATTAATAACTTCTGCCTAAGGAACCAAATCCTGGTTGTGGATCATATTGCAGTAGGAGTGTTGTAGGTCTTTCAGCTATGTAAACCATCTGTGCCCTGAGTTCACTGATACAAGAGAGTATTGACCAGGTGCACAAAGGAGCAAGACATGTTGCTTGACAGTGCTAGCCTTGGTTTCCAATTTCCAGAATGATGCTGTGTCAAAAGTGCCAGCAACAAAAGGTGAAAAGTGGGAGGATTTCAGGGGGAAGTGGGAAGGGGCCAAAGGAGTTCTCTGTCTTTTTGCAGACAGTCCTATGCTGACCATGGTATTATCTTCCTGAAGGTATTTCCCGAGAGTCAAGGCCCTGACACAGCTTTCATGCATCTGGGCTTTGCCCTGGAGCAGGAGGAGGTTTCTAGTCTGTTGCTCCACTCTTAATGGAGAGACAGTTGGACCTAATTTCATGATTACAAAATAACATCATGCAGCTAACTAAATCACAACAATACAGAATATAATTCTCTCTGTGTATAAGTACTTTAAATAAAAAGATACATAAATAAATACACTATAAAATAGTTAATAATTAGTTAATCAAAAATGGGATTTTTTTAATCTCAGTCATTAAATATGTCTATAAACTCTTGTTACTGTTACTGTTAACTGTTGTTACTGCTATATTATTAAATAACTAAAATTCATTTTTAGTTACTTGGTACTAAATCTCAGCAATCCTAAGTAAAAATGTTCTCTTTTAGCTCAGGTTCTGCACAGGAAGACCTCATAAAAGTACTGCTTCAGCTTGTTCCCAAGTATGAGAAGGAATTAGTATTCTGACTTTTACTGCTCCTTTTCCAAGTAAAGTAGATAAGAGGATGTGCTGGCCCAAAACTTATCTTTCCACACATGGCCTGTTAAATATCTGCTTCAACTATTCCATCTAGTGGAATTTTACCTCTATAATCTTCTCCAGACTGAAATGTCATTAACCCAGTGAGGACCACTTGTTTTTCATGCGCTATTTCTTCAAGGTGGGATTTCTGTTGTGTAATCTCAAACATCCCACTCAATCTGCACGAGCTGTCCCACAGCTCCTAAGATGAATCCTTCCAAATTGTCTTTCTGTAAGGCAAAATTTAGAAAAAATTGTGGAATTATGCATCTATCATTTTGATGCTCCTGTTCATTTGCCATGTTCAGTGACTTTTATCTTCACATGTGAAGCCTTATCCAGGTACCAGCTGCATGACAGCTGAGGAAATTACAGCCAGGAATTGCCTTTCTATTGGTGACTCTTATCTTTCTGCAGAACTTAGTAGTGTCCGAGGATGCCAGCCTTCCAAATCTTTCTTATCCTTGTGAAAAAACTCCTCTCAATTAGTAGGTATCCACTTCCAAATGTAATGTCAAGGAAAGTGTAAAAATAGAGAATGAGTGGTCTTGTGCCATTTTAAATAGGCTATTAGGAAAGATTTCTTAAGAGAAAGGGTTGTCAAGCACAGAACAGGGCTGCCCAGGGAAGTGGTAGAGTCACCGTCCTTGGAAGTGCTTAAAAGACATATAGAGGTAGCACCTAGGGACATGGTTTAGTAATGCACTTGTCAGTGTTGGATTAATGGTTGAATTTGACAATCTTAAAGGTATTTTCCAACCAAAATAATTCTATGATTCTAAAATTTTAATATTTCTGAATCAGCATCTCGTCTTTGATATAGAGCAGATCCACTTAGACCAGTCCTCTCATAGTCTCAGTCTCATCCCTGATGCTGTTAGTATCTCAATTCTTTCTTCTTCTGTTGTCATTCAGTCTTCCTTCCTCTCATTTAAATTCTTTGTTCACATTGCGCCCATGTTTTGGACCACTTTTCCATCTTGCTGTCAATCATCCACTCTCTTTTTGCCTTTCTTAGGAGATTCAGCTGTGTTCTTATTCCAATGAACACAGACAGCTTCTGTCAATAAGAAAACCTTGGGCTTTTGGTCTGCTTCTCAGGGCAGAGCCTACAGCCCCTCTGAGTCATCAGCATTACAACCATCTCATGGTTTTGGTAATAATAAATTCCCAATATTAATTTCTATTAAGAAGTAGTCTGGGTTTTTTTCTTTTCTGGAAATGTGTTACCGTATTATTGCTGTTAGCATGCAGAAGACAACTTGTTTATTGCTAATTAATCACCTACAGAGCAGATGTTTAACCTGAATGGCACCTTTCAAGGGAATATCCAGAGGCTGAATTTACCATGCACCTTTATAAGTATTAAGTACATACCTTTTCTACTGAGCAATAGAAAATTATTTCAGAAATGCCCTAGATGAGGGAAAACAGCTTATGGGAATAGAATGTTAATGAGTCAGGAAGTTCAGGGCCAGATGTCTTGTGGCAGGGAACCATGCTCTGTACAAGGTAAGGTAAGGGAGATATGCACTGTGAGTCTTTGTGTAAATGGAAGAATCCTGAGGCTACTAACCCAACAACTATCTCAGATCTGTTGTCCTTAACTTTGCAATACATCAAGTGCTTGGGTTATCATTCAGGTGAAGTGACCTATGTAGGGATGTTGACATAAACATTTCTTCTTTTTGCCATTTCTTGGGGGTCTGACATTGAATGAAAACACTGAACCTACAACCACTTGTGCTGGATTTGGCAAAGTAGAGTTAAATTTTTTCATAGCGGCCAATATGGGGCTGTGTTTTGGATTTGTGCTGAACAGATGGTTGATAATATAGAGATGATTTTTTGTTATTGCTAAGCAGGGCTTACACAGAGCCAATGCCTTTTCTGCTTTTCATACTGCCACACCGGCAAGGGAGTTGGGGCTACATGGGAGGTTGGGCGGAGATACAGCCAGGACAGGTGACCTAAAGAGACCAAAGGGACATTCCATACAATATGTCATCATGCTCTGTGTATAAATTGGGGGCAAGAAGGAGAAAGGGGAAGGGGGGGTCATTTGAAGTGTTGCTTTTGTCTTCCCAAGTAACTATTACATGTGATGGGCCCTGCTCTCCTGGAGATGTCTGAACACCGGCCTGTGGGAAGCAGTGAATTAATTCCTTGTTTTGCTTTGCCTGTGTGTGTAGCTTTTGCTTTCCCTATTAGACTGTCTTTGCCTCAACCCACGAATTTTCTAGCTTTGACCTTCCAATTCTCTTCCCAGTCCCACTGGTGGGGGAGTGAGAGAGTGGCTGCATGGTACTTGGCTGCCAGCTGGGGTGAAACCACAACACCTGTATAATATTATCTTATTGGAAGAGCAGCTGGTATTGATAATCAGGAATAAGGCTGCTAGTGTCAAGGCCAAACCTCCACTTTTTCTCCATCTACAGAATAATAGTGATCTTCATAATTAGAAAAAATTTTTGTAGCCCAAGAATTTATAGTTCAGTGCTGTGCTACAACACTGTTATACCTCATTCTTGTACCTGAGTGTAAACTTTCTTACACCTGCTATCTTTGTCAGTAAGAGTCATAATTCAGAAGACAGAATGCACAATAACCCTGCAAACAGCTCTACTCTTCAGTGCGCTTTTATAAAAGAGAAGAATCTTTTTCCAACAATGAGGTTCAGTGTCTGGAGTTACATTTGCATGTGTAATTTTGTGCTCCATTGCTCCTAATGTGCACTTACAAGGTATTATTTTTGAGCACAGCTATAACTGATTGGAACACAAACCAGTGGGTTTATCACCTCTTGGACTTGGATTTGTGTCTTATCCTTAGATAAATGCATATGGAAAGCTCTGCTCATTGCATCGCATATTGCAGCTTGCTCCCCAAATGTACAATACATAATTCAACAGAGTCTGGTGTAGTTGTCAGCTTTTCCTCAGAAGGAAACCAGCTGTTTAAAGAGGCTGAAGGAATAAAGCGTTTTTGAAAGAACTTCTCCTCATGGATTTCTACAGCTCCTCTCAGCTCGTATTACTAAGACAGATACAATAACAAATTTGGAGAAAATGGATGAAATCTGGACTCAAAGCCAAATGAGGGCTGCTGTCTCCACTGACTTTCCCTACTCTCTGACTTACGTTTATGCTTGAGAAATGGGGGGAAACAGAGCAGCCTCATGTTTCTCATGCTAATTTACACTTTGTGTGTCTGGAGCTGTTCATGTTTTCTCAAGGACCATTGTGTGAAGATTAGAGAATCCCTGAGGCACAGGCTTATAAAATGCATTTCATACATCCATAACATGAAAGCCTACAAGGCATTTAGAGTATACCTTCACTACCATACCAGGGGGAAACTGTGGTCCGCAGAGCAGTCGAACATCTCATATCTGTACTGTTCAGTGACTTTACCTTCTGGAGAGGGTTAGCCTTCTTCCTGTGGGCTATTAATTACACAAATCTTTGATGGCTATAGCACAGCCCTTGTCTTGTCTCCCTGCACATAAGCCTTCACAGCTCACACAATTTCCACACTTGTGTCCTACCACAGAGTGTGGTGGTGGAGTGTCCCATGTATGCATTCACTGGTGCCATGTTCTGTATTTGGGCCCTTCACACCACACATGATGAATGGCTTTCTTTAGTGTTCTTCAGTGCTAAAGTAAAATTTGTGTAAATTGCTAACAAAGCATAGACAGAAGCTCATTTCTTGAATCCTCAAGGCCAGAAAGGCATAGATAGAAGCACATTTCTGAAACCCTCAGGCCATCAAAACAGCTGCTAAACACAAAGTATACAAATATGGCATTATCATGGCTAGGCTTTG
>VWZG01003221.1:0-17796 GCA_013396735.1 Grallaria varia | reverse complement strand
ATCAAGGTGGAATTTCGGATTGTTAGCTGGGTCTTTGTTGAAGGTGGGGGGGGGGGCGGTGTCAGCCCCCCAAACTTTGTGTTGCTAGGAAAGGAAAAAAAATCCTGAAAAACTCTAAAACTATAACAAGGACCGACTGCAGGAGCATAAGGCCCAAACAATTCGTACGAATCATCGCAAAACATTCCCGTTTTGGCAGAATGAAACTTCTTCTCCCTTAAGGGCTTAGAGGAGGGGGAAGATAAATTCCAGGGAGTTCAACTGTCAGGGGAATTGGGTGTAGGAGGCTACAAGGTTCAAGAGGAGGAGCAGTAGGAGTCACAGAAACAGAATTTTCTGAAGCTTCCCCCGTGGCAGAAACAGGGATCACAACTATCTCAGGTTCTTTTACTCTTTTAAAATCCTTCAGTGTTTTGAAAAGCAAGTGCCATGTAGTTAATAGCTCTGGGGCTGTTTTGTCACCATCTGTGGACCTCTCAGAAAGACAATGGCCTGACTCATCCCATATAGGTATACTAAAAGCAACATCAGATGTTGCCTGATAACCTTGATCTTTGCTCCATTTAAGCATTTTCTGCAGGAGCAGCTTATCTAATTTAATCCCATGCTTCTGAAGGACAAACTTCCACATTTGGATAATAGCATCATCTTCCTTACTGAGCGTAGAACCCATGTTGTCTGGTCGCACACCTTTTACCAGGTGTTCTTTATCTGGGTCAACCCTTTGCAACTTTGCTGCTGCTCTCAAAGCTAGACCAGACCACCTACCCCCTACGGCTTATCACCCGCTGTCTCTCTCCGTTCTCACAGGGGTTGTGAAAACTTCTTTACTAGATTGCTTTTTGAGGACTTAGTTACACAAATGGATCAATGTAGCAAGGCAGAGCGGGGCAGGGAGGGGAGGTGACAGTGCGCCGTTGCTTAGCGACAATGGGGCTTCTCAGCACAGTGGCAGATGATTCGTGTGGCAATGGAGGCGGCCGCTCTCCTGTCGCGCTGCGGGGACCGCGTCGCACTGCCGTGGGTGGTATGTGCTCGGCTGTGCGCCAGCACGGGCAGAGACGCCGCACCTGCTGCGGCAGCACCTGGCAGCAGCGGCGGGCCAACACCGCTAGGCAAAGTGGAAGCACGGCAGCAGGTGGCCCACGAGGCAGTGCTGACGTGGCAGCAACCACTGCCGGGCCAACTTGGGGGGAGCAGGGAGCAGCTGTGGGTGGCGCAGGGAGGGGCAGCATGGCGCCCGCGCCACGGCTGTCCTGGATAAAGCCGTGAGCCGGCGGAGGGGGAGGAGGCTGGGCCTGCGGAAGAGCTGCGCCTGGATGAGCCCTGTGCAGAGAGCAACGGGGTCGGTGCTGCCCCACCACAGCTGCAGGACCCACGGCACAGCCGGAACAGAGTGACGGTGGTACATGCACGTGCAGCACCGAACAGGCTTGGGCAACAGCAGCAGGCAGGGCACACCTGGGTGGTATGAGTGTGCACACACACGGCAACTCACAAGCAGTTGCAGGCTCTGGCGAAACACAGCAGCAAACAGGCAGCTGTAGCGGCGCTGCAGGCGGCAGCGAGACACAGCAGCCAGCAACGGTGGCAGCAACCCACAACCTTGTGTGACGGGGACTTCCGGTAGGATCTGTGGCTGTCAGACCTTCCAAAGTTCTCTTGGAAGCTCCTGGCAATCTTCTGCGTGCTGCTCTCTGGTCGCGTTAAGCAGAGGCTTTCTTTGGTAGGCTTCCCCTCTTTGCTCTTTCATTCGTGGTATCTTCTCTTCTTATTCGGGGGTCCTCGCAATCATGTCGTGGTCACCAGATGTTGCGGTCAGGGTAGGTAAAAGAGCGGCACGTCTTCTTCCAAAAACAGGACCTTTATTGTATCAAAAGCTGTGGTTTATATAGACATCAGTTTCGACACATGTACATGCACTATTGGTTTCTCTACACATAATTCTTAATTGGACACACAGACTGTGCATGTCAGACAACAACTCAGCACTTCGAGACCGGTTTTCCGTTCTGTGTTACAGTTTTTCCTTCCATGCATGTCACCCTGGCGGTGTGCAGAAGTTCCTACTTCTGTCCAACCATTCCACAGAGACCCCAGACCAGCTAGGGCCCCCACAGATATCCTTTCATTTTAATTTAGATTTGATTTTTGAATATGTTCTGAATTCTGAAGCATGGCCTGTCCAATATCTGTTGCTGCTGATCTCCTTCACTGCTGATGCAACTTTTGACAAGGTTCAGAGATATTAAATCCATAAGTTTCATCAAAGTCATGACTGGTTGGAAAAGAATATTCCTGTTGATGATCTTCATTCTCCAGCTCCCCAGCCTCTTCCTGAAGGAAAGAGTTGTGTTAAAAAAAAAAGAGCAAGACAAAAGTTAAGGGTTATAGCTCAGTTCAGCCTTTAGTAAGAAAGAGAATGAAAATATCAGAAGAACCTGCCCGTATTTTTGTAAGGATAGAACACAGCAACTTATGCGTTATTAAATTCCAGAACAACTTAATTTGTAGAAATAGAATATGTGATAAGAAAATTAGTGCTGCAGGTAAGTCATTATAACACAGCTTGTATTTCAGTTTCTTAGACTCCATGTAATAGCTTCTTAGAGATGTGACATACTGTCATGAAAACTTTGGCTTCCAATGCAATTTTTCTCACAGCATTGTGTTTATTCCCTCAGTTTAATTAATCATAAAATGAAGTATTGAAAATATTTTTAGAGGACTTGAAAGAAAGCTATCGGTACTGTGTGCAAATTTTTGCTTGTTTAAAAGGAACAGAACTTTAAAGAACATTTAATTGCAGACTGTGTTGCAGCGCTTTTTCAGGTAATAGTTAATATCTGTGAATAACCAAAGGTGCCAGAACTTCTTGTGTGCTTTCAAACAAGTAACTTTAATTAGGAACGAGCTCTTAAAGGTCAGTATCTTTATTCAAGGGTCTAACTGTGTGACACACATGGAGTGCAATGATTTCTCTCCAAATAACAAGGGAAGAAGTGAGGAATCATATCTTGCATGCCTGATTCAATGAAGTATTTCTGTTGACTTCTCCAGAAGTTTGCAAAAATCAGGCTGGTGGGATTTGGCTCTTGCTCTTGTGTGTTTTCCCCTCAGTCTCTTCTCTCTTTTACTCCATATAGCTGTTATGTTTATATGTGTGAAATAAAACTGGGCACTGTCATGGTTAATTTAGTGTTGGAACTGATCCTCTGAAATAATTGTCGATTTTGGAAGTCCAAACCTTTATTTTGGAATTATGGGTGCCAATGACTCTTATTTCATGTGACTGCAAATTTAACAAGGATTGAGTAGAGAAAGATTTAGTTAGAAGAATGATGTCTCTTGGAGGCTTTGTGGCAGCAGAGCTAGCTTGTTGCAGTTGGCATGTGACTTCGGGAGAGATGTTTCCAGTGGTAGGCCAGCTGGGAGGTGAAGGGATTTGTGTTCCTGATTTCTACCTAATCCATTAATATAGCATTTGTGAATCATGCAGCTTAAAGGATCATACCTTGCATCAATGGTTTCAAAAGAGAAAACAACCCCCAAATCACTATTTTACACATTACTCTCCTCAGACAAGATGATCATTTTCTCATAGAGGAAGCCCTTGTGAAATTGTTCAGTCTCTCCTGCAAGCAAGAAAGTTCATATGTACGTAGTTTATGCTTGGTACATCAACAGAGTGTGGAACCTGGTCAGAAATGGCAAATTCTCAGCTGTTTTCTATCCACCAATGCACAGAGCCTACTACTTTCCCCATCCAGCTTTTCTCTTATTTTCAGTTCCTTTCACAGATCTGAGTGCTGCAGATTGGCTTCCACTTTGATCTGATTTTACTCATCCTTTCAATCAATGAATTAATTAAGTAATGTTCTCATTTGAGAATGCTAATGCTCAGTTTTCCACAGAAGTGACTTCAGACACTGTCACAATTCTATTTAGCTTACAGTAAATATTTCAGCAAGGGAAAAAAGGATCCCTTGCCTTGCAGCTTAATAAACTGTCACAGCAGATGCAGCTGTGTAAAATGGATTTGAAACCCTCTTTATTTCCCTTTAAATATTTTCACTTCTGGCCTTACATTGTTCTCTGGTTGTTTAAAGCTGGTTTGGATTTCCAGCCCCTCTATTAAATATTAGGAAATCTCAGTCACAAAACAAATAATACACTGTAAATGACTTTGTTTCCTTTTTGAGCCAAAGACAGAGCTTGAAGTGGCCATCTGCCTAATTACACATTCCCTAAAGTGAGGATATACAGAGAAGTTTGCAGAAGAGACTAATGGGGCATTTTCAAAAGGAAGCTACTAAAATGTTAGTTATCTGAACATCAACATTTTTACTTGGGGTAATTTTTTAGTTTGAACTTCCCACTGCAAAGTACAACTTGGGCAGTGACTATTATGGTGTTAAATGGCAAGTTGAATTTCATTAAATATTTATTAATGAGAGGATCAAGTTTTTGATACAGATATCTCAATATTGCATAGAAAATACTCATTTGCATATTTAAATGTTTCAAACATGCATGCAAAATTTCAAGGCTCTGGCATTTGATGCCTTTCTGAAAAACAGTCCAGGAGGAGATTAAGGAGGTGAAGATTGGTAAATACTGTGGTAACATTGCTGTAATAAGAAAAGAGTAAGTGAAAGTAGAATTAACTACAGAGTATATAGGGCTATTGAACGTAAAAATACTCTCTGTTTTTGAAAATTTTTAGTGTTAAAAGTAGTTGTGGTAAGGAGGAAATAAATGGGATTTTGTGTGCTTTTCTGAGTGAGTTGAGAATTGAGTCAGAAATTCTTTTAATTCTACCTGTCACTATGAAACCAATGATATACAAAAAATTAAGCTCGTTTTTAAAGTACAGAAGAAAGGTTGAGCCTGTGAATAACAGGGAAGATAAACGCTAGCTACTGGTGAGGAAAAGCCCAGGACCCCAATACATTTGTCATTTAAACATTTTGAGGTATCCTCATCAAAATCTTATGAAAATGTACTGGAAATATCTGTGAAAGAGATTTGCATGATAACCAACTCAGTGGTTTATTGAGAGTTGTCAGAAATGCTGGTGCCATGTTTCCTATTTTGAGTCATCTAAGATTTGGAAATTTGTACCATCTCTAGATGTTTTCAGTAGAAAATGACAGAGATTTATTTTTCTTTCAAGTGAAAAATATGTGGGGGAAAAGAGTTTAGAAAAATAAACTGATGTGTCTTTAAGGCTTTAAAATGGCAAGCAATTCAAAGTTGAAATTATTATGGGAATCCACCATGTGCAGTGGACAGCTGAAGCAGAAAGCTCTTCACAGCTTGATGATTTTTGTTCTAGAATATATGTCTACTGTCCATGTGTCTGGTGTCTGGAATAAGATTAAATATGCAATGAAAAGTCCCTCATAAACCAAGAAGGCAAAATTTGTGCTAGGATTAGTGTTACCTACAACTGAAAAATGAGGCCGTATAATGAAGGAGGAGCATTTGTCATGGTCAATAGTATTTGCATTCCACCTGCTCCTTGCACTGAATGAAAAGTTTTATAAATTTCATGTTCTAACATAATTTGGAGAACAGGAAGAAGGCAGTGAAGTATTTTTTGGAAATTTGCAAGTGTTTCCACAGAAGCTGGCTTCAGAATGATTCTATAGAAAGATCTTCAAAAATTCAACAGATGGAGAACTGGTTGGGAAAATAAGAGCATGACACTTTAGGGACTGGTGAGACAGTAATAAGTTTTGTATTGAATTCAGAGAGAAAAGAAAGGTATGGAAGGAAAACAGAGTTGACAAGGGTATGTGCCATTAATGAGGAAAATTGACTCTTGGTGCAGCATTTTGAGTGTATTTCCATGGTGTAAAATGGAGGAAGTTGAGGATGACAAGAGCAGAATGAAATATGTTGGATACCACACCAAGGTGCTAATTTCATCTCTTCAGGCACAAAGTCTTTCCTTTAGAAAATTTGTGCAGGAAGATGGAGTGAGATAAAAATATCTCAGTGTTGTGAGGCATAGGGAAAGATCCACATTGAAGGCAGTACCTGGGCCTTCAGTTTGAATTACAGATAAAATGTTAACGATATTTATAAAGACTGAAAAATTAATTAGAGAAGCATGGTGGAAATTAGATGCTCAGATTTGTTCATGCTGACTGTGAACTGATAGCTGGCAACCCAAAAAGAAGCATCAGTATGAAGTTCATAGTGGGAAACTGGTATACTGGCAAGGTTTTGTGCAAATTGTAAGTCAATGAAAATCCTCTTTCATTGTTATTGTTATTGTTGATGATGGTTTTTGTTTCCTGGAAGTAACAAAAATCACCATCTATGGAGTTAATTGAACAAGGCATATGCTGTCATGCCTACATTTTTTTCAGACATTCCAGTTTTGGTGAAGCAATGAGGTTTCCTTACAAGGAGAATATGCGAATAAGAGTGTTATTCCTGTTAATGTGATACTATGCTTTGATTTTTAAACTCCTGCCATATGTTTGACATCAGCAGCTGTAAGAGATGGGAAAATACTGTACAAAATAACAAGTAATTGTAAAAGTTTTATGTAGAAAATACTGAAGAACAGCTGAGACTTCCCTGAACTTTAGTTTTTCCTGGGTACTTACAGATAAATTTGGATATGCCAGTAACATGTTTTGCTTTGTTTTCTAGAAATTTAAGTTCACCAGGAGGTCTCATATTTGACTCTCATTGTGGGACAAAATTACTTGTGAATTTGAGGTAAATATGTATTTTGCTGATAATTTCGTCAATGGGATTATGTTAGTTTATTGCTCATAGGATTCCAGATTCTTGAAAGCGTAAAAACAATTAAAAAACCCTCTAGGTCATTTTCAGACTATAAATACAGTTATTTTGATAAATTCACTTAAGCAGAAATGTTCCTGGTAGAAGAACAGTATCCAATCTGTTGAATTGTCAAGGATGATGCCCTGTGCTGTCACTATCTTCAGGGATATGTCATTGCTTATAATGTTATAGAGACTGTCAGAAAAAGAGACATTGCTTTCATCTTGAATTGAATAAGTAAAAAAATTCAAATTCCAAACTGACAGTTCTAGGCCCGCAGTGTATCTCTAACATTTCTGATTTCTCTTATATATGTTTCAATTTCATTTTGGAGCAAGTGCTATGACGAAGTCAGATGTGCAAAGCCCTGAAAGAGTCAAGGATTTTAACAAAAATATTGAACAGCAGATATATAATGGTAACTAACTACTCAATAGGAGCCTCTGTAATGGTGCTGCATTTGTGTGACTGAGGTAATGCAAGCACAAAGCCACCATTTCTGCACTTGCTAAGGATATGATTATAGCCTGCAGTTCTTAACCTTAAAGCTGAAATTGGGTTTTTGCTGATTTTCAAAGGTGAACAGGGGGATTTTTTTATCTCTTTATAAGATACCTACTTTCAAGAAGCACTAAATGCAAATGAAACAATCTATAAGGGTTCAAACCTCCTGAAAGGAAGCAGCAGAGTAAGCTTCTTTTCTGCAGAACGACACCCATGCTATCACTGGTGGTGGGGGAAAAAAAAAAAAAGAGGATTGCAGGGGCACATCCTATCCACCTAAACAGTGCACATTTCCTTCACCTAAATTGTACTTGACATCAAACTAAATCCAGAATTCCAGTGATATGAATATGAATTTCCTCAGTGCTTGTAAACATCTTGATACAATGTTAGTGCCACGCAACTTCAAAACACTTTAAAGATATACTTGACAGCATAATGTAAGTTAGACCTGAATGTGTTACACACTAATGCAGAGCTATAGTAATTGATTTGGCTATAATTGGACATCTGTTATTGAACATAAAATGCTGATGACTTTTGAGCACTAGCTCTGCAATTCTTCTGGTATTTGCCCAGGGGGGAAAAAAAATCACACATGAATATCTTTCGATTTTCTGAGCCACTGCCCTGCAAGACCTGTTTGTATACTATGCAATTAGTGGTGTCCCTTTCCAACGTGTTATACTGAACATTTCTAGTTTTCTAAATGGCTTTAATTTGCTGCAGTTTGCATTGATGTTGTTTACCTTTCTGCTAGACCAGGAACACAGTGAAAAACTGGATGTGTTTGATAATGATAGCACAGACCATGAATTATTTTCACTTTGCATGTTCTAACTATCTTAAAATATGTGATTTGAAAAAAATAAAATCAAAGTATATGCTAGTATCTTTACATTAAAAACCACGTACATTTTATTGTAATTCATCTTATAGCTAAAGGCTACCATCTTTTATTAAAGGCTTTTATATTTTATATGACAGCATAAGGGACATTTTTAGATTAAAAATGGGTCAAATGCAAGGGACCTTGCTCAGGATTTCATCAAACCACTGTTAGCTGTTTGCTCTGTCAGCTTTTTTTTTTTTTTTTTTTGGCTCATCTTTCAGCTAGGGCAAAAGCAGATATTTTCATTTATGGTAAGCTAATCGACTTTCAATTTTTGACTTCTAATACTGTAAGATGTTGCAGTATTTCAGTTGCAAAACTGCAGATGCCCATTTGCTGTAAACTAAAAAATATATAAAGATAATTAACTAATTAAATGTCCACTGTTGCATTTGATTTAGGATTGTTTTTAAGACTAAAGGCTTTTTTCTTAGTACATATTTTGCAGAGTACAAGTCCAGAGTTACCAAGTTGTTCTGGCACTATCCACATAAGTTAACCAGGGGACATTTTTAGATTAAAAATCTAAACCAGTTTTATATAGGCAAAATTCTTGAGCATAAAATTAATAGAACATGTACATGATCGAGCTGGGACTGTGTTCCAAGGAAGGTTCAGGGCGTCTCTGAAATTGAAACGAAGACACTGTTGTAAGCTTGAAGCAACAGTATTTTAATACAAGAGATGGCCGAGTAAACGGGAACCTGAAGGAGAGAGAGAGAGAAAGGAGGGAAAAGAAGCCCTACGGATGAATACCCAACTTGCCCAGGTGTTACGAGGTTGTCTCCTTGACCCCAATGCCCTGACTCCCCCGTATACTTATACACTAGCCACAGTTACTATACATACCGACCCCAATGTGGTCCAGATCCCCAGTATGACCAGCTGCTGCATCCTCAGGTTTCGGTGAGCTTGTGCTGGTTTTAAAAGTAAACCGGCAGGAGAAATGAATCCAACTCAAAAGAGTTTAGAAGTCAGAACTACAATTTAATAAAAAGATTACAATGGACACACTGATACAAAGGAAAATTGGTTTCAGCCCTCAAAACCCAGTTGTACAACCCAGCCCCCTGGGGCACAAACAGTATGGTGCTCACCAGCCCCTGTGCTGAGCACCACGTGGTCCCCTGAGTCCAAAGCAAAAAGAAAAAGGAAAACCTGTTTTCCTTCTAGAAGGTTGGTGGCCGCAGTCTGGTTGAGAGCGGTAGATGCAGTCCTGTTGAGGTCCTGGTCCTCCTCTCAGTCTGACGAGTGAGTGAGTGCCTCAAGTTCCAAAACCCCAAGCTTATATATGCTTCAGTTCAGGTAGGAACACCCAGTACCTCTCCCAGGGTGAGGGTTTTCACAATGGGCAATTTACTCAGTGAGTCACAGGATATTTTTGGTCTACTTGATGGCCCATTAGCAGACATGNGTCCCTGCAGGAGGCAACGTTGTCCTCTGTGCCAGCACATACCCCCACACACGAGCAGGACCTGTCTGCTTTTTCACCCACTTTGCCGATGACTTCTCACCTGGGCAGGTGTGGCCAGCACCGCCCAGCAAGAGGCCTTCAGCCCCTCCCCCTGTTATGTAAGGGGCTCTCCTTCTGCGCATGTGTGTGTGCATTGGAATTTCCTTGCGCCTGGGTGGTATATTCCAGAGGGCCTTCATTAAATGGGTCTGAGGGCTTACTTCATCACCCTCCTCTTCATTTTCTCTTTCAAATGCCCTTGAAGGGCCATCAGCCAATAGTGAAGGCCCAATTAATTTTAGTTTAGGCACAAATGTTCCCTCCAAGGACAAAGTCCTCCCTTATCAGCACTTGTTTTCTCCTACTTGGCAGGAAAAGAGTAAATTTCCCACAGGTGGCTGGGCCAAACACAGACCAAAAGTAACAACATCTAGTCCATTCCGAATGCAGAGTGTTTTCATGCTTCTTGTCTGAAATGCTTTGTTGATTTACCTTGCAATGCTTGATTAAAATCCCTTTTAGTCTAGATCCTTGTCCAAAGTACATTCAAATAATATAATATATATAGAACAGCATAAAATTGTGTAATAGTAATGACAATAAGCAGTGAAATATGTTGCCATAGACATTTGTGTATGGTAAAACTTCATGCTTGTTCAATAAAAAAACTGCTTATGGGAAGATAAATCAACATCCATTGAAACCTTTCATTTTAGTGATCTGTTTCATGTCTTTGAAAGTGTTAGAGTACTCAAGGAAGAGGCACATGTATTTTCTGGAATTCTGTATTTTTGCATTCTTTTTGATTTTGCCATTGGTGAAGTTCTTGGGTCTGAGGACCTTTGGGCTGACCCTCTGCAACCATTTGCATATCTGAAATGCTTGTCATATTTTCAATATTATGTGATTTTAATACTCTGGCCTTAGTGAAATGCACTTATGTAATAATATGGACAGAAGTAGCGTACAAATAATTTGGAATTACATTTATTTAGCTACTTTTTGTGACTTTAAAGCTGTAATACCTTCAGTCTCTAGCTTGGTTTTGCAGTTTGAGAACATGAAATTCAGTACAAGGTACAAGGCAGACAGTATGCCAGTGTGCTCACAACAAGCTCATAAATAGAAGGAGTACATGTTTTTATTAATGCAGGTAACAGATGGCGCATGTAATATTTAAAAAATCTGTTTGGGTTTTGTTTTTGTTTTGGTTTGGTTTGGTTTTTTGTGTTTTGGTTTGGTTTGGTTTTTTGGTTTTTTTAGTTTCTGTTGGAATTTGGGAGGCTCTAAACCAAGTATAATATTTTGGGGTAACTTAAACAATACAGTCTCCCTGGAGTAACTTAAAAAATACAGTCTTCCTGTCCAGGTATAACATACCTGTTCTCTTCATCTGAACCTCTGATAAACTTACTGTTAAGGTGGGACACCAAGGAAGTCCAGATTGTTTTCCTCTATATTGACTTAAGTTATACAATTGTGACCAGAGAATCTTCTCAGTCTCCAGATGCACAGCTACTTCTCACTGTTTCTTTGAAAGTTAGCCTTTATTTTATCACTAGAACCTCTCTGTACACTTGCTCAGATTTGCAGTTTGGGAAAATTATAGCCAAGTTCTTCTACCTTGGATCATGTGGCTATACTCATAATAAACAGTGACATCTGACATATTTGGGAAATCCATAGAGGGGATAAAAATATTTTATGAATAAGATGCCACTCAGCCAATGAACTTCTCAAGGAATGCAAAATCTGGCTTTTGTGTTGATTGTTTATTGTTGGGAGGGTTTTATATATGAAAAATTAGATTCTCCATTATGCTTTGTGTTCAGGTATACATTATCTCCTTTCCATGCACTTGCATTCCCTGGACCTTATTGGGCTACATGCGGGTTTTGGTATTTTCGTGCAATACAAATTTCATTTAGGAAGGAAAAGCAATCATGTAATGCAGCAGAACTTTATTAAATGTGTGTGGATCATGTCTAGAAGTCAAGGAAGTACAGGAAAGGTGACATCTCAGGTGGTGCACAGCACTCACCCTTTGGGCAAGATGTGTGAAGGTGGGTATGATAGTTTGTTTTGGCTATGCTTATTGGATATGTTGCTCTAGGGACTGTAACCAGCTGGTACATATTAGTGTCCTTCAGCCTCATCTAAATGATGTTAGGGTAGTATAGAACGGCACAGAGAATTTCTTTAGATAATTATCCTCTCGGTGCCAAGAGAAACTCTGCAGAGCAGAGACCTCAAATTTATTTTTTTTTATTTATTATGCTGAAAATCAAAGAATTTTGCCTAATATATTAAAAATTGACAGAAAGGTGACAGGGGTCCCTTTTGCAGAATTTTTGTGTGGCATTGAAAGCAGAATTTAAGGAAACTGTCATAAGACCTTTTGCCTGCCACATTTTCATTTTATTTGATGTTGCCAACAGATTCAGACAAGCAGGTGGGACCTCTGTGCTTTCTAGAGCTTGTCTGTTGTTACATTTTTGTACTGATTCATTCCTATATGTTAAAAAAAAAAAAAGAAAAAGCTTCTTCTTGTCAGCCACTATTTTACAATTTACTTTCCCTTTAAACTAGGAATATATTTTTTTTTTCTGTCTTTTTGGCATGACTATTTCCTCTTTAAAACTGTCTGCTCAGTTTTTCTTCTGTTTTTTATCTGTACAACTAAGGGATGTCCAGCATTTCTTTTTATGTCTTCACTCTTCCTCACTACAGTGCAACAGTCCAAAACCTACTGGTAACAGATGCTTCCTAATACACATTTCACTAGCAAGTGCATTTGAAATGTCTTTCACTGTCATGAAAATTTTGTTTTAAGATTGATCTTCCTGCAAGGTCTATTAATCCAACAGTAAACCAGTAGACAAAACAGTCAAAATAATATCCTGCACTTGGAACATTTTAATTCTTCAGGTAACCTAGAGATTTATTTGTAGAAGTTATAGTCTTTAACTTTTAATTAAATGGTGATTATTTTAAGACTATGTCAGACAATATAATGTGCTTCATGTCAAGTGCTTGTGCAGTGTGCGGTGACTAAATGGCACCAACATGCTCCAGAGATTAGTCAGCCACTCAAAACTCACAAACTTAGACCTCTCTTTTTACATGGTCAGTGACTAAACTGTTTCTATGTAACAAAATTTATACAAAGTATTTTCCATCCATATTCACACAGGTAACTGAACCACTTCATTTTACCTTGAATTTGCAATATTCCGCCAATAACCTGAAATTTTCTTACCTGGTATTTCAGTTTTCAACTTGATGATTAAACATCTGCATAATATTATAAAAAGCACTTTCACTTAATTATTTAAAATTAGGTTCAGTAAACATTTTAAAATTTCTGTTCTTTCTTGTACCATAGCTCATCTCTTCTGTTGTTCTCCTTACATTTTTACTGGAATTATTTTTTAGTGTTTCTCACATGAAATTACCTCAAAGCATTTTGCATGATGAACATGGATTCACTTTTTATAGCTCTAGTTTGGAGAGCGACTGCTTTCACTGACATTTAAAATACAGTTTTACTGATGGACAGATTTTTCACTTGTTTGAAAGAATCCCTCAAAACTTTATGTAACAGACAAAAAGTAAGAGGTATGTCCTAGTTACAGGGTCCAGGACCAGTTTATGACTAAGTGGGTATAACCAAAACCATGTATTCTACACCCTCTATGTCATTTCTGATGAACTATTAATGGATCATTTGCAGCTGTAATGGATTGACCCTGGCCAGATTCCAAAGACTCATTAAATCCTTCTGCAACTAGGCAGAAGAGAGAGAGAGTAAAGATAAGAACTTGGAGAGGGTTCATCCACTCACAACCTTTACGGGCAAAAACAGACTCAAATTGAGATAATACTTAAAATTTATTACTAACAGGATAAAAGCTAAGCTAAAGAGTGAGAAACAAAACAGTCTTAAAACACACACCACACACTTTTCTCTCCACCCCTCCTTCTATCCATGGGGGGGTACAGCCAGTTGCAGTTGCTGCCGCTTGCAATGTGAGTTCCCCCGCCCCTTGGGGTTACTCGTCCATGGGATGCAGTCTAGTTTCTGCACCCTGGTGGGCCTCCGTGGGTTGCAGAGGGACATCCTACTTCACCATGGTCTTCACCACGGTCTACAGGGGACCACAGCTGAGTCCATCCCCTGCTCCGTGGGGTCTCTCCCACAGGTGACAGTCTTTAATAGACTTCGCCAACGTGAGTCCACCCCTTTGGCAGCAGTTCTTCCACATCTGCTGTCCCGAGGGTCACTCCTTCATAGTGGTACAGTCCTTCATGGACGAGACGTACCAGTGTGGGCCCCCCCATAGGGCCACAGCTCTCACTCAGGTAAAACCTGCTTCAGCATGGGTCTGCCTCTCCACAGGGCCACAGGTCTCCTGCAGGACTCTACTCCATCCACTGGGTCACAGCCTCCTTTCAAGCATCCACCAGCTCCAGCATGGGCTCCTCCATAGGGTGCATGGGGGTCTCTGTGCCGCAATGAACCTCCATGGGCTGCAGGGGTTTTAGCTCTGAGTCCTTTCCCTGCTCCATGAGGTGCCTTCTCCCCCCTGCTTCTGCAGCGACCTTGATATCTGCCTGGTTATCCCATGTTTTGCTCTCTGGAATTTTCTTCTGCGCAACAACCTCCAATTCTTGAATATGTTATCACGGAGGCGTTACTATGATCTCTTATTGGCTTGGCCCTGGCCAGGAGCAGGATGTCCCTCCTGGGGCCAAGCATCATTTGCTCCTCTGGGACTGGGGAAGCTTCTAGCAGCTTCTAACAGAAGCCACCTCTGTAGCATCCCCCACCCCCACCCCACACTAAAATTCAGCTACAGAAACCCAGGACAGCAGCAGCTGCCCCGGGCACACCTGACACCTCAGGCTACAAGCTGGGTGTTAAGGAACCATGTGAGATAGGGAAATGTCTCTGTCTTTACATCAATGACTCAGGTGTGATAACTCCCCTCCAGGGAGGCCTTAGCACTTTCACCCCCAGCCTGAGGGGTCATGTCAGCTGATGGGCCATTAGGGACTGGAACAATAGGCAGTTGCAGTGACCTAGACCATCAATATCCCATGAATCACAGAGTTAAATCACCCATTGTGAAACTCCTCACCGTGGGGGAGGTACTACTGGCCATTCCCACCTGAACATGAGCACTTATAATCTCCGGGTTTTGGAACTTCTAATACCACTTGTCACATCCAGAGGAGGACCAGAACCTCAACAGGATTGTGACTGCCACTCTCAGCAAGACTGCAACCATCATTCTCACCAACAGGTTTCTTTTCCTTTTATGTACTCGGGGGACCACACGGCGCTCAGCACAGGGGCTAACAAATAGCATTCTGTGTCCCAGGGTGCTGGATTATACATTTGGGTTGTTTATGGGGTTTTTTTGTGGTTTAAAATCAGTTTGTATCATTGCATTTACTGTAATCTTTTTAGTAACTCGTAACTGACTTGTAATCCCTATTGAGCTGGGTTAATTTCTCCTGCTGGTTTGTGGGGGACTGCAGCGAGTCTGCAGGCCTCTTGGCAGAGCAGGAGGAGGTTGACCTTCATGAGATAAAAGAATACCCATGGAAATAAGCACCCTGAGCTAGAGAAAAGTAAACAACTTGCAAGTGCTGTGGGAACTCAGAAGACTACAAGATAAGGGATAATGAGATGGATGAATCAGTACAGAGGCAGGAAGTTGCCACTATGGCCAGTGAGTGATTGTTTGTATGTAATAAGCACCAATAATGTTAATGCACGTACTCTTCGAGGTGATATATAAGGTGGTGGTGCTAAAAATAAACAGAATCTGCAGAACCTGCACTTTACTTTCTTGGATATTGTGTTGTTTGTTTGTCCTAACCATGACGCTGGTTTACCTTTAAACCAGCACAAGGTGATTTTCAGTGGTTTTTAATGTGTTCTTTAGGGGTTTTTCTTGTTGAGTTTTGTTTAGGAATTGAGTAATAATATAAATGAGTGCATATTTAAACTATGACAGCTTTCTTCAAATCCTAATAATTTAATTAAATCAAATAAAAATGGTACACATTTCTGGCTAGATGTAATGATTTCTCTTCAACATCTTCATTAGCAGCTTGAATGCAGGACTCACAGGCATACTGTGTAAATTTGCAAACAACACTAAACTGGGAAGAACTGTTGACTCCCTTGAAGGCAGAGAGGCCCTGCAGAGAGACTTCTACAAATTGAAAGATGGGCAATCATCAACCCTAAGAAGTTCAACAAGGCAAGTGCTGGATTCTGCACCTGGGACAGGGCAACCTTAGTTGTGTGTGTAGACTGGGGAACAAGAGGCTGGAGAGCTGCTCTGCAGAAAGGGACCTGGGGGTTCTGGTTGATGGCAAGTTGAATATGAGCAGCAGTGCCCTGGCAGCCAGGAGGGCCAGCTGTGTCCTGGGGGGCATCGGGCAAAGCATCGCCAGACAGTCAAAGGATGTGATTGTCCCTCTCTGCTCTGCACTGGCGCAGCCTCACCTTGAGTCCTGTGTGCAGTTTTGAGCACCACAATGTAAAAAGTATATGAAGCTATTACATAGTGTCCAAAGGAGGCAGTAAAGATGCTGAAAGGTCTAGAGGGGAAGAAGGGTGAGACACGACTGAGGTCACTCAGTCTATTCAATCAGGAGAAGAGGAGGCAGAACTGAGACCTCATTGTTGTCTTCAACATCCTCATGAGGGGAGGTGGAGGGGCAGGTTCACTTGCAGCCAGTGACAAGACTCAAGGAAATGGCATGAAGCTGAGTCAGGGAAGGTTTAGGTTGGATATCAGGAAAAGGTTCTTCACCCGGATGGTGGTTCGGCACTGGAACAGGCTCCCCAGGGAAGTGGTCACAGCACCAAGCTTGACCAAGTTATAGGAAGCATTTGGTCAATACTCTTAGGCACATGATGAGACTCTTGGCATGTCCTGTGCAGGGCCAGGAGTTGGACTCTGTGAACCTGATGGATCCCTTCCAGCTCAGGATAATCTATGATGTTTGGTCTTTATCTGTTGGTTCTTGGTTCATACTTACACATACATTGACTGCAGGATGCATAGATAAGCTCTGTCAATGTGGAGTTTTGTACATGGGATTTCTGGCTCAACTTTTTTTTCTCCATTGTAGTATGAAAAGATAATTTCCCCCCTTATATGCCTTCCTTATCTTTTAGTTGGTAGTCTAACACTAGACAGATTGTCTGTCAGTGATTTTAGACATTCTTTCCCATCTTGGAGTTATATATTCAGCTTTGATCCCCGTTACATACTTATACATTTGCCTAAGGAATATTTGAGATTTATCATATAAGTCTGTTACTGTTTGTAGGATCTTGCAGTTTGCTTTTATAAGAAGATAGCAGCAGAAATTAAATACAGTATCGAAAAGCTCGTATATTGAAATTCTGGCTACTTTAGGGTACAACTTGTATTTGACATGGAAACAGAACATTGGATAGCAAGGTGGGGTGTAAATGTTTTACTGGCATCTTTTGGATAGGCTTATCAATGATTTAGAAGCAACAAGACATGAATGAGCTATATTATCCAAGCAAACGTCTTTGTAACAATATAGTCATGCTTTTAGCACGTCACAAACACTGTAAGAGAAAAGAACCTTATTAACAATGGATTTAGGGATTGCTGTTGTCACTGTTTTCTTATCTAGACACTTTCACAGGCAGGTTTCCTTAATAACATGAATCTATTTGTTCCAGTCTCAAGGGGTGAAAGCAATTTTAATTTACTAGGTACAAGAGAACCTTTGAAATAGTCTAACAAAAAATTTTCTCCACAGACAAACCCTCNTGGAGCTCAGTGTAAAAATGGGCCAAGAGGGGAGAATGCATGCACTTGAATCCTGAGAAATTCATCCTCTCTCTGGGAATATTGAGTGCAGTACACAATTGCACAGCAGCAAGCGTGGGTAGAGCCCTTCCCAAATCTTCGTTCGCGAAGCCAAGCCATGATGATGATGATGATGATGATGATGATATGCACTTATACACAACTATACAGTGGTTACCATGGGGATAACTGCTCAACATTTGCTTGTACTGAATCATATGGTGCATACCCCCAAGCCTTATTTACCTTACTGTTGGGAAATTTCT
>VWZG01003220.1:11855-47258 GCA_013396735.1 Grallaria varia | reverse complement strand
AGGGGAGGAAGGAGGGGAAGAAATAGAGAGGTAAAGGAGAATAAAGAAGAATAAAAAGAAAGACGAATAAAAAGAAAAAAGAGGAATAGACGTGGAGCGCAGCCCGCACAGGCACGAAGGAGGCAAATGACGCGCGAGGGCGATTGTGGGGGCTCAAATACCCTCGGCCCCGCCCCGCGCAGCCGCCCCGGGGCTCAGCACACCTGTGCGGGACCGCCCCGCGCACCTGTGCGGGACCGCCCTCGGCCCCGCCCCGCGCACGCGGCCCCCGGGTACCTGCGCCGNGCGCCGGCCCCGCCCCGCACGCCCCCCGTATTTCCCCGCAGAGCCGCGCCTGCCCCAGCTCGCTCTGGACGCTCTTCTATGGACTGCGCCAGGCCCGTTGCTCGGAGCTGCAGCCCTGGGGGCGGTGAGGATGGGCTGGGGGTGCCGGTGTGCCTGGGCTGGCTCTCTCAGGCATAGGGAGCTGGCGGGATGGACTGGGTCGTGCTGCTGCCCTTGTGGGTCCCGGAGCTCGGTCCCACCTGTGGAGCCTCCCGTCCGACGTGCCCGGAGCGCCCGGAGCCCCGGCCTGGCCGCTCCTGACCCCTCCGAGCCCCGGTCCCACCGTGCCGGTCCTGCTGCTGTGGGCAGGAGGAGCCGCTCCGGGGCCGGGATGGAGCCGGGGCGGCCCGAGCCTCGCAGTCCTTCTCCGCTACCGCCCGACCCCGCCGCGGCTCTGTCGGGCCCGGGGTGGCTCCGGCAGGGACCGAGGGGACACAGGCGGGACCCCCGGGCGGGGCCGTCCCGGCTCGGATCCCCCCCGGGCGGGGCCGGGGCTGGGGCCGGGTGGGAGCCCCCCGTGCCCCCCAGCGCTGGGTCTGCCCTGCAGAGCCCCCCAGGCCGGGCTGGCCCCGCGCTCTCAGCCCGGAGCTGCCCCCAGAGCCCTGCCAGCGGGGCCGGGGCTCTGGGGGCAGGACTGGGGTCTGTACCTGACCCCAAATGCAGGATTGGGGCTTTCTGGTTAAGGCTTAAACTGCCTGGATGAGCCTCGTTTTGTCTCTCTAAGCAGGTGCAGATGTTATTCCACGTTATTCCACTGAATTGCCACTGCAGACCCTGTTTCACTCCACTAGCTCAAGCTGCCCCTGGACAGAGCTAGCTGGGTAAGCACAGGTAAGGTGTGTTTGGGAAATCCTTCTGCCCCAAAGTGGGCACGGTTACTGTGCTGGTGCCCCAAGCACCAATAAGTTCCAGGTGGTAAATAAACAATTTCCAGCCTCCCCTGAAACTAAGCTATGCAATGTAGTCTATCTGCATTGTGTATCTATCCTAATCATAGAACATTCTATTATCTGAATATTAGGTGCGTTGTGCTGCCTCCAGCTCCCTGAGTGATGCCAATCGGTGCTCCAGGCACACCCCCGGCTCGGCTGGGTCTGAACACAAGGGAAGGGCTGGAAGGTCACCAGCACTGGGCAGTCCCCAGCATTGATGATCTCGGTGTTCCTCGCCCTGTCCTTTAGCTCAGGGTGAAGTTGCTCCTGTCTGCTGCTGCTGCTTCCACATGGGAAAACGGTGGTCGCATAGGACAGCTAGAACCTTTCCCATGGGCAGTGTCAAGACCCTTTTTTCTCATCGTTTGTCTGAAGCACGAGGGGGTGAGTAGGGTTTAGCAACTCCTCTGCAGGTGGGGTGGAGTCTGTAGCAAGTCCAGGTAGCTGTGACTGCTCTCCCTTCAAAGGACAGCACAAGGCATACGGAGCTGGGTGGCTGAGCCCAGGGAGCTCCCTCCAAGGTGCTCCCACCAGCCCTGCTAAACAGTGGCTCCCTCTCACAACAGCCACAGAACAAAAGTGTGCCCCGCCCCAGGAAGAAACCTCTCTCTTCCTCCCCCTTCACCTGCCGCGGCAGAGCTATCAACCATCCCTGCGTTATCTTGTTCCGGCTTTTCAGCTCCTAAAACCTCTGTGTTGGTAAGGGAGAGAAAAATCCCCTGAAACACTCTGCAACTATCACGCAGTGATGCTGCACTGCTCTTGTGCTGCCCTGCCTTGCTGAAAGTTATGAGATCAAAGCTCCAACTATGCTAAAAGATTTGAAGCCAAACAGGCCCTTTTATTTTCACATTATCTCAAGGGCTTTGGAGAGCAGGAAGAAATCCAATGACAGTTAATGGCCTGGGAGGGTCTGCCCTGAGGAGAAGGTTAAGTGGTGTAATAATCGCCACCTGAACCTGGGGCTGTGTAGCAGCTTCCCTAATGTGCCTGGTCACAAGGTGAACCACTCTGAGCAAACCTCACAAACCTTCTGCCCACACCCGTCACAGCAAAGCTTAGGGTTCTGGTAAACACCTGAATCCTCCCCTAAAACACTTCCTTTTCATTTACCAATATCTATTTTCCTCCACGTTGCACTCAGCAAGGAACTCCCCATTTTTCTATGCACTGCCCTTTCTTTGGTGCTCTGAATTTTTTACTTCCAAAAGCAAACTGTGTCACATTTCCTAGATCTAAAACATTTCTTAGTTGAATTATAGGTTTTCTTCTTTGAGAATCAGACAAGTTAATGCATAAGTTCAAAGAAGCTACTAATCTCCTAGCTGGGATGAAAAGGCTGCTAAGAAACAGGTGGCAGCCACAATCAGAAGTATTGTATTTGAAACAAAGTACACAGATATTCTACTATGATTTGTCTCTGAATTATACAGGTAAGAAAAGTGCAATCAGAAGTTTTTAAGAGATTTACAAAGTAGCTCCCTGTTTCAAGTGCTCATTTAAGTGAGGGAAAGGCAGGAGGGCCTTCAGAAATGGATACAGTAACACAGGCATCAAAGATAGCGTGCTGTTGTTCTGTTTGCAGTCGGAACAGACACGCGAATAACCTGCCAGCTGTGCCACAAAACTTCTGTCCAGGAGAAGGTGTGTTTGATTGATTTCTGAAGCAGCTGCTGAGTTCCAGCCCTACAAATAACAAGGGATTGCTGTCTGCTCGTGCTCTCGGGTAAGTTCTGCATTTTCATTTGATTCAGACTGTAGCTGTCATGGCTCAGGCTTTCAGCCCTGGGAATCCTCTGTGTGACCCCCTGAACTGGCCAAGAGAGGCACTGTACAAATACACTTGAAGGATTTTGTGCTAGGGGATCCTCTCCTAGTTAAGCCTCAAAAGGTCAAGGTGTCTTGAGTTGGGTTGATTTCCCTGAACTGAGGAGGAACACAGCAGTGTTCACACTCCTGCCAGCCACAGGATGGTTAATAACTGAGGTGCTAATGAAGGATCATTAGGCTTTCAGACTGACAGAGTAGCTTGGGAGGATACAAGACATGTTGTGTCCTTGATGTCTCTATTTTATGGTATCGTAAGACCTACCAGGAGTTCACTCTGACCCTGTTGTCAGTGTTCCATCCCACAGGCACATCTAAGCACCTTGATTTTAAGTTCAAAAGCCTTATATATCCCTAGCAGGAAAAAAATAAGTGAAAGAAATAAATTCAGTATTACTAAAATAATAAGAAGCATAGCAGAAAGAATAATGAATCACTGGAAATGATTTATGGGTATAATGGATCACTCAATATATCTTTACAGAAAGAAAATATCCAAATTACTTCAGCTTTAATAGTCATGGTTCCCTGTGACTGCAGATGAGGGACTTTTAAATGTATGTATAAGACTGGAAATGGTTATAAAAGATCAGAGGCTTTCAAAACTCACTGTGTACCAGGTCTAGTGAGTGCAATGCCAAGAGTAATATATGAAATCTGAACTGATGGTTTCATAATTCTCCTTTGTTTGAGGAGATCCCCGTGCAATGAAAATGTACAGCATCGTTCCAGGACTAAAAGAAACAGTTAGTGGAAAGGACTCAGAGGTAATGACCACTGGGCAGGGTCTCACTGGCAAAATATAAAAAGAAAAATGAAGAATTAACTCCATTATGAAATCCCAAGGAACATGTTTTGGATTAAAGGATGCTCCTTTCAACCAGGCGGCTGGAAGGTTGATGTAGCACTGCTCATGCAGATGTTTGGAAAGTACTTCACAAACTCTTAACTTTGGAGAGTGCTTCTAAAGGCTGTTGCTCTTCCACTGCTCTGTGCCACCTCCAGTTTATCTTAAAGCATAAAATAGAAAAAATTAGAAACTACAGCTTCTAGTTAAATAGGAGAGGTCTTTTCAAAGAAACACAATGAAACATAAGATGTTTTGGTCCAAATCCTGTAGATCCAGTGCCTATAGTAAGCTGGCAGGTCTCCTTTTACCTGTGAGCAATAAAAATGGAGTAAAAGCAAATCTGTCAAAACTCTGCGAGTTTAATTCAGTCCCCTGGTTCATACTGGCTACATGAGAACATAGCATAGAACAGTAAATTGCTCTCCTGAGATCCTAGGAGATCAGACTGGGTTGTGTGGTTTGTCTTTAAAAATCTGGTCCTATATCATGCTCCAGGATGTGATTTTTAGCAAGACTCTGCATCTGGCAACAGTACCTCAGCCCATCTTGGGAAATATTCAGGGCTGGACAGGATTCACTCAAACATTAGGCACACAAAAAGATTATTTAAGCAAAATCTCAACTAAGGGAGTTTGTGTTTGGGCCAAACTCTGGGCCAGTGCTCTGAGGTTCTGTTAATTAGTTTTGCAACTTTTTTGTTAAATTCTGAATTAAGCTTGACAAGGAACTTTGAGTGTTCTTCAAGTTGAAGAGTGAGTGCTTTGTGTCCTCTCAAACAGAACCAAACCTGCTTCCTGGTGCCAGTTCAGCTCTGAAAAGGACAACCCAGCTCTGCTTATGTTCTCTAGACTACGTTTTCCTACAGGAGAAGGGAAATACTCAATGTTGCTGTTCCCCTGGCTGCTTTCTGCATTTTTGTGTATGTTCTCTGATTATCTCTCCAAGTCTCTCTCATTGTATGGAAAAGGTGTTACCCAATGGCAATACCCCAAGGAAAGAGTTTGTCCTTTCCTAACCACACTTCATTGTGCCAAGTGTGAGAGGGATGGTTCCTGCCCTAATGAAAGAGAGTGACAGTTCCATTGACTTCACCAGGGTCAAAACTTCACCCTCTGGGACCTAGTGGTAAAAACAGGAGGGAATTTCCATTTTCACAGAGAATTTGCAACCCCCATAATATTGTGTTGAAACCTCAAATATTTCCTTCACAGGGTAAAGTTCATATCTTATTTCAGATGAATGTAGTGGCTGAGTGTCATCTGCTGCTTGAAAAGCTTTAGAAGTTATTTAAAACTAGAACAGGCATAAAAGCGAAGCAGGGTGGGAAAGGGTTGTTTGCTATTAAACACCAGCACCAACCCAGCTTTTTGTCTGTGCCCTTCCCCCTTTTTGTTCACACACTCCTCTTCACCCTTCAGACAGCCCTAGAATGCTAATTTTTCTAATCACTTGGAGAATGAAAACTATTATAGAAAACAACTAAAATATTATTTTAAACCTTGTTTAACAAGACTCTATTCACATCTCTAAATTAAGTCCTAATCTTAACTAACTTCACAGAATGGTAGTTCGCACACCCTACACAACCTGACACATTCAAATTCAAAGCCAGTATTTGAAACCAGTTTCAAAAAAGGTTGTTTAACACATACTGGCAGGTGGGATTTATGAAGAAATGGTTTTAAATAGAAGTCTCAATTGTCCTCTTTTCACAGATGTTTAGGATTTCTCTTCACATAGCAGATGATAGGGATGCTCAGAAAGACTCAGTGAAATGACACTGGAATGATAAAGATGTGATCGTGTTATTCTTTGCTGTGGATTCCACCAGTTTCTGCACTTTAAGGTATTCGGTTATTCTGTTTTTCTCAGGGGTAAAATCTGCACACATGTAACCCTTGGTTAGCACTAATAACAATGTGAAAACCTTCTCACATCAAAGCTGTGACTATGTGCTTTTGTCTGTCCTAATGGTTTTAGAGAAAATCTTGATAAATCAACATGAGATTTTTTTCTTTTCCTTTTTTTCACCCTCTTTCTTAAGTTTTGTTGTCTTGATTAGATAAAAAATAATAGGGGGCTGTCAATCTGTTTTCTTTTCAGGTCTTCTCTGTCTCTTTCTAAATTAGTTACAGCCTGCTTTTTGTAGCTTTATAGCCAGCCTGACCTAATTTAATTACCATGACTTGTGTGGCTTAAAGATAAATAGTTTTATTCAGCCTGCCTACTTTTGTGTAAGTTTTCCCTTTCACACATCTCCCTATATTTTGGCATTCAGAATTCTCGTCCTCTGTTCTTGGGTAGGTTAACACAAGGTTAGTTTATAGCATTCTCCATATTGTCACAAAAAGGCTTTTGATGCAGCCAGTCCCTGCTCTGCTCTGTCTGTGCTCGGAGGCTTTGTGGGACACAAATGAACATTAGCTGGGGAGGCGTGGGATGGAAAATACATCCTTGTGCCCATCCTGAGGTAGAAATCCTCAAAGCTTGCTCCTATATTGCTGCTGTCTGAGATTTCTTTTCTTATTTTAGGAAAATACTTCCGAAATCACAGCTTGGGATTTCTTCTAAGGGATTACCCTAAACTGTGGCGTAAGTGGATAGAAGATCTCCAGTAACACAACTTGGTGATATAAAAACGCCTCCAAGCTGTCCAAGAACAGCAATGCTTTACACAGAGGTGTGTCCCCCACGCACAGCTCTGTGCCAAGAACACGGACAAATCCTTCTACTACCCTGCTGGCCACCTTTAAGTACAGCAAACAAGCAACCAGCTTACGAAACTGCAAAATCCTCCTTTTACAAGAAGGGATTGTCATGTTTCTCCCTTTCCTTGACCAGGAAAACAGGAGTGATAGCAAATGGTTTGTTTAAAAACCCATTAAATTTGTTACATGCCTGTAATCACTGCATTTTTTTTATAATCTGAGTATCACATGTAATACTCAGATGGTTTTTAAAAAGGCAACTACTTGGTTTTAAAATGAGTATATTTTGAGGTCACTAGCAAAGCAAATTGCCAGCACTAATTCTGACCTACCACAGATTTCAACAGAAAGAGCAAACCATGAAACTTAAAAGGAAATACAACAAATGTTTTATGAATCCATGTGCAATACTTTTGTTACAATGAAATAAAATGCCAGACACCTTGAAGTCACTCTCCTGTGTTTAATTCTTCTGATCTACTTTTAAATTAATCTCCTATACTTGGTCTCTTCCCACCCTTGTTATTAAACTAACAAAAACAGCTTATACCAACCACACTATAAACAAAGTAGTAAAATAAAAACTCTTTAAAGCATTTGCCTTACCCTGTTGGACACTTCTCTCTAAAATCACATTCATGTTCTATTAAATAAAATTCCATCCATACCCTTTCATTTCAATATATGAAATGTTTTGTTTCCAAATGTAATATTCAAATGCCTTGTTTCAGTAAGGTTGGTCTGCTTATTGGATGGCAATATTCCTACACAACTTCCATGAAACTAACCTGATGGACTATAAAGCTCCCAGGAAGCTGATTTGCTTCAGAACAGATTATAACATTTCAGTAGATGTGGGGAAAAAAATCAAATCCAAACCCTTCCTATAAATGTTTCAAGAAATAGTGCAATCCTCAGCAAAGTAACAGTTAACATATTTTGATAAAATTTAAAACTTCAGGGCCCCAAGGGCATGTTTCTCTTATAATAAGTTCACCTGCAAAGGAGGAATTCCAAGAAATCCAGTTGGAGACATCTGACTGGTTCAGCCAGGCTTTCCCATTGTCCTTTCAATATTTAATGGTATTTATTGGGAACTCCTCCTTGACTGAACTGCTCTATAACTCATGAATACAAGCACTGTTTGACAGTTAAGACAGCTGCTATCCTCGCCTTTAGACCTACTTCTTTCCTGCATGCCATTGCCTCTGGAGAAGGAAAAGGTGAGCCAGAAGAGGCAGGGAAGCAGCTCCTGAATGGCTCAGGCTCAGTTTACTATGGTAATGTATCTACAGTCTGATAATTACAAAAAAAATTAACATTCTGTATGCTAAAGAATGCACCAGCAGTGGATAAGAACAGCAGAAGCAAACACACATAAATTAGGACAGGAAACACGTGTGGGACATAGAAATCTGTGCTGAAGGACTGAAATGAGAGTACCTGGGCTCCTGAGAGGTTCTGCTGACAGAGGCAAAGTGCTCTTTTTCCTTGGAGGGTGTCATCCTGCTGCTTTCATGTGTCCAGAGTGTTCTCATTTTAAATGTTTCATAAAAGACTATGTCTTCCAGTATGAGAGTCCAGGGGAGCTTGATCTCATCTGGTACCTAAAAGTAGTAAGAATCACCACAGATGAATTTTAGACAAGGTCATTCCTTATTTACATACTTTTGTTATATCCTGTACAAAAATTATGTCAGAATGAGATATGGCACGAGGAAAAAAAAGTACAGATCACTGACGGATCTGAATGTGGATCAAACAAGCATGCACTGCATTTGGCAGAAGTGCACATCTGACTCAGTGCAGCCAGGAAATAAAGGGCAGAATATGGCACAGATTCCACTGCTCTGATCATGCACAGAAACCAGCTGATATTTTGAGGTTCTGAGGTTACAACATGTGGCTCTTCTAAAGCGCAGGCTGCAACCTTGAGGGGTTTGGTTTGTTTTCTAGCTGAAATCTGACATGCATTACACGTGAACATTTGGAAGTCATATCGATCATCATGCTTTACATATAATTGCTTTAACTTTTATAGTATGCAGTCATTAAACTGATTTCCGTAATAACAGAGCACTTACTTAAGAGAACCCTTACCCACATGTGACCCAGTAAAGGGGAGTAAGTGTGGTGTCCAGCTCTACCAACACTGTTTACCGGAGTGTACATAGATACATACCTTCTTTAGATCAGTGGTGATGCCTCCAAATGAAGGGGTGGACAGGAAGCAGGTCAGCCTGTGATCTGTGAGAAGATAGACACACATAAGGATAAACTATTTCTGGCACAAAGGATAAACTATTTCTGGCACACTCTGAACAGCAGGGGGAGATCTGATATGTAAAACAGTAGGCCGCAGCCAATTAGTCTGTGACAGATAAGAACCTCTCCTTAATTTGTGCAGTGGTCTGTTCCTTTGGTGATTTCATGTTCCTCTCTGACTTCACTGAAACCCAGTTTTTACCAGCTGAGATTATGGCATTCTTTCCAGGTGCAGCAAAGAAATATTCCATTTGGAAGGAATGAGGTATGATATGTGGGCCTTGCTTCTGTCTTAGGGGAAGCAAGGCTTATGTAGTTCTACTCCTCAAAAAAACACTGTGAACAAGAAACTAACTATTTTGGTATCCACACAAGTGCACCCTTTCAAAGCATCAGGGGAGACTCAACAAGTAACATCCATTAATATCTCACAGCAGCAAGACTCGAGTACGCTGCTTTGGAAATCTGCCTTGCCAGAGCTGTGCAGGAGAAGGTCCTACAAAAATAGTCAAGGAAAGTTAAAAAAATCTCCCACATCCTGAATATCTTGCATTGCTTTTTATATCTGTGCATTACTACAATCCCAAAGTTAAGAAAAGTAAAGTTCTTCTAAGACAACACACCCAAGGCACATAAAGACCTGTGGGGCATATTGTTGAGATGATAAATTCACTCCACACGTTACTTTGTGCTCCAACTAGAGAAACCTCTAAAATTTTAAACCAGTACTTGCACTATTCCACTACATCAGCAAAAGCAGCACCTCACACTCTTCTCAGTAAGAACTGAACAGCGTGAACCTTAATCTTTATCTGACAAACCCCCTCCCCCAAAGCATTTACAGTTCTTTTTGGTAGAAAAAAGAATTTTTTGAGGCCTGACAGGAGGGATTTTTTAGTTTCTTCTTGTTGTTGTTAACTTGGCTTATTTTTATGCATCCCTAGAAGCTTCAGTCACACTTCATACAAAAAGTATTTCCAACAAAAGAGGTTCATGCTTCTGGATAGAAAACAAGTAAAACTCAGATTCAAATTCCTCCTTTACTTCCGTGACCTGGGGCAGCTCCTGCTGCCTTTAAAGTATTTGTACTTCTCCTGTCCCTGGTGATTGTTATTAATACAGTTTAGGGAAAGTGGTGATAAAGATCAATTCCTTACCCAGAAAAGAAACATTAACTGCTTCTTTCATGTCTTCCATAGCGAGTGAGCAGCTACAGTTTCAAATGATCCCCAGATGTTTTGGACTTCTGCTGCTCAAAAGCAGTGTAGGTTTTCTTCAGAGCCAGGGTGGGTATTTCTGGGTATCCTGCAGACTTCAACCCCCTGTCCTCAGAAGAAAATGTAAAGGTCAAAAAAAAAAGCCTGTGTGGTGTAGAAGTCCCCAAGGAAAAACAAACCAAGAATGATCTCTTACTATTGGCCAACTTAAGCTACACTTCTGTACACTAAGCAAAATATTCAAGGAGTTCCTACAGAGATGGGTATGTGAAATTACAAGCTTTCCACTTAATTACAGAAAGATTTAATAATTCCAGTAAAGGAATAATTGCTGAGGTCTCTCACAAAAACTTTTCTATTCTTCTGGTTCTTTACAGCAGTGTTTTCCTCCCGCTTTATTCTTCCTCAGAGCTTGGACACAGTACAATAATTACCCTACATTTGTAAACATGATTGCTAACAGAAGAATGGGGGGGAAAAAAAGCTTTCCTCTTTAGCTACTACAAGATTAAGAATAATAAGAACTATTTTCATTCTACTTCTCTTTCCTTTGCACTTTGCTCTAATCATTCCCTGATGATATGAAGACTTACCTTTACTAACGCTTAGTCCCACTGGAAGCAATTAATGCTGATAAAAACAGGCCCTTTCCAAGAGCTTTAAACAGATTATCTGAAGAGCCCAACAATTCTGTCCTTGTTATGTAATAAAGACAGAACATGCCAGAAAAGACATTAAAATACTGTCCTTCTTGGTCTGCACTGCTCCTTTCCCTCTCATCTTCTGAGGAACACTGCCCTAAAGATTTAGTGCTGCATGAACAGCAGAGACAGAGAAAAAACACTCCAAATCGTGGTAGGACTCGAATCCAATCTCTTGGACCTCCTATGGTGTGTATAACTTAGAGAATGTAGTGGCAAACAAAAGCCTCTGATCCTGATCTCAGAGTGGTTATTCTCACTAAGCACTCAGATAACTGAGCTGGGCTCGTCTGTTTTAATTAATGCAAAGATGCCAATTTGACTTAATTAGATCAGACCATATGGACCTGAAACATTCACATGTATTGCTATAGCATATATACTCAACAGGCAGGATTAAAATTGACTTCTCTGGTCACATGCAATGGTCAGCATAAATCAAGTTGTTTGGTCTCTGCAGGACCTGCAGTTAATAATCTGTTAATCCTTGACCACTGTTAGTCACAGGTTTGTTCAAACTGAACTGTAAATTCACTTATTCAGTAACTCCTGACTACATACAATCTTATTTTTACCAAAATCCTGTTACTTACTGATGTATTTCACCCAGCCTGTCAAAGACAGGTGGAAAGGCTCTGAAATGCAAACACCACAGACAGAGGTCTTCCAATGTAAAGAGGCCAATCGTCCTGCTGAGAAACCTGAAAAAAACAATAAAGTGCACAACTGGTTGTCTCTTTTTGGGGAAAAGGCACATGTATAAGTCTTAAGTAAATACAAATTGGAATCTCTATTCCATAGCCCAGCAGTAGAATTGTGAGAGAGCCACTAGAACTATGCTGACAATCTGGTATTGTGGTTTGCTGAGAGAAAATGGAAGAACAGCTGGAAAGCAATTTAATTAATTTCCACCCTGTTTCTCCCACTTGCGATTCACTTCACTTAAGTTTTCTTTCCCCATTCCCAAGTCTTTCACATTTTTGTTTTAGCATTTTGAGAAATTACAGGTTTCCTCTTCCTACCCCCTTTTTTTGCCTGTTGCATTTCCCTCCCATTTTACCTCGGGGGACATCAACTTTCACAATTAGCTAGATGGCTATAGAGGAGAAACTGAAAACACAGGAGACAAATACATAAAATAATTCAAAAATACTTTTTTGCCTTATAAGAACTGCAGAACTATCTTCACTTGAAAATCAACTTCATTGACGGGGATCCTATTTCAAAAAGAAATTCTACTGCTCAGTAATAAAATTTTGCTCCAAAATACCAATCACCACAACTATAAATAAGCATGGGACCATTTGGCTACTTGCATCACCACCTTCCCAAAATGCATCCTTCTGTTTGCTAAAGCAGTCACTACTCAAAGATATTATTAAATCGAAGAGTCTGTGGGGCTTTTTAAATACCCTTTCATGTCCAAGATGATTAATGTGTCCTTTTTAGGTGTTATTTTTGTATAGATTAGCTTGTGCTTCCCACCTGAATTCTCAATGAGGCTGCAGCTCCAGTGTAACCTCAACCTTTTTGCCCCTTTTTAAAAAATTTTTATTAACTGTACCTAATTCAACAGCTTTCTTAAAATGTACAGACTTCTCAAACAGAAATTAGGAAGAGCTGAAACTGAAAAATGTGGTGGAGATGGGCAAATGATTGTGAAATAAAACAGACAGGCTTTTAACAGAAAAGCAGAAAGCTCAGCTTTTCCTTATACAATTCAAGGTACATTTGCAAGTGAATGCACTTTCTTACTCATAAACATCTCCACTAATCACATTTTACAGGGAATTGGAAAATAATCAGTTATTTATGACAGGAATGAGTACATGAAGTGCTTTGCAGAAGTTCATGGAACCCACTGTAACACTTTTATCTTACTGGACACTTTGGAACAGAAACTGAAAATTTCAGAACAAGTTAACCCAGTTCAAGAGTCTTTGAAATTGGCTTTTCTTCATCACCCATAGGCTATCTACTCTCATGACTCCTCCTCCTCCTTTTCTGCACTCTGTTATTATTCATGATTTGTCACCAGCCAAGAAATTCCTCTGGATTTCAGTGACGAAGTGCTTCATTTGGACTAATTGTTTCATTTACTTTAAAGGAACAAAGAAATATGTCAAAGCACATTTACTCTTTTGGGGCCATTTTTGGATATCTGTTGCAAGTTTTCAAGGGTTTTTGAACTCAGAATTGAAGATTTAACTACCTGGACTGGTATCCATTTACACTACTCTCCAGTTTCCCATCCCAGTGCCTGTGTGCCTAACAAATTAAACCTTTAGTACCAAGAGAATGCAATGTACCTTTTGATTATGAACTTTTATGGCATTATTTCCTCGCTGCATCAGTACTCAAGAGAAATGTGAAAGTGCCTTTTACAAACCACTCAGGCTGTATAAAGACTTGAGCTCCTGCTTGTACTGTACGGAGCAAAGAGGATTTGGACACTGTAAGATGGATGGAATGGAGCTGTCCAGGCCCTCTCCAGGAACCCCAGGATGATCTCAGGTAATGTGCCTGTGTTAGACAGAGGGCCAGCAGCAGGTGAGCTGAGTCCCACCCAAGAGTAGCCCCTCCTCACTTCTTATGTGATCAGCTGACACTCAACACAAATTCCCATTCTATTCCAAATGCAGTGGTGCACAGAAAGCTAACAGTTACATTCAAATGTTAGTCTGATTCCAAGTTTAGAGTTGGATAATGAATTCAAGTTTGCCCTGATTTGCTAATGTATCATTTTCTTTAAGACCCCTTCATGTTTCAAAAGGGATGTATGTATTAATCCTCAATTGCAGTATCACATCACTCCATTCGTCCTCCCTTCTACTACTCCATGTTCCCATAGGCAAGGAAATACTCAACTTTTCACTTTCACTGCTCTAGCTTCAGAATTTCCACCAGTTTCCTATCCTCAGGTTTGCTCAAGGCAGCTCCCTCAGATCAGCCACCTTTCTCTGACACAGCAGAACCAAGAGAGAGCCTAAGACCTTCCCAGTAAAACATACTAGTGCCACGTCAAAACCTTGCTGAGCTTCATGCAAGTGATTTGTGGTTTTACATTACACCTTTTGCGCAACTTTTGCTCCAAGTCAACAGGTTTTGTTTCTCTACCAGTTCCAGACTCTATTTCCACCTCTTTAGCTTCTGTCTTTCTGGCAAAGAGGTAGATTCCCTTCACTACAGTTTGTCATTGTTTTTTGTTTCCTTCTTTTTGTCTTTTATACAGCCTAACTCTTCACATGGTGTCCTTTGACTTGATTCCACACTGTAGCTTTCTTCACATAAAATATTTGCAATGCTTTGATCCTGCCCCTCCCTCATTTTTTTCCTCTACTGGGAAAGATATGTTAACACCAGAAACTTTCCACTCTAGGTAAGAGGGCAATCTTCTCCTTGGGGACCCTGTCTGTCTGTTCAGTTTTACATTTTGCCTTGTTATTGGTACTGACAACAAGCATTGGCTACTTATGGAAACCGGGGACATAATTCTCACCGTAAAACATTCACTGGAGTAAGCTCAGCCTAGCAAACAAATTGATGTATACAAGGGGAACAATATAAAAGCTATCAGCAGGGCACAGGTTTATTTTATGCAGATGTACAGTTTGCATATTATGGGACTCAACAGCACTCAAGTTTCCAATAACTCCTTTTTTTTTTGCTTGACCAATTTTGTTCATTACTTATAGGCCCCTGCAGAATTCAGTGCTGTTATTACAAACATATACATTACAGAAGGAACACAGCCTGACATGCATAGCTGCTTAATAGGGTTTTCATCAGCTGCTTTCCCTGACATTTTTCATTTCTCTTATGCCCTGCTTTTAACATCTCAGTCTTCATTTGATACCATAAAACAAAAGGAGCAGAGTATTACCACATAATGTGTTCGTGGCCAAATATAAAAAGAATCACACAATGCACTTGAAGCATGAAGGCTCCACAGGCAATTTCCATGCCTGTTTGCATATGCAATCTAGACTCGCAAAGTTATCCTCTTTTCCTGTATCAGATTAACCCCATTTAAAAAAAGCATTCTCAAAGCACAGATTCATAATTGAAAATAATCCATTCTGAGTTTTAAGTCTAAAATTCAAAAGTACATTTGGGAAAGAATTTTGTGATGTTTTCCAAGGACTACACTTATGAAACTGCACACCACAAGCTGATGTTCAGAACTTGCCCACCTCCAAAGACACGAGTCAAAATAAAGTGTCCTTTGATCACTGAGGAGTGATTGTGAAGTTCTAAATTTTGATTATTTGAGGTAACTGAGTTGGCAAAGATAAAAAACAGCCAATAAGTGAGTGCCTGATGGTTGTCAATTCAGGTCCTGAGGCAGGTTTAGTCTGGCTCTAGAACACAGTTCTGACTCATACCAAAATGCATATTTTAGGTGGGGTCACATTTACTAAAGAGTGGTCTGTACCCAAAATCAAATTATTTGTTGTGATCCAATTATTTACAGAAAAGTAAAAAATGCCTGCTAATTTTTTTGATTTGCACACCAATACTAGCGATGTCTGCCCCAGCACAGAGGAGACTGAATGAAGATCTAGTACGGTTTTTTCCTAGATGTTTTCTGCTTTGAGTGGGGCATAACTCTTCAACACGAGACGCTTCATGATATGAAGAGGAGAAAGACAGTGAAGCCTCCCACTCTGTGGACAAAGGAGGTGAACAGAAAGCTTTCCCACTGAGGCAATCCTGCTGCAAATCCACATCCATTCACCTCAGTGGATTTCCATCAATGCCCACTCCACTCCACCTCTCGTTTCCTCAGCTGACAGCTTAGCTCTGATGCTCGGGCTTGGCTCGGTCCCGGCTTGGTCCCAGCCCTGTTCTGCCTCTGGCAGCTGTGACAGATGAGGGGTTCAGATTCCCAGCCCCTTCGCTTGCATTTGGAATAGCCTACGACATTCTGGGCAAATGTGGTTTACTTTTTTGATCCCCATAAATATCAGCAGGCAGCAGGAAAGCTGAGCTGCCTTCGCTCACATCTGATACCCAGCACTGCCACAAGAGGGTTGTGTTGAAGTGCCCTGGCCAGCTTTAGAGATGTTGGTGCCAGCATGCCTCAAAGGAACCTCAGAATGGACTGCTGATACAATAACTCTGAAGATGTGTCCAACATCAGCACAGAGCAAAGGAAAACTGCAAAGGGCAGGGGGAAACTGGGAGAAAAAAAACACAGGCTAAAAAGTTTGGTGTTGGTGTTCCCTATTACAAATATGTCCTAATTTTTCTGTCAAGACCTCTCCATTCATAAGTCATGCAGGATGCTTAGTCTTATATCTATAATGGTGAGAGAACACATCCAGAACTAACCAGTCTGCCAACTAAACAATTCCCAAACCTGCTGCCTAGAGACATTCCTCTTAACATCTGGGGGGCGATGATTCCGCCCATGTGCTGCTGCATTCACGCTCACAAAGACAGGACATTGTCCATCGTGGTACCTTCTCCAAAGCACAGCTCAAGCAGCACGGGACTCTTGAGGAGTGTGTTTTCAACACTGCAGTACTTCAACAAAAGTACAGCTCTACATTCCTCTTGGCTCTGGCTGAACTGCACAACATCCACAGGGCAAAGGAGGAGGGGGTAGAAATCCAAAATAAATGACCTGAAACTTCAGAAGCGCTGTTTTCCTTAGAGCACTGAGACATGCCAAAAGCTGCATGAAGTTGTCCCACCACAGAACAAGAAAGGTCCAAAAATTTTCTTCCATCACTGGCAAATTCTGACTGATAATCAGGAAGCTCTTAGAACACACACACAAATACCCACCGCACTTTGGAAGTGACTTTCAGTAGCAGATCACTGCGTTGGGGCCTAATAGTAGTGCATAACCAGAACTAAGTGTGGCTAGTGAAATATCCATCTTGCAATGCTCTAACTAGATTGTTGTAGTAGTTTACCTCACAGAGAGATAATTAAAAAAGGTCCAAACTCCTACTTTGCTGTTCATTTTCTCAGGCAAGGAGACATTCTGAGCCTCTTTAGCCTCTGTTAATACAGATATTAATGGTTAGATCCCAGATTATCTGCCTGTAATGGAGCTGTCCAAGTTACTAGGAGCAGCAGTGACATTATTGGACAACACTGCTCACTTGTCAGAAGCAGTAGTACTTTTTAATTAAATTTTACTTTGCTGTGGCATCTATTTAAGACTCTGACAACTGCAAGGGTTTATATACTATACTAAGGCATTTCTACTCCTACAGTCAGGTCCAAGCCTTGTTAAAATTAAATTGGTATTTTGTGTTTTGAGTCACCTCTGACTGCTTTAAGCTTTGGTGATATTGTGAGACAAAAAACCTCCAACAAACCTAACGTAAACATAGTCAAGAAGTATATATTAATAACTTCTTTAAAACCTGCAATTTACAGTGACATTTAACCCATCTTTCCAGAACTGCAATTTGACAAGTATGCAATTACATCTGACCAGTGATAATCAGGAAGACAGATAAAATAAGGCACATTTAGGGTGACCTTTCTTAACTGAACTTTGCCTGCAATTAATTATCCATTGTCTGTATGTGTACTATTTACAATCAAGAAACAATCTTTTGTGATTACAAATGAAAAATTATCCCTGGGTTGCTCAGTTTCTTCTATCCTGACACAACAGGCATTTTGAAAAATAATATACAGAATTTCAGCCTGAGGGAAAAGAGGATTCAGAGGTGTAATGTTCTGCTTTATAGGAATTTTTAAAAAAGTTAACTCAGTTGTATCTTGTGAATGCACACCCTTATTTTAGCAATTAATGGAGTAATCGTAAGTCTCTCCATTGACTTCAGTGGCCTCCAGTAGAAGACTCCAGCCCTGGGAGCTGCTTGCAGTTCTCTTGGCTAAATGGAATTTGTTAGCTGTGCAGCATTACATATTATTTTATACCACCAAGTCCGACAGTCTACCTGGGAGGCAGAAAGGCTGTAATTTAGTATTTTAAGGTATATTATGTTCATTAAATGATATGTGTACATTAAGTGAAGCCAGGAGTTAACAGAAATTAATTTTTATGTAACGGAGTACAGCGTAAACTAACGAGAAATAAAGGAATGTGAGTCACCCAGTGTAACAAAATCTTCTCACATCCACACGTGCCCCTTGGGAACTGTTACCTCATGCTCTGTGTGACAGATGTCTACCAACAGTGGGCTTTGTTGTCCGAGGTGACTCAACTGGAATTAGTTAAGGCTTCTGAGTGAAGCCAAGGAATGTTAACATTCTAAAGAGCTCAGGGATACAATCGATCCTTACACTGGATTTACAGTATTGGCATAATGTTTAATTTTAGTATCTGTAATGTCTTTCCAATTTATGTGTAGAAAAGTCAGATAAGGTTACAATTATATCCTGGAACATCCCTACACTGCGATTAAAACCTCTTTTTCCTGCCTAATCCCAAAGCTAAAATGACTGTTTTCTGTACTGATCCACTGATACCTCAGGGTAAACAGAAATGTATCTTTAAGATACACTTTAAAATATAATTTTTAATCTTATAATATTTAAATATGCAAATCGGCACACCACAAAAGAATTACTGAAATGCCACAGAAGTAACTGGGAGAACAAAAGATTCTTATAAATCATATTGCTACTCCTATCGGATCCTAAACACCTGATTTTTCGTGACATGTTTATTCTGTCTTCAGTGTACATTCCCTGGGACAGATGATTTCTTACAGCAGCTGAAGGCAGCAAATTCTGTAAAACTTTGCATGCAATATATTTACCCAAAAGACACTGGAAAAGATGCCTGGGCCTAAAAGCTACTGAAACTCAGAGGAATTCCAGCTGCTTTGGATCAGTCCAGAGTGCAAACTACCTTTTGCATTTGTAAATAAATACTTGAGAATACCGACTCATAAAATACTAGTACTTTCTTGTCCATTACAGTATCTCCTTCCTTATGTAACTCTCTTTCCAAATTATACATATATACACACATAGACCCTTTTCCACAAGAGGAACTTAATATATTGAGACCTCACAGCTTTCTTAGTATACAAACTCTTCCCTGTTTTGCTACAGACCCCATTGCTGCCCACTATGAAGAGACCAACTCATCCAGCTGCACCTCTTGCTAACACTAGACCTTTAGAAATGCATTTTAATGACACTGAAATTCCCAATTCCTCTCACCTTTGACTGAGATTCAGAGTTCCCAAAGGCAAACCCATGTTCTCACTGAGATTACTCCCTCAATGTACTCGTGCTCCATGAATCCAACACAAACATTCAGCAGTCCCTTGGGAATGGTGCTCTACCTTACAACTGTGAAATGGATCTTTCTGCAACGCCAGTGAGAACTTGCATTTTGAACAGCTTTGTGCTCCAGCGGCCATGGAGAAGGAAATGTCCAGGCATTAGCAATAAGCACTACTAATAAGATACCCCCTAATCAGAATTTCCATGATACCTGAAGCAATACATCTTAATGCAGGCTTCAAAACCATGTGCCAAGGAAAGCACTGAATTTCCACCTGTACTTGGATGTATCATCCACATGACAGAATGCACGGAACAGAAGAGCACCACTGAAAAACTATTAAATATCTCACTAACCACTCACATGTATAATCATTTGCTTTACATTAACCACGATGCAAATTTAAGCACGGCAGAGAGCCATTCCAACACATGGAAATCCCTGCACGTAGGATCTCAAGAGTCTCTGACCTTCAACAGCAATTTTATTAAGCAGTGAGAATTTTCAGAACTTCTTCTCCTCAAAATTAAAACTGAGTAACAGAACCAAGAGTCAGTAAAACAACTGCCTAAAAGACTACTGCCTAAATATTACAGGCCTGTTTCCTTTTTCCCTGGTTGTTTTTTTTTTTTTTTTTTTGAAAAGACTTGATCTGGTGTAAAGTAAAATCAATTCTTTTCAATGCGGAGTAGAACAAGAAGTTCCCTACTCCATAAGCACTAGGAAGCCTATCCAGTTAAGGAGGCCTCTGTGGGACCTATCAGGGTTTATGTGCTGGCCGTCGTGGAGGGCAGTGATGCTGATGGAATGTGAGTGCAGGTCCTGCCGCCCTGACCGCAGCGCCTTTCCAAACCTCGTCCCGAATGGAAACAAAACCCAGTTGTGCCCAGCAGAGATCTGATTAATTGACAGTGGCATTCTGAGCCTGATGCTGGTGACCCAATGACCGGGAATTGCCCTGGAGGTTTAAAGTCTCGTGTCCTTCCCAGGGCAGCAGTCACAGATATAACAAAACTGCCTGGTTCAATTACATTAGTCCACTACCGTTTACAAATTTTGGGATCATGTAGGGCCTGCCCACTGTTTGGCACAGACAGACACAACCAGCCCTGGCACTCAAAGCTGCTGACAGATTGCCAGCCACTGGTGCAGATGGTGGCAGCACAAGAGCGCTAATTACTGATGACATTAATGATGAGGTAACCTGTCTCTCTTCAGCTAATAAACACACAGAATGTGTTTCCTATTAATTTTTTTTCCCTAGATAACAAATTGTTTAGCTTTAATGGCAGAGAGCAACAGAACCAAATTATCTGTTCTTTGGAGAAATTTGTTTTCCGCTAATTGCTCTAACAATCAATAAAAGAATTACAACTGGCAGTACCCACTGAGAACTGAAGCAAAGAAGTCAAAGTCAATTAGCTCCCTGTAGTATGATGCACTCAGATGGAAAGAGTCATTACAACAGAGTGTAAAAGTCAAACTACCAAGTGTGCAGCTCCATGAACAAAGCAGACTTGCATGGAAATCTAACTGAGGACTTTCACATACCTGCCAATGCTTCATACAGCACGGCAATTCCCGGTTTTCCTTCAGATACTTCCAAAAAAAACAGTGAAAGACAGGATCCTCGGATCTCAGGAGTGCACTAAGGCTGTAAGCCTTCGGAATTCATGACTGAGAAACATCTCCTCTACAGAATAAAACCAACAAACAATCAGCTCAGTTTGGAGTGCAAATATGATAACTATGGAGAAGCTGAGGACTCCACAGTGACAAGGGAAATAGCATCCAAGTGGGCAAAAGAGCTGCCAGAGTTGACTTCCCAGACTTTTTGTCACTATTCTCAATTAATTTCCCCCATCATGGGTTTATGATACAACAGAAAGCACATATACACCTATATATATATATACACACACACACATAAATACAAAATGACTGTTCAGGTTGAATCTTTTAACTAGTAGCAATTGGAGCAAATCAGCAGCCCTTTAAGAAGGACAAGTCACCTTATCTAGAGGTATCTGAAAGGCATGTAAAAGTGGCACTGAGGGACTTAATACACTGAGCAGTGTTTTCAGTGGCGAGGTAATGCTGTGTTTGAAAATACATTATCTCCACTTTATGCTGCTGCACACAAAGGAGTCCACTGACTGTTTCATGCCAGCACACTTGCAAAGGCATCCAAAACTTGTTACAGGCCACCTACTTTACCATGAGTTATCAGAAACAACATAGGCAGCCTATTTAGGAGGGAATAACAATGACTAGCTCTTCTGGGCTGGGAAAGGTTTCCATACATCCTCACAGCTCTCGCTATTCAGAGCTTGTAAATAACAACAGAGCAGAAGCCCTACAGCACTAATTTAGCACCACATTGTGACTCCCTCTGTTTATTTCCATTTGCCTCAAGCAAAGTCAAGTTCTAGTGACCTCTTTTGGCCAATATATACGAAACTGGCTTGTGTGACCCTGGCACTGTTTTGTACAGAGCATTAAGTAAGTACCTTGCACAAAGCAAATAGTACAGTCTGTTGACCATGACATTCCTTAGGTTGGTTTGCCTACACATTAATGAATAATTAAGTTTTGTTGAAAGGGAAAACAAACATTTTGTTTAATTTTGTTGCAAGACATTACTAATCCGGAGGCTACTCTGCTGCAAAGCAGCCAAAGGAAAAGGAATGGAAAAATATTATCATATTTAACAGTTCTCAGCCTTTCTCCTTCACCAGGACTTTTGTGAAATGAAGACAGCTTTCCTCCCTGCCTGCATGGATAACAACAGCCAGTTAAGGCACCTGTATAACATGCTCTATTTACCTCTGCAAAAGAGGGCATGTGGTGTTTAGAATGGAAACTTGATAGAGGAGGAAACATCCCTCTCCTACAGACTCTTGTTTACAAAGCCACTGACAAAATTTTCAGAATTGCTCTGAATGCCTTGCTTACTTTTCCAGCAGAGATGTTTTGTTCCTGTGCTAACACAAGACAGATTTCCACTGAAAGCCAGCTGAGTGCTAACATTTGCTCTTTACAACATATCCCTCTACGGATGAGACCAAATTCTGCTTTCCTGCTCATTTTGGCAACTACTGTGTAAGTAATAGTTGCACTGTGTCATTCTGAATCTTAAGGTTTTCTTATAAGCTGTAGCATATATTTCATTTCCTTAACTCTGGAATTCCTGTATTTAATCTACACATACCCAGGGTGGGTATCGAACAAAACTCAAGTCAGCCTAAGTCATGCAACTTTAGTTCTTCCTTCACACACACCAAATGTTAACACAAATGACAGGAAATCTTTTATCATACTTTTTGCTCATCTGGGTCACCTGAAATGTAAAGTGCAAAATTAAATTCCTGCCAACAGCGAACCAGTTCATTCCTCTTTCTACACTCTGCTACACTCCACCATGCACACACAATGTGGTAATTGCTTTTGCTTGACTTGTTCAAACAGCCATTTTCCTGATGTGACAGCCAGGGCACTAATATATTTATGCCCTTTGTAATCGGCCAGCACCGCTTGTAATTAGGTGCAAAGTTAATTAAGTGCAATACATCTAATAACTGCCTGCCAGTAACTGTAAAGTTTGATTTAGCGCATGAACTGTCAAGGTGTCAGAATGGTGTGTTAAAAAATAAGTTGCTAACAGAAAAACAATCCTGCCACAAGCCAGGGAAAAGCAGCGTGACAGCGAGTGAGCAGAGGAAAGGAAAAACTGAGGCAATACTGGCTATTCCAAACACTGGGAAATGATCCACCTGCATTCTGGTGAGCTGCATCTTGCTTCACTGAACAACAAATTGAAGTGTTCTTTTATTCATCAGCCAAAGTCTTCTCCTACAGACAATCATTCCCTTCAAAACCTATACAGATTGTATGGAATATTTTTAAGTCTGCAAATGTCAGTGAGAGAACATATTTAATTTTTTAAAAATTAATGCATCAAAAGGGTTATAAAAAGAACGAAGAGGGCCCAGAGTCACATTTCATGTTTAGGGACTCGGTTCTGTTTGTTTCTTTTATTGCACAAAACACAGCTCCTTTTCTATTGAGCCTTCCATATTCTTCTTCCTTAAATTCCACTTTGATTTGCTCAAATGTTCCCTTCACCTTCGTCCATCTACGGTATGAACTGCAAAATGTCCTTTCCCTCATGCGAGGCAGTCAGGGCGGGTGCAGCAGAAAAGCAGAGCCGGTCAGCAGGGAAAAAACCAACCAACCAACAACCAAGTAACACAATTCCACACACAGAATAACCCAGGAACAGCAGATACCAAGTTCCAGGGAGCACAGCTGATGAGCTCCACATGTACCACAAGGTATGTGCATAGTTCAATAACACTTTGATTATTAACACACAGAGATATATGAAGTCCAGAAAATTACACCTGTAAGATATCAAGAGGGAAAGCATGGGCAAGGCTCTGAAGCTTTTCTAGGCCAGCAGATGCAAATAAATTGCTGGAATTTGTACACATATAGGATGGCTCACAGACCTTGAGAAATAGCCTAAGTTCAACATCAACATTGCTGCCTCCAAAGAGATCACCAGTAAAGCTTCCTTCTCGAAATACTGCACAAAAATCCATGTCAGATAAGTCAATTTCTGTGGTTTGTTATTATGAACTGATATTTGATCAGGAAAATTATGCTCTAGCTTGACATGAAATTAATAATGCTTGTTGTGTGGTGCCCAATGACAAAAGTAAATGCTAATAGCTCTGAAATCCTAATGAATGCCAAAGTACTCTTCCAAGCTTTGATTAGTGCTTGTGTTGTGCAATTATGCTTTTCTATAATTACTGTGAATTACCATCATGATATTATTATTCTCATATTTTCTATTGCTCTGAAATTCTCAAAATTTCCTGCAGCTAAAAATGGATTTCATTTGCATTATCACAAGCTTTGATTGTTTAATGAAAAATAATTCCATGCAGACTCTCGTGTTAAATTGTCCATTTAAAATGTTCCTGTTATCTAGATTATGTTGAAGTGTCCCTTCTTTCATTTGCCATTTGCCTCTATTATCACAGTCACTGCCCTCACTTCGTGTTAGATTTCAGAGAGAAGGAAAAAATGAAAGACATTTTTACTCATCCTCAGCTTCTGCCTCTGCATGTTCTCCCTGCTCCCTAAAATGCCTTATTTAGAAAGCTTAAAAATGCCAGAACTTTTCAGGAAAATGTGGTAGCTATGCTAAAAAGATGTTTTGTTTTTTTTCTTGCAGTATGGTCTGCAGAAGGATACCTTGGACTTGCATGTCAAACTGTGTTTGGTACCAGAACCAGCAAAATCCATTCAAAAGCCAAGTTGCAAAAACCATGGGAAATGTGGGTTTGTGAGTGTGTAGGAGTCTCAGACCCACTGAGCTTAATAACTGTAAAAAAGAACACCAGGTAGACATGACCTGCACAATTTAAAAGTATGAAAGTGTCCCACAATCTAAAGAAGACGTCATCTGATATTTGAAATATTTCTTCCTGCACCTGTCACTGCTGCATGAAGAGTGTCTGTTTAAATGGATGGTTAAAAGGAGACGGACAGAATCGATCCTTCCTAATTTAGTGGAGGTCAGTTCACTTTTTCTTTGTTTACACTGAAAGTTTTCATTTCTACTGCAACAAAACCGGAAAAACCTTGTGAGCTTTGCACAGTTTTGATGGTCTTAAGGCCTGATTTTTATGTTTTCCAGTCTAGGTCAACTTCACTATCACTTTGCTGCCTGTAAATTAAAAGCATCCCTTGCAGTATTTCTAATGAAAGAGTTACTCAGTTATTTTTCAAAGTAGATTTTTTGAGCTATTTTGTGATGTGTTCAAAAATACTGGACTGGAAGATAATCAAATTAATTGTATGTATTTGACCACATATACACATATTATTATTTTGTTATTTCTGCCTCCCTTATTTCTTTCCAATCTTTTTCAACTGCTTCCATTTTCACCTCATATATGCATCTGATTTTTCTCTCACATACACACAATTCTCCTATGTCAAGTGTTAATGTAATACGTGTGGTCACAATTTCACACTTGTAATATTCAAACAGCTTCAAAGTTAGTCAGAGTAAGTTTGACCATGTCCATATGTACATGTAAGGGGATGAAAGCCTGGATCAGATGAAGGAAAACAACCTTTTTAAAAAAAATTAAGAAGTCTTATATGAGGTTATTTATCCCTTAATGGATTTTATTTTCATTTTCACCATGGATAATAACAAATGGAAATACTCAGTCTATAACTTTATCGTGATGTGGAGGAAATTGAGCCCACATTGAGCATCTGTAGGTCGCGTCTTTCAAAGCAGTGCTCCACCAGTAAGATTCCAGAACTAAAGCTCAAGAATGCTGGCTTTCCAGGCATCCCAGCCTGCTCCCTATCAGCTTGACCTGAAGCCACACGGGTCTAAGAAAAGATGCTGTCTTTAGGTACCCAAAGCAAGGCTCCGTAAACAAACAAGATGGAACTGCCCTTACCAGCAAGCCAACCCTCTCCAACTGGAACCAGTATAACTGTAAATTCTTAGAGAAGCCCCCACCCACACTGCATGGAAACTTCCACTCTACCACCCACATGGGCACTGCCCAGGCTTGCCCCTCACATGGGAGGTCAGCACAGATTCTGCTTGTTGCAGAGTTTTTGTTTTATATTATAGATGGGCTTCAAGGGCCACGGAGAGGAGCTAATCCTACACACATGTGTCTCTGGTGAGATGGCAACTGTCCCTGGCTAAGGAATTAACACCCCTTTTAAAGTTATCCTCTATTCTGAGCTTCCAACAAACAAATCAAATCCAGCATTTAGCAACTGCATGTTTCACATCACCAAAAGCCCTTTCATATCTTGAAGCTGTACACACTGTCTGCTGCAATGGCCGCAGGCACTCTGTGACAATTGAATTATAACCAGTGACACCCTCTTTCCCATCCCCTTGCACTGAGGTACCTCCACTGTCTGCACAGAGGCCTCACATGTTTTCATGCAGGCAGCAATGTGCTGGACAACAGCAGGAACACATTAGTATTTCTTTTATCTTCACTTACAATAGCCACAACAGCTCTCAAATATTTTCCATTAGGGTATTGCGGCCACAAAGGTTCCAAGCCTTGGAGACTAAAGGGGTTTGAGGTGATTATGGCTCTTCAGTGACTTTTATCTAGCCCAACCCATTTTATTCCCCAAAGCTTGAAGAAAACACCCAGTCACATGCCACAGCATAGGATGGAATGTGCACAGTCGTCTGGGTCGCTCTTTCCCTGGTAGGCCTCTGATATTGCAGGTTTGGCTGTTCACCTTTCACTAGTTTAAAATCCGTTTGAGGATGTCAGAACTATTTCAGCTCCTGATAGTTCCCTGTGACTGGAGAGACTGCAGCCAGGGAGCTGGGGGCTCCTTTCCAGTCAGAGGCTCTCTGGGCTCCCAGGAAGTGACGGTGCTAATCCCACACTGAACTCCATGGGCCATATTCCCTCATCGCTATTGCACGGCACACTGCAGTGCACAGGGATCTCCTTTGGACTGCCACTGACTCTGGATCCTGCCAGTAAATAATGTTTGTCTCATTTTTAAAACGATGTTTTTATTACTTTGTGCAGTGCTTTACAGCTAGGCAGGAGGCATTGCTCTTCCTCCCCTCTGAACGGTCTGCAGAGAATGGAAGAGCAGCCTGAATGCAGAGATGTGAAGAAATCACACAGAGTGGGGCATCCAAATCCCTTCAGACAGGGAAATTGACTGATGGGCTCATATCCATTAGCACATGGATATTTTATTTATAAATTCTTACAAATCTACATGGCTTTGGTTAATGCAGTGGCTCTTAACTGCTTTGTGGTTAACTCAAGGGGATTTGGAAGAGGGAGTTCTAGTCCAGGATCCGCTGCTTAGTACACAGACAGTCTTGGATTAATCACTTTCCTCCCCATGTTACTGTTTCTGATGGCAAAGTACAGTTATTTAAGGGCAGGAAGCTAAAACTCCTTATTTTCATTAGCGTATACTCTACTTCTCAAACTCCACTAAACCTCAGGAAGGTTTAAAAAATGCGCTGCTGTAATCAGTCAAAACCACCATTTGTTTGCACAAAGCTGGTCCTACCTGTGACCAACTAAGTCACCGCATGTCACAGTGGCCAACACTGAGGGAATACCTGGCAGCAGGAAGCACGACCAGGACTGAGGGTGCTGCAAGCTTGAAGGTGTTCATCTGCTTGTCCTGCCTTACACTGACTCAGCCCAAATACCGGAAAGCAGAAGTTTGGGGCCTTATACACGCACCAAGGTTATACAAATAAACAACCAGTAATCACAAGCACGCTGAAGAGATGCTGTTGACTGAGCCAGCACACTGTATTCTCTCCCTCTGAGAGATGTCTGGCAAGCAAATGAGTGCTAAAAATGTTTACAGTCCTCCACAAAACTAGTACTGACCCTCTCACATAGAAAACGTCCTAGGTAGTTATTTGATCTTCCCTCAAATGGTTTTATAGTTAAAAAAAGACCTTTTGCCTTAATGTGACTATCAAATGATCAATTTGAAACTTGTTTTTACCAAAGCAAATGGATGATTACCATTCAGAAGCAAGGGCAGCAAGAGAAGCTCACTGAGAACTGTTCTATCTGTACTGATGCATCCAGGCATGCATTTGGGTTGAGATTATCACACTCTCACACAGAGGGAGCTGGAACATATGATTGTTTGTTTTCCAATCAGTTTTATTGCCTATAATAGATATTTTCTTCTGTTTCCTGCAGCACTGCTCTCCCATGCAAAACCTGGGGTTATCAAGTAAAGCAGATTCAGCACCAGCTTATTCCCAATTTGTGACACATCAGCTCTTGGCTTTCTAAGCTCAGCTTCTATCAAGGGTTTCGAGATGAAACCAAAGTATCTGGAAATGCACCAAAAAAGCTTTCTGACATAAAACCTCTTTCTTGTGGATCTATATCCACTAACAGCATTTTTACAGTATTTTGAAATGACATTTGAACACCACAAGCAAACACAAGAAGCGTCCTTCAGCCAGCCAGGAGAGGTTACTTTGACTCTGGCACCACCTACTGAACACTGAGTAGAAGTGCCCGGACTACAAGAGCAAGAAGAGATACAGTAATCAAGGATTTCGCCTTGATTTCTCCTTGCAGTGTGAATATTTCTACTTTTTTTCATCACGAAAACGACTTTAACTTACACCGTTGAAAAATATTTTCTTAGCTTCTCATTACTGTTGACATTCATCAGAGTGCAATGATATAATGCAATAGGATCTCTGCAGTCCGTAAGATAACCAGTACAAATAAACAAAAGTTGCTTGCACTGACTTTGCGAGCAATTCTTCACCACAGACACCAAGGAGGAACGGGCCGTTTCACTGTGACTGCCAGGAATGTTCTTAGCTAAGCAAAATCTACTAAAATATGAATGCAAAAATAAAACCCCACACAAAGGCTTAGTTTAGAAAACAATTTTCTTATTCTTGCCTTTCTAAGTATTTTGTTCTCTCTTTCCGGACAGAATACTTTCTCAATGCATTAACAAGGAAACCACAAATTATAAGAAACTGTATTTTGTGACTAATATTTAGGGTGAAAATGTTTCCAAGTAAAAACAGCAGCTTGTACCTGGTTTTTAAGTTCACTGAAAAGTACCAAAGTTGAGTTTCACAATTTTTTGCCACTAGTGAAAACCAATTATCCAAAGAGAGAACAACATTTGTACTAAACACATTTTTAAAAAAAGTATTGAAAATGGCTCCTAAGCACTTTCAAAGTATGGGATCTACTGGGAAAATTGGTAATATTTTGCCTTTGTCTGTATGTGTATACTGACCTCATTTAAAAGCGAAACAAGGTTTAAACTACAATCAAAATGTATAAGGACAACTCGGAGTTACAGCAAATTCAGAAGACAAGACAGAGGTTAATAAGGAAAAATAATCAGAATTGATCAGCTGTACCTGTGAGGAATGAACTAAGACAGGGAATACTGCCTTAAGCCTGCTGGACGTCCAGAAGAACAGGGCCGTCATGCTTGCAGGGGCTGCTGATTAATGCCTGGCTTTAGTGTAATGTAAGATTTATTGCATTTTGCCTAAAGTGGGTAATTGAATAATCCCTCTAAAAAGTAATCATTTTCCCATGAAGTTCATGAAGTTAATACACTCCAAATCTCCAAAGAGCAGAAAAGAGACAGCTACACATCTACCTGTGGATAAAATCAGCCGCAATTCATCATGCACAGACGTCACTTCGTGGAAGTTTGTTATTATAGTGTTAGAGGAAAAACAGATAAATTCTTTCGAAATACTGTCTGTGTACACCTATCATGGTTGGCTGAATGAACAGTGATTCATAGGAACTCCACTGGATTGCTGAATACAATCCTCACTTTCTACGGACTAAACTTAAATCAGCCTGATACAAAATCTGCTTGTTAGTCTTTCTGTACTGGCACTATTTTCAGTTTCTGGGAAATGGGAGAACAAGTTCCACATGTACTACTTATGCTCTAAAAATCAACAGCAAGACAGAGAAAAGGAAATAAAATTCCTATTGATTGGTGCTGTGTTCAGGGTTTATAGACCATATCCTATAAAATGCACATAAGGCTCAGTCAGCCAAGGAACCAGCACTGTATCATCAGTAATCACCATGCACAGGGAGAGGATGAAATCTTTGTCTATGCTCCACAGTGCGAATCCCCAGAAGGAACATCCTGTCCGACCAGGAAAAGCAACGTGTCTTTTTCTAGTTTGCCCTACTTAAATTCCTTAAATAAGTGTACAAAGCTGTAAGTTAGGCTAACAGACCAAAGATGCATCACTTAATTCATGCAAAAAGAAACCAGAAAAAAATAAATTAAAAGCAACATTTGGACAAAAAGTGGCAATCAGAAATTCTGCCTCAGATGATTGTAATAATAAAGCAATCTGAACTCACAGTGCCTTCTGAAACAAAAACAAGCAAGCCACAATATCCTCAAATTTAGCAACACCAAACCTACCAAAATCCTCAAGTTTATGTACTTGAAAATCTCCCCTTTAAAGCATCAACTGTTCCTACACTTCTAGACATTCTTCTCTGGAGAAAGCACTGAACAGATACTAGGTTTTGAGAAGAAAATCTCAAGTGCTTAGACAGCCACACTTGAGGACACATGCTGCACACTGAGCACTCCTAAACACTGAGCCCTATGAAAAAAGTAGGGAAATATTTCAATTAAATTTTTGATCTCTGAATTACCTGCATTTTCTCTGTAGGCCCTAAGTAGTAATACAGTTCAGAGGTGCAAAATTATTAACTCCAACCCAACCATACCCATCGCCATTCCATATCTGGATGCAAGTATCATAACCTATTGCTTGGCTGGAAGCTTCCAAATTCATAAACATCAGTTTAGGACCAGTTCAATCCCAGTCTTAGTGGATACAACTTGACGCAAGCTCATGGAATCACAAAAGATCTGCCAGGTTCTCAGACAGCTGGAAGTGATGCCACACAGCCACGTGCTATCATAACCTAGTTAGCACCGAAAGAAGAAAGTTTGCGTTCCTCTTGAGAAGAATCCACTATTTTTAAATTCTCAGAATCAAAGCCAAAACAAAATCAAATTCCATAAAAGAATGCTTCCTAGCAACTGAATAAAACCAGAACAGCAATAAACAGCGGAAAGAAGCTCAAGGAAAATGCCAATTCACAGAAAGTCAAAGTATTTCAGCTGCACTGGAGAAAGACAAATGAAACTCAAGGAGAAGGGAATGATGTTCTTCCACCAACCTCACACACAAACCAAAGAGCAGTGGCTCAAACCTCTTCCCCCCAATGGGTCTGCACAACAATTCCCAGCCCTTCTCTGTGTCCCACTGTCGGAGGAGTTTCTGGAGCCCCATGCAGACTCAGCTCCTTGGTGAATGTAGACTAGGAAGTTCTGGAGTCATGTCCATGGCTCAGTATGTGGCCATAGCAGAGCCTGGACTCCAGGTTTTCATAATTTTCAGTCTCTGGGTTTCATCTGGCCATGATAAGAGAATGGCCCTGCTGGGGCGTGCAACTGACACTTCCCACATTACCCTCCGTGGATTACAGAGCTGAGAGAACTGTGATTCCTTTTTCATTAACGAAAGGATTCTCAGGCTGGACTGCAGTGATACAATACATTTCAGACATTCTTCTTCTCTGAATTAATGCACGTGGGACTACTAATGCAGTACTTTTGACACAAGTGATCTTTTTGATTGCACACTTCGTGTTGCATCACTCCACCAGAAACACCAATGGAAACATTAGAATTCTCTCTCCATAGTTTTAACTTTCACTTTGAACCATCTGGCAATCTCAGCCAGGTATGAAGTAAATTACAGGCCTCCAATAAATTTTCAGGACACTCTCTATGACTTAGACTAGATAAAAAACACATTTTAAAAATATGATATAGACACTTAAAAATTTGAAAGCTATGTTATCACAACATATACAGTAGGACAATGAAAGAGCAAGGGCACATTTTTGGTACTGATGTGTAATTAGAAAGAAATATGCTTCCATCCTTCAATCAGGATGGCACTGCCTCAGGAATTCTGTGCTAAGAAAAAGGCCAGATGGGATGACACGCTGGTCCAACAGCTCTTAGGGAGTAAGGGGGTTGGGGTTTGCTCCTATTAGAGTAGATTAATGGCATGAGAATGGCTATGAGAACCATGGGAATTGTTGGCTGAAGCGAAGTTACTCACTCATGAAAGCAAGCAAGCAATGTGGGCTGTCAGTGAAGCAGTCCTTGGTGTAAGGCATTACACAAGTCATTCCTTTTGTAATTGGTTTAAGAATTTACAGTTCTTACCCATGTTCGTCTGAAACATGATAAGCATTGATTTGTGTTTCCATAAAAAGTCTGCTGTATTTCCTAACTCAACAGGAGAACTGCTGGGATAAAGTATTATGCCACATACTTCAAGGCTGGCAGTGAGCTGGGTCTGACTGAACAATCAGTATTTGTGATGCCAAATCCACACTGTTCATTAAGCAACAAAAACACATTCATTGGTGTTGAATTTAGGAGTTGTGGTTAACACAGTACCTTACATAGTAGGTTCTGCTCCAGGGAGCATGGCAGATACTGACACCAAAAAAACTGGAGAGGGGAAGTCCATGACCTGTAAGCAAATTACAGTGGGGCCCAGTAGGGGTCATACAATAAAAGAGGATGGAGGTTTGGAATGGCTCAAATATTTGGAGGGGCGAGGAGGGGGACTGAAAACTGGGAGTAATGCGAGATGGCAAATCTTGCCAAAATATTTATGTGTCTCTGACCTAGGCAGGTTACATCTTCAGATGAGAATCTGTTTGCAACCAGGGGAAGCTAATAAAAAGTCAAATTTATGGCTTTCTCATCGTAAACACTGCCCCAGATGTTCAACCACAAAGTACACAGGTTCACCCCCTAACCAAATGCATGGAAGAAGATCAATAAAACAACATCAGGGTATCCTTTTCCTAGTAAAGGCAGAGTATTTGACTAAAGAGCAAACAGTGTATGATATCTCAAGTGACTCCTTAAAATTCTTGCCATAAAATTATTGAGGATGTTAATATAAGAATTGCAATATGTAGACTGAAAACTACATTTTTTTACCCTTCTTCTTTACAAGGAGAGAAACAGAACAGGTCTCAAAACCTGGACAGGACTGGTACCATTCCCAAAAGGTTATAAGAAGTTCATATAGTAAGACAAAACCCCTAAAACATGGAACCTGTTCTTTTATTTGATCAGATGTACTTCCACATGGAATTTGACCTACTCTAGCAATAAGCTATTTCCTGAATTTCTTCACAAAGAAGGACACTGGAATTACCATGCCTCTGACCCCAGTGCCATACACAGCGCTCTGTTGCAATCCTTCACATCACAGCTGATTTTGAGGCAGGCATTGCTGTATTATGTATAAATCCGTCTAATCACCAGGCACCCTTCACATTCTACAACCAAGAGCATGCAGAGCTGTAACTGCTGAAATGCAAGATTTCCCCTGCTGTTTGCTAAGGCCAAAAAGCCTCAGCCTTAGCTGCAAATGCCTGTTGTCAGTTGCAAATACACTTTCTGCTATTATTCCTAATGTTTAGGGCTTGATGCATGATTATGCTAATCCTCATGCTAATACAGCAACAAACTTGTAACTGCTGAAGGGAGATGGTCCCTGCAAACAATGAAAGACTAGACTAGATGTTTCTCTGGTCCCAACTTTCAATTTTTTTTAATATTTGCCAGAAGAGTTTTCTGTCTTTTTTAGTGCTGAGGCTTAAGACCTCTTTATTACATTTTACATAAAATTCAGCCTCCCCTGCTATTGCTTAATAGACACATTAGGGAATTTTTGCTCTTGAATTTTCAGAGATCACGGATAATATACAGATTAAGCACATCTTGCCTCCAGTAAATTTATAAGGACACCATATGTCTGATTCTCCTAAATTGTTTCAGTGCCTTTAAGCTGACAATCTAATAAGAATGAAAGATGGCTTCTTATTCCATGTGAGAGACTTTAAGAGTGTATCTATGGGGGAAACAGCTTTGGAAGCACATAAAAGTTGCAAATTTTGGTTCGGAGACAAATGGAAGCACTTGCCATTGGCTGAAAAAGGCAGAAATAAGCAGACTGAAAAGAATTAGAAGAGTTGCCTAAAATTTCTCAAGGCCAAGTTAGCAAATCAACTGACACAGAAGGCTGAGCAAGGTGTGCAGGTAGGAATGGATTACTCTTTCTTTAACTTTGATTTCTTGGTTTGATTTTCTCATGAACATACCACAGTGAGCTGTTCTAATCAGCAATATGAATCTCAATTACTATTCCCCCATTTAATCGCCTACTGCCCAGAAAACCATAGAAACGGCTGGTATAGTTTCCCACATAAGTGTTGATGATTTTACCCATCGTATAAATTTTTCACGGAAAATCAAAAAATCACATCATTCTTTGCCAACACTTCCTTTTACCCTATTTCTTTTTCCCCTGTTTCTGATGGTTCTAGAGATAGGTACAGAGCCAAAAGCTAAATTTTCCCAGGTAAAAGAGGTTTTCTGGGATTTTGGTAGGAGATGTTTGCTCCTGAAGCAAAGTAATTTTATTATCATTATCCCTTTAAAAAAAGAGGAGGGGGCTAAGGGGATTTAATGACAACTGAAGCCTACAAAGAAGCTGAGATACAACCCTCATATTAAGGGTTATATAGGAGGAACCCAGTAGTCCACCCCCCTGGATTTTCTTTTAAATTTTTTTTTTTTTTTTGTTACAGTTTCAGGCTCTTGGTTAAACACCACTGCTGTGCCTGACTTCAACAGCCCGTGTTTCTGGATCAAAACTCCCTTTTCCTCCTTGAAGAACACTGTCCTTTATTATGTCACTTGCAACAACTGAGCTGTTAGGCTAATGCAACAAATTTCACTTCCTTTCACATTCCATTTTTGCCGAAATGAAGTAGATGAGAAAAATACAGAAACTTCATCGGGAATAATCTTCTGCAGATGGAGGAAAACCCAAATGCATTTAGGGGAGCAGCTCTTTGTCAGTCAAAAGAGTCCAAAGGACAGATGTGTTGTTTGTTAATCATTCAGAAAACCCTGGTGATTAGCAACTCCTAGATCTCCAAAAGGCCAGCCAACTGCAAATGATACACTGTGCTCCAGCACTCCTAGTATTCCATTTGGGAGAACAGGAGGATTCCTCAGCCAGCAGTAAGAAAGAACAATGTAAATAAGGCTGTTATCCATAAAAATCAGAGTGCATGCCCTGGAGGATGGGCAGATTTCAGTTCAATAAATCAACTAGGAAAATCTGGCAAAGTTCATTGTCCAACTGGCTTAGAAATTTAACAAGAACACTAAGGCAGCCATTTCTTTAAGAAGCTTAAGGAAAAACAGAGGTAGATCCAAACCAATGTATTAAAACACTATGAAAGGGAAGTGAAAACCATTAGTAAAGAACTTGAAAGCAACACACTGTGACCCCCAGAGAGTACTCTAGCCAGAGTAAGAGTGGAGGAAAAGCAGAGTATCCAACGAGAGCTACATAAATAAAAGCATAAAGTCATATAGAAGGAGTCCAGCTTGTACTGAATTTCTGCATGGATGAAAATAAATGTCTCTATTTTCTATAATTCATGTGATACCCTATGTTGCCTTTAATCAACAACATAATTTTAAAACTTTTTATTAATCATAATTATTTGCATGACTGAGGGGACTCCAAATTCTTTCCTAAAAAAATATGAAGTATACAGTTGTTGCCCCCAAAAAGGGACAAATACATAATACTACCAAAAAAAAAAAAAAAAAAAAAAAAA
>VWZG01003218.1:8857-34289 GCA_013396735.1 Grallaria varia | reverse complement strand
GGCCATGATGATGATGATGTAGTTGTTTATTACTTTCTGTGATAAAGTATGTCTATTTGCTTTCCTAGCTTTTGTTATGTAGCAGAAAATCTCTGAGTACCTATTTCTGTGAAGGATGGAAATAATTTTGTTGAAAATACTGGCAATAAATGGCAGAAACTGATAATAGACAATAAAAAAAAATCTATTCATAAAAAGAATACTTGGAATAATAGAATTACAAGCTCAAAATAAACTGTTAAAATGGAAAAGAGCACATAAGCCAGAGCACGTAAAGCATATTGTCTAACCATCTGGCATAAAATCCTTATTAAAAGAGTTGAAGGTCAAAATACCTGATGTAACTAAGCCTTCTGCAAACTGGCAATATTACACGAACACTGAGAAGAGAGCTTGTTGACATTGCAGTCTCTTAATTTAAAGTAATGGTTTTACTCATATAATACATTATAAACTCCTTTTAGAGGTCATTGTTTAGTCTAGCAGACAGGCAGGCACCTCAAACTTTATAACATAATCATTAACTTGCTTATCAATGGGACAGCTTTTATTCGCAATAAAAACATATATAAACATATCTATGAACTTTGCATTCAGTGTGTCCCAGTGACTGAAGGGATAAGTGAGGATTTAACAGATGATAGGAATAAGCTACGGAGATGATCCCCTTTCCCTCACCCAGCTGACTCTTGTGCAGCTGTCTGCACTGTACAGAGGACACAGAGCAAAGAAAGTTACATGAGATAGGAGGGATGAATAACGTGACTCCTTTTTCAGCATGTTAAATAGTATGTAACAAACAGATTGGTCACCCCAATAAGAAGTGTGTTTGGGTTTTTTTTGTTTGGTTGTTTGGTTTGGTCTGGTTTGGTTTGGTTTTTTGTTTTGGTTTTTTGTTTTTCAGTTTAAAGTCTCAAGACAAGCCAGGATCCAATCCAGGACTTTGGACAATAGGACCCACAGGTCCCCTCCAAATCCAGCTGACTTTCTCTAGCCGGGAAAAATGTCATCTTTGTGTATGGTCCCAGGCAGTGAGAAAAAGAAAGGGAAAATGGCATTAGTGGGTGTCATGTCTGGTGTGCCAACTCTGATTTAGTTCAGGTGCTGCTGCTACAGAAGTGTCGCAGGCCTGGGAGCTGCATAGCCCTCATCTGCGCCTCCTCTACATCTCTTGCCAGCTGGATATAGCTGAACTAGATTGAGGAGAGAGCAGATAATCTCACATAAGAAAGAAATGATGAGAAATATATCCAGTGTCAGAAAAGATTTTGGAATTTGGGAGATGTGGGTGAGGGGAAGGAAAAGACAAAGAGAATAGATAAGCTCTTTCCTCCCCAGAATTTCTGCGCATTTAATAGTACCTTTTCAGTTTCTGTCAAAAACTATGCCTTTACACTGCTGTGATTTAAAAGGCAAAATGGGTATAATTTTTTTTCAAATGTTAAGCCTGAGGAACAGTGAAATTAATTGTCCAAATATGGCCCAGGCATCCTATGTTTTCTACCAGGCATAAAGTGGTCTCCTGGGTTCTACACTTTAACACACATCCCTTTTTCCTGTGAGTAATTGAGGGGAGGAGTGATTAGGATCTCTTGGTGAAATTGTGATGATGATAAATGATGATCACTAATTATGATGGGGCTTTCCATGAGCAGATCCATTAATGCTAATATGACTTCCCTCTATTTCCAGCAAAGGAAATCCATCTCCTTCTGTCAAAAAGTCATTGGTTATTTTCCTATATCAGAAGCCTAACAAGAGCCTCCTGCTCCTCCCCTTAGTGTATGTACAAGGGAGTTATTCTGACCCTTAACATTGCTCAGTTGATTAACTGGAAAACAAAAGAAGGGGATGGACATATAAATGTCTAATTAGCTTATCCTCCTGAGCAATTTTGAGCAAGTCTACTTGCAGCACATTCAGCCTATGGCAGATGTTGTTCAAGGATGTTTATTTGAATGTGACGAGCAACTTTTTACACCATTCATTTGTTCTGTGAAGTGGTTTTCCTTGTAAGTGTTACAAGTATATTTCAGCATTTGCACCATTCCAGTTGTAGCACTGAGGGTTATAGAAATCTCACAGATAAAGACTTATATTTTTTTGTGGGATGATTTCCTCTATTATTTTCCTTCTTAAACCTTTTCTTAAACTGAAGCAGATGAAGTAGCTGGAGGTGTTGGGAACTGCTTTAAGTTTGTTTTTTGGAAATAAACTTGTGTGTTCTTTTTCCCAAATAAACAGCAACTAAAGATGCAAAAACATAAATACAATAGGCACCTTTCAATGAGTTAAATTCCATCTGAGATGACATTTCTCTAAATTTAGTCATTGTAGCAGTTGAAGAAAAATTACTGGGAATTTAATTTTTGGAAAAGCGAACCATTTTCATGTCCAGAAGGAAAGGGAACAGCATTTAGCAAAACTGAGGTAGCCTGTAGCAATAAGCAATTATGTTAACCAGCCTTTAACTGCCTAAGATGCTGGCATTTCTATGCAGAGTGACTATCTTAAGACATTTCTATTGAAACTCCCTGATTCTCCATTGCTCTGATAAGGAATTGGGAAGGTACCACTGGAATATCTTGTTCCCGTCATAGCTTTCTGTCAGAGCTGGTGGCAGGCCCGATCCATGGCTTGCTGTTGGAGTCAGATTAAATTTTAATCATAGAGTCACTTATGTTGGAAAAGACCTCTAAGATCATCAAGTCCAATCATCAGCCAGCACTGCCAAGTCCACCACTAAGCCATGTCCCCAGGTGCCACATCTACACATATTTTAAATACTACCAGGGATGCTGACTGAGCCACATCCCTGGGCAGCATGTTCTGATGCTTGACCGCCCTTTCTGAGAAGAAATTTTTCCTAACATATAGTGTAACCCTGACCTGGCTCAACTTGACCTATTTTCTCTCATTCTGCTGCTTGTTATTTGAGAGAAAAGGACTGGCTACAACCTCCTTTCAGGAGGCTGTAGAGAGGAGTAAGGTCTCCCCTGAGCTGCCTCTCTTTCTCCAGGCTAAACACACGTAGCTGCCTCAGCCTCTCCTCAGATGATTCACTCTCTAGACCTTTCACTGTGTCTGTTGCCCTTCTCTGGACATGCTCCAGCACCTCAATGTCCTTGTCGTAGTGAGGGGTTCAAAACTGAACACAGGATTTCAGATGCAGCTTCTGCAGTGCTGGAGTCAGTGCAAAAGGGCTTACCTGAACTGCAGGTTCTGTGTCCTTACAGGTAGAGAGGTTCCTTCCCAGCACTGGTGCAAATGGTGACTCCAGAGTGGGTCACATCTTGCATCTTTGGTCACTGCTACAGCCAGCAGACAACTACAACTCTTTTTGTGGTGTAGGGCAAATGTTGTTAAATTCTTTTACTCTGTTAGAAACTTAGGTGTCTGATGTGTCTCAATGGCTGCATCTTCCTCATTTCGATGATGTCTTTGCAAAAGATTTCGAAGGCAACTCTGAAGCAAAACAAGCATGAGCTCCCTAGACACGCCTTCCTGATGGGACTTCATGGTATGAGAGTAGAGCATCAGCACCTGGGCTTGCCTGGGGCTGTGAGGGAGGCTCAGTAATGAAGCTGAACTAAACACTTTAACACTGGCCTTGGGATTTCCTTCAAAGGCAGTGTAGATTTACCCAATCTTCCTGGAGACCTGTACTGAATTCTTGAGGACAAATATCCTCAAAGTCTATTTGATTGATGATTACTGTTTTGAAGTGTTGCAGAAAAATATGTATCATCCCTACAATTTAGCAAGGTCATCAGAGTGCTGTAATCTCAGGGGAAAGCCAAAAATGAAAGAAATGAGAGTATGCTTATTAGATTTGCTAATGATGCTAATCTGCAAGAGACTGTGAGTATGTTGGAAGACAGGATTGGAATTTAAAGTGATCTTGACAAATTGAAGGTATGGTCTGAAATAAATAGGATGCTATTCACTAGGGATAGATATAAGAAATTGCATTTAGGCAGGAATAATCAGCTGCACAAATAAAAAGAGGGGAACAACTATTTAAGTAGCAGAACCTTATTTGTAGGTTTTGTGGAACACAAGCTGAGTACAAGCCAACAATGCCATGTCCTACCTTTCTCTGACTGCCAAGCAAACCCAAACCCAGGTATCCTGCAGTGAATAATGTAAACTTCAGACTGCGGGCATATGCAAAGTTATACTCCTTCTTTCCTTAAGACAAGCAATGCCTCAGCTGGACTGCTCTTTCCCTCACGAGTACTGTCTTAGTCCAACATAATGTTTGAAGTGAGAGTACAGAGGACTCAAAAGGATTAAAATGCTGGATGGTCTCGAAAATGTTATTTCAGATTGTCAGTTAAATTAGTTGGATTTAGTCTTCACATGTGACAAAAATTGCTATGTGGATGCCTCAAAAGAATTTGTGACAAGTAATTGAGAAAATCAGCATGTGGTGTGTGCTTTCATTTGACTAGATCCTGCAGTTGCATTCAGAAATGTCCAAATGTATTTTTGCAATAAGAAAGTCTGAAACCACTGAGTTAGAGACTGGAATCTGTTAAGGTTTGGAGTTGGACACCAGATGTGCAGTCTCTATCTGGGGACTTTGTTATAAGCAGGGCTGATAAACATCTATCAGGAATGACAGGGGCATGGAGGTATCTGACCTTTTTCAGGTAGAGGGGTGATTTGGATGGTTTCCTGAGGCCTCTTCAAGCCACACATGCCCTTGGGAGATAAAGGCAGGAAAAGAGTTTTGAGAGAAGAGCAACAGAGCTTGACATTGCTGAAGAATATATTGCTTTTGGAGGGATTTCTTTCCCACTTTTCTTACACAGTTCCTTCTGTATTTTCCCTCTTTCCATGGGTCTATTTTCCCTGACCTTTTTATCATTTCCATCTATTCCTTCTTTCTTCCCTTTTTCTCTCCTCCCTCAGTATATAAGAGCAAATGATGTTGTCCCTCAGATGAAAATAAATTCAAACTGATGAATTCTCTGCTGCTAGAGTGGGTATTGTATTGACCCTCACCTTGACCCTTCTCTAACTACTGGCTCTTCAGGGATGCTTCACTGTGCTGCTCAGCCTGTTCTCATCTCAGTGTTTGAGGAGATATACAGATACCTTGGCTGCACAGGCAAATCAATTGGAGATTGATCGTAAATAAACCATTTTGACCTGATGCAGAATTTATCTGAATATGCAATCACAAAATACTGTCACTGTTAATAAAGCACTACATACACTTCAGGAAGACACAGGCTGAACAACACCAGTGTGCAGCTGCACACATGCAGCTCATTTTGTCCAAGATTGAATTTTGCACAGAAAAAGATCAGAGTTGAGTTGCACACAAAACTGAGAGCAAACCCCTAACAGAGGTGTAGTACATGGTGTAGAATCATGGCATTTCTTCAAAAGGCACACCTTCCCCTACACTGTCACACAAGCAGACAGCACATCACCTAGCTAGCCCAGGCATCCTGAGTCAATTTGTAGCTTTATCACTTAATTATGTGTGACCATGGGCAAATTCCTTCTTCACTTTGACCTTTCCAAACTTCTGTTTCTCCTATTTATGCTGCAAACCCTTTGATTTCAACAAAGGCTTGTATGCTTCCACTGCATCTATTGTAGTGGAATTTCATCCATGTCAGCCCTACTACACAACTCTGATTGTAATGATGGGAAGAGAATGTGAGGTTTAATACTTTTTGCTGGCTTACTAATTATGGGGAAATACTGTACTTTTCAAAGGCAATAATTGCTTCCACAGAACATTTTTCTTACAACACTTCTCTGGTTGCTGCTTCAGTCTGATATTTAGGACACAGAAATTTTAGTGAACCGACTGAACAACCACGATTTTAGGGATATAACTGATATACAGATTAAATACATATTGGTGGCACATGTGCTTAGTATTATTTATGTATATATCTTTTTCAAAGAAAAATCCCATTTGACACAGCCTTAATTATGATGCTTCAAATCTCTGGTTTCATTAGCAATACTACTGCAAGGCGTATTAGCAAAAAATGCCACTTACAGCACTGGGGATTTTAGCCAGAAACAACATACTCCATCTTCATTTTATCTTTCAACACTGAGTCCTTTTCAAATTATTCAGCTGTGTAAACTGTAGGCAAGCAAAGCAAAAACCAACACCTGCCCTCTTGAGAAATAAACACCAAACCCTCTAGGTAGGGATATAGCTGACACTTATCCAGATGGTGCATGGGAGCTCAAGATATTTCTTTTATTTTTCTGCTTATGAAAAAAAACAGAGCAAGGGGATTCCAGCAGCAGAGATTCAATTAATACACAAAAATAATTTAATAGGCATTAATTTATACTGAAGGGTGTAATTTCAGTACATGTGACCATGTACGTGACATGTGACATGTGACCAATGCAACTTCCCTGAAATAAGAAGAATAGATAAGAAAAATACCAAGGCAGCAGCCATAGTAGACATACAGAAGTGGGATGTATTATTTAAATGTACTAGTTGTATGTGTTGCATAGTGAGCTAAATAGATGCCAGCGTTAAGCAATACTTTGGAGCTATTTTTCGCAATCTACAGTAAAGGGGAAAAAATATCAATTAATTGCAGATTAGTCTTAAAATTAGTCTAATCTAAAAAACAAAAATCTAAAAATTGCAGATTAATTTATTACTCTGCAGACAACGAGGAATACCTGTACTTGTAGGGCTGGTGAACCTAGCTGGTCACTCAGAGCACTACTCCCTCCAACATGTGTATCTGTATAGGACAGTTGTTAACTGAAGATAATAGAAGCTTTTTTTACTCTGCTAATAAGCAGGAATTTCTTTCCAGTATACCTATGCTTGGAGTTCAGCCCCAGGTCTTTTTATGTAGTGTCCTTTGTTGCTGGCATAGGTATCAACATGTTTATACCACTTCAGTAAGTAGAGCAAAAGCATGGCTTGGAAAGAGTCAGAAAAAATAAACCAAAATTGTGGGAGGAGAGGGGTTATACAGATACTCAAAAAACTACCAAGAGCTTCTTGAGTGCACTCTTAGGGAATGAGGATATAAGTACATCACATGTCTTCTCTGCATGTCGCTTTTTAGTCTTTTTGCCAGCAATAAGATTTTTTCCTGGTGAAGTGCAATTTGCAGGTGTTTGCTGAAAAGAATCCTGGTAGTGACCTACATATTACAGAGCCTTTTTCCCTGATAGCTGATTCAGGTTATCATCAGCACTGTATCTCAACTGATGCATAGCCTTTGATGAAGACAGAGGAGTCTAGTCTGCAATGTTATTAGTGCTACTGGTAACACAGATTATAACGCTACTCGTCTTGACATTTACAAGTGAAACAAAGTATTATGTCCTTCATTTATGATGATGAGGACAATGAGACTTAAAATAGAATATGGAATGGAGCCAAAAATGTTTTAGATGTCAGTGCAGAGGAATTAGAGTTGACCTTGTATAGAAAGCTGCAAAATGCATAAATGTTGATTCACTTTGATTTGAAACTGCAGTTTTTCCAACTAATTTTATATATTTATGCAGGTATCTAGAGATTCTTGTTGAGGTCAGTAAACAAGTGCTTAAAGTTTGGGATTTAGCAACGGTGTACAGACACTAGTACACTGACCCAAACTTCAGACCTTTAAAATAATTGGCTGATATTGTGAGAAAAGTACTGATAAACAAATCTAGAAAACTAATACATTGTTTATTTGTGTTGAGATTGTTAGAAACAGGGAAACAGTGATAAAATGAAATCACATAGGCTATTCCTACTTTGTGGTAGCATGTTTTGGACTTTTATCTCCTGCTTTTAGATAAACAAAACACTGACAACTGGTTGGCCGCCCCTTTCCTTATAGTAAAGGGAAAGACAGGGAGTTTAAGACTTTGTGAATCAGACCTAGTTTGGATGCTTACTTTAGGACTAGAATCATGCCCTGGAAATGTCTCTGGGGTGAGATGAGTTGCAGGCTCAGTATTCTTGCCCAATCCTCCAAAGATTATTTTTTTAAAAATGTAAGAAGCTTGTGACATGTGTTTTGAGGGATGAAACACCTAAAAGAGACATACTGTATGGATTAAAAAATTATATAAATATTAATGACAAATAAAGATACCTGCCACACACTAAATATGCAAAATCTCTCACCTAAAACCTTTGGACTGAATGGTCAATAGTTGGCTTTGACTTCCTGAGTTGTTTGTGTTTCTTTCTGAAAGTAATTTGGCTTGGGTTTTTCTTTCACTCCTACTGTCTATTCCTATTCTATTTCCAGCTGAACACAAAGGTTAGTAAGATGAGTGCCTTAGACTGCCAAAGCTGATGACCCAAGTTTCAGGAACGGTCACTTTTGATGTCTCTAGTCTTGGTTTGAAGCATTTCAAGGGACTTTCTGAGAACAAGGGCCTTCTCACTGGTCCATCACCTTTTGTCACGCAAACTGTTTGGGCACTGGTATAATCAGGCTTTTCTGACAATAATAGAGAATTTTGAATTTGCATGTCTCTGTACAGGTAGGAGCACAAACCTGATAATAACACAAAATGATTGCTTATGTGGAGCACTTTATCTTGAAAGCAGCTGATGGGCAATAATGTTCACAAAAGCATGAGCAAGAGAATGTAATACATAAGCAAATGTAGGATATACATTTTCTCTAATTTGGTAAAGTATTGTAACTGCTGCCAATTACATACTGACTAATCCTGGTCTATACCTCATACAACTGATGTAGCTGTGACAAGTTGTTTAGTATCAATAGTTGTTTACAAAGGAATATGTCAGACAGCTCAATTACTTTTTTGTTTTAACTCACTTTGAGCCTCCTTCAAAACTTGAAGCTGGAGTCTGGAAACACTGTGGTGCCTGCCATCTGTTTCAACGAGGCAAAAATTCACTTTTTCTATATTCTTTAAGTAATTTTGATAATCTGTTGCAAATCTGTTACACTATGAAACTTTATCTATTAAACCATACGTTGCTTCTCTAGTTGATCTTCCTCTCCTGAATTCACCCTGTCTCCTTGGACTCTTGGCATGACATTGTCATTCTTTCAATCTTCTGGAATTTCCTAGGAAGCCCAGGATTTAATGAGTATTAAGTGAGCCAGAGAGTTCCTCAAATGCTGTTTTTAGGAATTAGATGCAAGTTTTCCCAGCTTGATCATTTAAAAATTATTAAATGCAGTAGCTGTTGATTGTTCTTTGCCACAAAGAGACTAGAAAGTACTTCATCATGCAAGAATCATCCTTTTGTGATCTCTCTTTATTTCAAATACACCATAGAAATGTTTCATAAACACTTCTATTCCTGAACTATTGTGACTAAATCTTCCATCTCTGTTGAGCAAGAAGGTTGTACCACTGTTAGAATTTCCACTTTTTTAATTTCTTTCATTTCTTTCAAAATAGACTTGAGACACAATTTTTTATTTGACACAGTCTTGCCATCCACAGAGCCTTCCATCACCTTTAGCTTTGCTTACCAGCTTTTTACATTTTAAACCATCTGCTATATATTGCTTGCTATCTATTTTCCTTTTCCTTCCTAATTAACAATGTGTTTTTTTCATTTCATAGAATTTAAAACCTTTGCAGCTTTAACATCTCTGCTATTCACTGAGGCATGTAAAGTGCTCCAGATTCCCAAGACACTGCGCAGTCTACAGAAAATCAAAACAAATTGTATGTGTAGGCAATTCCTCTGTGGAAAGAGAATCACAGTCTGGGAATCACAATCCATTGCAGGGATTTCACTCCGTCAGGCTTTGCATTTTGTTTTGCACCAATTAAATTGGATATTTTCAGTCAGCCATTGGCCGAATTTCCTTAAGTGGGAGGAAAACAGTATGGGGACCAATGGCAGGCATACATATTGTACTTTAATTTTGGAAGGACCTTTGTTATTCTTCAATGACAAGGTTATATGCTAGCTGAAGAAACAAGGTGACTTGTGAGAATCTAGACCCAGAACTGATTTGAAAACAATATTGAAAGAGTATTTGTCAATGGTTACCATCAAAATAGAAGGATTCATAGAGTAGCACCTATTTCTAACATTTGCAGATGGAGCCAAGCTGGGGATGAATACACTGAAAATGGTATAACAATGTAAAGGGATTTTGACAAATGGACATAGAATCTGAAAATAATCAGATACTATTCAATGGGGACACATACATTAGGCAGGAGTTGTCTGTTTTGTAGACAGGATGGATAAAAATAATTTAAAGAGCAGATCTACATGAAAGACCATAAGGGTTAAAACTGGCCACACTGTAGATAAGCTCAACATGATTCAACAATGCTATATTGATGAAAAAAAAAGTCTAGAGCTCTTTGGGATCAAATGGAATTTATGACCTCAAGTGTAGCCTGCAAGACATGAAGAAATTCTTCCTATTGATCCAGCATTTAAAGGCTTCACTCAGAGCAATTTTCCAATTATATGTGGACCAGCTGGAGAGAATTCAGTAGAGAAAAATGAGAATGTTCGGGAGTCTAAAAATGTGACCTATGACAAATGATTGAACAAATCAAGTTATTTAACCTGGAAAAGAAAGGACTGCAGGAATAAAACAATCTTCAAATACATAAAAGGTGGGGGCAAAGAGGGAATAATCCATTCTTCGTGTTCTATGCCTAGAAGTAATGGGTATAAACTACAACTTAATTGGTAGGAGAGTGAAGCACTGGAATAAATTGCCTACAGAATTGGTGGAATCTCCGTCTTTTAAAGTCCTTAAGAAACAACTAGTGAAACACCTGTCAGAAATGACACTGGTATAATTGTTCTTTCTGGAGCAAAGCAATAATAGTCTTAATGACATCTTGAGGTTCCCTCCAGTCGTGTGTCTCCAGAGAGTTATTGGATGTAAAACACATCACAATGGAATGATGTGAAAAACATTACAGTTCTGATACAGTAATAGATGTTACCAAAGACTCAAGAACTCAAAAACCAAGTGTACTAACTCTAATTGTGAGAGGTGAATTTACACTAAAATTCCTGGTCCTCATTCTTAAATGCTGATTGACTCTTATGGATCATTCCTTATCCATTCATAATATGAAATACATAAGTGGAGGCAGTACATAATACCATAACAAAACTCCAGTTGTAAGATTACTAGAAATGGAAGTCCTGTCATTTGTTGCCAAGTATTTAAAAGCACTATATGGCCATAATATTTTAACACATTCATTAATAATTCACAATGCCTATTGTGAATTTGATTAAATCATGCAAAAATGAGTAGTACACTTTATGTGATATAATGATTACAGAGTGTTTTCCCCTGAATAGTAACAGGCAGCGAAAAAAATCAAAGTAGAACAATCCTTCAATATGTTTTATCAACTTAGCCCAAAGGGGATCCTGCTTTGCATAAGCAGTTCAAGCAGTAAAATGAAAAAGAGAGGTCTCTACTTTGAGGGAATGGCCACAGAATTCAGCAGTGTTTTCTTAAGTAAAATGATTGTAAAGTTTGAAGAATTCAGCCTCTTGTGCTTCAGTGTTTACAAGAATAAATGGAAATAAAACAGAAAACAATTTGTAAGTAGTATAGATGGCCGTGAAAGAAGTTTGTTCCATACTTGGGCAGTCATGAGATAAAAAAGTCAATCAATCTGACTGGGTGAAGAATAGCTAATTCAAAGTGAACAGAAGCACAAGGACAGGTTTCATTAAAATCAAGGTAGTGGAGCAGAGAAACAAAGCCTGATGGAATGGATATAGAGCATGGTTGTCCGCAATGGACTTGTGTTTTCTGATAAGAAGAAATGCCAGTTTTCTTAGTTAAACCCAAGGTACTCTGCAAGCATATAAACATTTTCACTCAGGAAAAATAAGCAAACAGATCAACAACATCCCCTATAAATTTAAAGCATTTCCAGATCATATTCTTCAGCAACCATTAAGATTCAGCAGCAGAAATACGGTTACTTTTTAGTGATGTGTTATAAGAGTTGGAATTTGTATTTTCTACACAGAAAAAAATACGTTTTCTTCTGTTTATTGAAACTAAACAAATGTCTGTTATAGAAGCTTAGTTATCAAGTTACATTGGAACAATCTGTGGGTATATAGCTTGACTTCTACAGCACAGGCTGTATTACTAAATAAAACAAATTCTCTGCAGTGCCTCTCCCCAGAAAACACTGAAGCTTTAATTGAAAGTTGCCAGTGATAGATCATATCACAACCCAATCCTTGCAATCATTCCTAAATTAATAATGACTCATGTAAAACAATAACATTTTCTTACTGATTTGAACTGCCTCACTTCAGCTTCCAGCTATTTCATCTTGTCCTATATTTGTCTGATGGGCTGACAAGCTCTCTATGATCCTATGGCTGTGGTGCATGCGAGTAGTCACACAGTACAATCAAGTTGCCCATGAGCCTTCTCTGTGTTTAGTTAAAATGGATTGACACATAACAGTTGATGAAAATAGGCCAAGATTTTCATTATTTAATACTTCTCTTTGGCTCTTGGTACTCTTGCCCAATTATTGCTATTCAAACCGTATTTCTCTAGATACTGCACATCTATGTTCTCTGTGTTTAGATCCACTATTCCATGTTACCCAGAAGAAGCAGGAATATTCTCTACTTCTGTTCTGCCAGTAAAGGCTCGATTAATTGGTGAATGTCACCAGTAGATTTTTCTTATTATACAGATCCTTTCTAAAATGTGAAAATTCATTTCTTTGCATTGCTGACTGTTGAATCACCTCATAATCCTAGCTAGAAATACTGAAGCCATGTTTTATGGTGTTCAGTACCGCAAAGTATGTAACATCACAGTCCAAGAAACTGCATGGCTGGATATCCAGTGACTATTGAGAAGGTATCATGGAAATGTCCTTAGATTCCACTGTGTGAAGCTGATAGAAAATTCAAGCAATTAATTTCTGAAATTCATGGTAAATGATTCAGTTACAGGTATCGGAAACAGTACAGCCACACAACCTCTGCTTATTCTAGGGCCAAATTGTTCTGCTCTGCTTTGTGTCTGGCAAACAGTGTGACCTGACCACAAGACAAGGCTGTCTCATATTGTACACTCCCAAACCCAACAGGTTAAGGAAACTATAGGGTAACTATATATAACCAGCCTTGCTTTGAATAACTGATCATTTCGCATCTTAATTGAATGACCCGGCACTGATGGCTCCCAGTACAACCTTTATGTGACCCATTAATCTCTCCTTGAACTCCTTCTAGCTGAGCAGCCTTGTACTCCACTTCTGCATAAAGCCCTTCCCCCTGGTGAATCTATAGCACTTAGAAAACCTGTCTTCTGTCAGTCATAGCCTCCATAACTATTTGAATGCATATGACTCAATACTGGCTGTTGTTTGAAAGCCAAAAATGACAGCAAGTAATCACATTGGGGTGCTAATGGGCACAGAGGAGATCAGTCATCAATCATCACTTGGACACTGTGTGATTTTACATTTAGCTTTATTAAATGTGCTGTCTGTGCCTAGCTTCCAGGCATTAAAATTACATGGGGTTAAGGACCTGCTCTCTTATTTGGCCTTCCATCAGTCTTTGTGACTTTTGGAAATGTTATCTGTAATGACTTTGGTTTTTTCCATGTCATTGATTAAAAAATGTGACCTGTCCTAGGGCCATAGGTTCCCTGGGGAACTGCATTAGTAACTTGTCTATTCAGCAATGGTTCCCCAGATGCATGCTGAGAAACAGTATAACAATGAATACCATCCAGACCTGGACATGGATATGGATAGCCAAGCACAAATGTTAGATCCTTGGTAAGTTTAAACTGTTGTTGTTAGAGTCTTCCAAGGACAATGGCCTTAGAAAACGAGGCACCCTAATGGTTCCAGACTTCTGGGGAATTGATGCTCAGACAACAATCCCCTCTGCTAATAATTTACCAGGAAACAACAATATCTCAGTTACAGATATTGACACACTGCCATATCAATCCTCTGGTGCCTCACCAGCCATCATGATTCATTTGTGATTGATGAAGCAGTGAAAGAAGATGCTAGAGCACCACTGTCAAAAGATCGCTGAATTTGATTAATTTCAACATGAAATACGTTTATCTTCCCATGAGATGGCAATGAAAAAAGGTGAAGATGTCAAGCCTGCAACAATATTTCTTCTGATTGAAACCCCTTGAGGTATTTGAACCCCAGGATATGGAGATGGGGTAAATACTTGTAAAAATTGTGGGAATATGGTGGGAATGTGAGATATGTCTCCATGGTTTACAACACAGCTATAGTAAGCATGGATGAAACATGAAATATTTGAGCTAATCCTGAATAGAGTGAAAATTAACTAAGATAAATAACATGATTCATCTGAAGAAAATACAAGTGTGAGGGGACTACTGTTAATCAAATGAAATAATTTTGAGATCAAGCATCTGATACATGCATGAATGCAAAATATATTAATGTGCTTGATTTTGTTAGAATCCAGATTAAATAATTTTGATAACGTCTATGAAATGTTTCTTTTTTGGGTGGTACATTACAGTAGAAATGCCAGCTGTCTTTTGAATCTAAAGACATGTTGACATTTTAGAGCTGTCAGACTACTATTTATGTGTCCAGCAATGTATTTAGGTATCTTTTCTGGCAGCAAAGCTTAAAACAGGCTTAACGGTTCATTTTGGGTGACTAGATTAAATGAGTAATTACACTAAATGATTTTTAAGTGGAAAGAATGAAGGATCATGAAAAACCTTTCTTGTGATTCTTTAGTTACTGACACACATACATGTATACAACATAACCTCAGCAATATTGCAGCTGGAATTATTTCACTAAGGATGGTGGTGAAAGGCAGAAGACAGTTTTATAAACCCTTTCATGGTCCCCATCCATGGGACTTAAACACAAACAGTCAATACCTGCATGCTTTCAAGTTGTACAACTTATTTCTATATTTCATATCAAACTTATTAATAGTTCTAATCGGTGATGACAACCCATATGCAAACATAGAAAAGTCAAAATTAAGATTGCTGCTGGGAAACATGGTGAGTGATTGGAAAATTAAAGTGTACATATGCCTTGGAAGATGAAATAATTTTGAACAAACAGGCACAGTTACAGAATTTCCTTGGTTTTCTGCTACATAATTTCTGTGTTAAACCATATTTATTTGGGTTTTAGTGGTTTTGCCAGCAATTCCTGAAAATGTACCATTCTATCTTGAGGATGATTGACTGGGTCTAAAATACTTATTTTAGTGGTAAATGCGCTGTGCAGCACATGTAATTTAGTTCATATATATGACAGATACATCCGGACTTGCCTCTGGAAATCATGATGCAAAATCTAATAAAAATATTTTTATCAGTCAGACTGACCTTTTGAATAAAGTTTAATGTCAGTTTTTACTGAAGGTAGTAGTAGAAAATTAAGGAAGGTCTTACCACCTGTTGCAAGATTACTGTCCCCCCCTTCAGCTCACTCAAACCATGTCCTATGTTTCCATCTTTAAACTCAGTTCTTGTTGCCAATCAGGGCTTTATTTCTTTTTGTTCTGCAAGAGTGATGGAATTTTCTGATATGAAGTACTTGCACCACAATAGTCCCAGTTCATACCGCTAAAGGTATAATTCTGTTCTCAGCATATTTTAAAAATTAGCTTTGCTTTCCATATCCAGTAACACTGAGCTAAAGTAAGTACTCAGTTCTCATCACCAGATACTAATTATATGCTTTGAATTTATAGTAATGCTGGTGGCTATTAGTTGCTGTGTTTAATGCATCCCAAGTAAAACTGTATTGCATAAAAGTTAATTCCTGCTCCACAGTAACATTAGCTTGGGTAGAGGAAGAGAGAAAAATTTTTCAAGAAGAAAGCATGAAGTCTTAAAAATAGGTTTCCAGAGAGCCTAAAATTTGATTTCTCTAAATATATCTTACAAAAATACTGCAAGAGTACTACAGTCCTTTTATCTGTCATGTTAGGCATAGCTCTTTTGAATTATGGTACTTTGGGGTTTATTTGATTTTTAATGTTGCATTTATCCAAACCAATGAACAGTGTACTCCAGATGGGGTTTGGTACACTCAATTTACATCTGTACACTTTAAATCTCAACCTGGTAATTAGCCATGGATAGTCAGGTCTAACTTCAATTGTTCTGAGCGCTACTCTAATGACTTTCTGCATGTTTGAGTGTTTTATTTGTCAAGACTTAAGGGAGACAGCACCCAACTTTGATCTTAGTGCCAGGAAAAACCTACCTTGGTTTGTGGCATTTGTAGCAGCATCTCATAGAGTGATGATTCCTGTACAATCAGTGGCCCAAGAGCTTGCAGTTCAAAAAGACAGAATAAGAAGAGTTATAAGGATACAGAATGGTAGCATTATCAAAAATGGCCAAAAAGGTCCTCACCATCAATGCAACATTAAGAAGTCAGCATTCTTTATTCAGAGCACTGGGCATAGGAGGCATAGCTCCACCTATTGTATATGCTGTGTATAGAAAAGCTCTTGCTTATATATCATATTTTACATATATATTCACTGGTTTTCCCAGAAGAAAAATGCATGTGATAATCATTTCCCCAACATCTTTAACATGCTTTTCCCCCTCTGTGCATGTGCTCCTCTGTCCTGGGTGTCCCTTCGGTGGTCTCTGGTTGTTGTAGACCCCAAAGTTATAGCTGAGCACTCGATGAACTGTGTTACTTCCCAAATATGGAGTTGAGCTGGCATATCTTGGCTGGTTACTGTCCATTCCTCTTCTTGTTAATGTGTAACAAAAAAGAATTGCGTGGCTAGAGATTTTTAAGAATAAGCATTTTGTTTTCCCATGAGCTAAGCAAATGGTTCTTCATCTGGAAAGAGTAGGATGGATTATTGGGGTGTTTTTAAGTGGAAGAATTAGTTAAATTATCAGAGAAGAGTACAAAAAACAAGAGCAAGGCATGCCTAGGGAATGAAAAGAATGAAGGGAAAGGGTATTTTGGCAAATGAAGGCTGAGATGGAAAGGGTATTGCTACCATCAGTATTTTATGCAAACAGCTAATCAGAAAAATCTGGCAAAATTTATCATCATGGATTATTAACCAAGTTTTTGCAAGAGTATATAAGTGTTAATTTGACTCAGAAATGTAAGTTTCCAATTTCTGAGGTCCTGAGGGAAAAAAAGAGAGCTAATCGGCAAACCAAGAGAACCGATATTTTAGCCTGTTTTCCTGTTTTAATAGGAACTTCTGAATATCCCAGAATTTGGTCTACAATGAGGTTGGTGAGTTTATGTGTTGGTGCATACATTGCTTCAGTTTAAAATGCAGTTTGCATCTGCAGTTGCAGACTAGAAAACTTTCTGCTTGTGTAGTCACTTTCAATTACATTAAGCTAAATTGGTGTCTGAGCAATTAGGTGACTTTTATCATCAGCTTTGTTTGCAGTCCAGCCAACAGTCCTACCTTTTGCAAGAATCACATCATATGTGCAGGTTCAGTGAGAGGCTGGTTTGCAATTTTGTTGCTCCCAAAATGAGGTCACTGAAATTAGGAATACTTGTTCCAAATTTTTTTCAGCTACGAACTTCACTTAGTTGAAAAAAGAAATTCAGCTTATAAGCAGAACTCTTCTATCGCCTTCTGAAAGTGAAAATCATGGGAGCATGGGATCATAAAACCACAGGATGGTTTGGGTTGGAAGGGACCTTAAATACCACATAGCCCCAACACCCCTGCCATTCACTAGATAAGGCTGCAAAGGGCCCCAAAATATTTATTTCTCTGAAAGTAAGAATGCCAAAAATGTCTTATAATAGATATTATGCAGAGGCAGAAATATTTGGCTGCTAATGAAATAACAAAACCTTATCAGCATACCGTGCTGATTCATGTTCATGCCTCTGTAATTTCACCTGATTAAGATTACTGAGAATGGTATTAATCAACTTGCCCTTTCTGCAGTCAATTACATGTAGGTGAAGCATTTGTTAAACGCTATTACTCAGATTTGACGGTGTTTCTTCCCCATTTTTTCTACTGTTTAGAAGATTACACAAAGCACAGGACGATGTTCAGTCCCTGGGTGTTTAGAAGTGGTCTCAGAAGGTAATTTTAGGGTTACCAACACTACAGGAAAAAGAGAGCTTTTGGCTTTCTCTGGTCTCTCCAAGATAAAAGTAAGATATAACATCTTCATGCCAATCTATTTTTTGAAGAAGTGGTAGATGTGCATCCATATTCCATCTCCATCCACTATAAAACAATAAATACACTTTACAATCAGAAAGGGAACACATGTACCTTCAACATGGTTTTTATTAAAATTTAAAGATGGCACAGTGCCTGTCTCCTAGGTAAGCTACATTGAAGCTGCATCCAAATACTGCACACTCTGCTTTTCAGCCAGCTCTTTCTGGTTCTTCGGAAATGGAAGCCCTTAACGGAGAAGAAGAGAAAACAGTTTCTTTGAAGTGAGATGCTTGATTTTAGATATATACTTAGCATAACCCCTTAAGTTGCTTGTCACGATTTCGGGGGTAGGGCAGCACTGGCAGAGTGCCACAGCCTGCTGGGCTATGCCGAATTTGCCTAATGAGCCTCGCAAGCTTTCATCAATGTTACATGGAGCAGTGGATATGAAGCTGCTGTGGAGGGTCTGTCAGAGACAGTACACGCCTAGGGGCAAGTGATGTGCAAAACAAGCTCTTTGTAAGGGAGTCAGTCACATTTGGAATACCATTCCAAATTCTTCAAATGCAATATGAAAAGTGTGTGTGCTAATGGTATTAGCTACTTCAGTGCCAAAGCCTTCCTGTGTCAGAGTGGAGGGACTGCAAAGAAGAGGTCATGGTCTGTTTGACTGGGTGATTTTTTTATTTAAGCTCTTATGTCTGTACAGGATTTTTAAAATACAGGAGAGTAGGCAGGGCTTTATAAATATGTTTAACCGAAGAAGTGAAAAGCCTCCAAATTGTTTGCTCAACTGCAACAAAAATCTCTCTTTGCTAAATGTGGATGTACAAATTTTCAGATACAAAGCAAACAGCATAAAATGGAGACAGTGTAGAACTCTGAATACATGGCTGGGAAGGTTTATAACAATTCATTTCTCATTTGGTTCAGCACAAACAAGTGCACAGTTGCTGTTTCCATCATTCTTACTCTTGGTGGCTCCATGGAAATTTTTGGGTTTTAAATGGCATCAGCCTGTGGTTGCACATGAAACTGACATCAAAGGCCTCCACAATCCACTGGATCTGCTGCTGTGCAGGAAGGAACTGTGGCTGGACATTCTTGCACGTGTCCTACAGTTCACAATTCATGGAGTTTCTCTAAACTCATTTGAGGTAGATGAGACCTCAGAAGTGAAGGTGAGGAAAATAGGTCTAAGTTTAAGAGAATATATGTTTACATAAAAACACCTGTTTTCTCCATTTGCTAACTCTGAACAAGGCTGAGCTCTTCCATAGCCTTCTCTTTGGGCCTGTGATTTAATTTCTATACTGTCTGCTTTCAGTCTTGGGCCAGTCATGTTTGTACTGTAATCTGGTAGGAGCACAGCACTGCTGCAAGTTACCTCACCTGCCTCTGTGCCCCTCTATATCAAGCACTTCTTGCAGATACGTTTACTCCAAGTCATTGTGCATCGTACACAACCTATGACCTTCCTGGATGAGCTATTAACAGAAAAGGCTTGCCTCTCTCAAGCCAGTTACCATGAAGCACACTGAACTTGCTGGACAGCTGTGTTGATTACTTCTTGCTGCTCATGAGACGCCTAGAGACTGAGCAGGACCAAAGAAACAGATTTAGACCTTCCTGTGTAAACTGTAGCAGGTTGGGTACTGTGGAGGATGGAGGTCCAAGGGCTTCTTTCGTTCCCTCATTCTACCCTTGACAGCAGAAGCACTGTTGAGAGACGGAACTCCAAACAAACAATATATTACATATATGATAGTGGTTACACCTGATTGTGGTCACAGCCAAGTTCCTTCTGTTTGGCAAGGATTTTCAGGACTGAAGAATAGAGATCAGAACCTTGTCATGTGACTTCACCATCCTCAACATGTGGAGCAACACTCAGCAGGTTCCCCTGCAAAGCTGAATTTGTTACTCTGGAAGGTCAGGAGAAACCCCAAGTCCCAGAATTTTTAGTCCCTGTCTCCCAGTACCACAGCAGGGACTGGGTCTCTCAGGGGAATGAAGCCGAAGAATCTTAGGTCAGGAACCAGATGCCATTCCTGTAGGCATGAGCACATTTGTGGTCATGTGTAGCTACTCTAAGGGACCCTGACAATGTGACTTAACCAGTACAATCTGTCATAGTGCCAGAAAGCCCTTAATCTTCCTTAGGATTACAGTCTGACGCACTGACACCTGTATGATATTGTTTGTTGTATAGGTTTGCAAGCACAGTTGCAAAAGAAAAGCATTTAAAGATAGGCACAGATAAGATCAAACAACAAAATCCTTCCTAGCTGCACCAGTGACTTAATTTGGGAAACTGTCAGCTTAGTCTCCAGCTCTTAGGACTGACCTCTACTAAATCAGCTTCAGAGTACATGTCTCCTCTGTCCCTTTGTTAGCCATGGCTCCCTTTAGGGCTTTGAGGCTTGTCTGCTCTTGCTTATCTCTCTTTCTTAAACCTTCCTTACTGTTCTCACTTGGATTTATATCTCTCTGGCCTAAACCTCCTTTCCCTTCCCACTTTCCAGAGCTGGATTTAAAAAGTGCAAATGACTGTAAGCAACTTGAATTTCTCTCTTCCCTTCCTTCCCATTCCCTTTATCTTCTTTTGTGTCTATTATAGTGCATTTTTCAGTTAATTCTTCTCTTCTATTTTTCATGTTTTATAACAGTGAAATACGATGAAACACTGAAGTACATAGAATTCCTTGGCCTGGGCTATCCTAACCCTTCATTTTTGTATATAGACTAAAGAACCTATTACAAGCATCAATGTGAACTGTGGCTCTGATGTGGTTTCACCCTGGTCAGCAACTAAGTCCCACACAGCTGCTTGCTCATTCCCCCTGAGCAGGATGAGGGAGAGAATCAGGAGGGTAAAAGGGAGAAAACACATGGATTGAGATAAAAATACTTTATTCAGTATAAAGCAAAAGCTGCACACACAAGCAAAGCAAAGGAATACATTTGCCACTTCCCATGGACAGGCAGATGTTCAACAATCCCCATAAAAGGGCACCATCACACATAGTGGTAACTTGTGAAGACAAATGCCATTACTCCAAATGTCCTTCCCCTTTCCTTCTTCTCACCCAGCTTTATATGTTCAGTATGATGCCGTATGGTATGGGATGTCACTTGGGTCAGTGGGGTTCAGCTGTTCTGGCTGTGTCCCCTCTCAACTTCTTGTGTACCATCAGCCACTTCATTGGTGGGGTGGAGTGAGGTGACATTGCCCAGTAATAGCTAAAACATCCTTGTATTATCAACACTGTTTCCAGTAAAAATGTAAAGTACAGTCCATGCTAACTACTATGAATAAAATTAACTCCACCCCAGCCAAAACCAAGTGCTTTGTCCAGGTCACTAGTCTCTCTAACACATTCTTCTAGTGCTAGGAAACAGGATGGTACGAAGGATTCCCACCTTTTTTCTTCTTTTCTTCTCAATTGTCAGGAATTCCACAAGTTTGCTCAGTGGATGAGTAGAAAGAGTAGATTCTATCAGAAGGTGTAGGCATGTATAATTTTGAGTATGCTCCTTTATGGTGAGGTAGCTGGAGCTGAAGGTCCCATGTATTTTCCTCCTTCCTTGATGCAAGCTAAGGGCATCGCCAGGGGTCTCCAGAACACAGAAGTTACAGCCCTTGCCATGAGGGTTATTATTTAAAACTAGGTGTGCAATAGTACTTAGTAAACGGGTTCTGAGTTTATCTAAAAAGTCTCTTGCTGTGAGAATCGATCAGCTATCTCAAGCAGTGATGAGTTTCCAACTACTGTCAAAGCTAGCAGGATCCCTCAGGGCTGGTAGGGCTTTTTGAGTACTGAGTCTTTTTTCTTGGAATAGCTGGTCTGGTAGTATATACATTCAAACTTCCCTCTGGCTCTTTAAGGAGAGTATCAATAGTTCTCAAAAATACTTCAGATTTTTTTACTTTAAAATATAGTGTTAAAAAAGTTACCATAGGCTGGACTGTATCTCCTTGTTCCTGGGTAACAGCACTTGAATATTTATTCAAGTCCTGCTTAGGAGTACTACTACAATGTTGACAGGAAAACAGAATACAAAAACTCAAACAAAAGCAACACACTTTATTTAATTTTTAAATAAATTGATGGTCAAGTTCCTAAGCATCAGATATTTTTAAATACCTGTTATTATTATGAACACCGAGATGAATGCCCCTCATTTGAACACAATGTGTACTCCTTAATAATATGCAGTTACCGGAACCTTGCAATATTTCCTATAAAAGGTTTCACAATACAAAAAGAAAATCAGAATATATTCTTAGTGATGAGTTATGTGAATTAAAATAAAATCAATTTCAGTGCATCAATGTATATAATCCATTTCCCTCTAAAAGCTTATCAAATGGCTTTTAGCCTGAATAAGTCTAGTAAGGCCAGGTGGTTGCCTGTGACATACTCTAGTAACCGAATTGCAGCAAATGCTCAAGATCCTATTTTCAAGAGAAAAATGGACTGGCTAAAAGAATAATTACTATGCTAAATATTACTGTTCTTACTGCTCTCTGCAAACAGAGCTTGGTTCAAAGTGATTGGTGTATAAAATGTGTCTGCATATAAGAAGACAGAACTGAAGAATTGGTGATAGGTAAGCTTTGTGTTCAGTAGGTAGTGTGAAAAGACACTAAAATATTGCAAATTGGAATGCTTAGCTAAGGCTCTGTCTTTCACATTATGAAGAGCCAGAGTACATTATTCAGCTTTGCAGGGAATTACGACTGTGATTTAAAAGTTACACACTTCATCGGTACATAATAAGGTTTAAAAGTCAAAATATAAATTCTTTTTTTTCTTCCCATTTGATTATAGCTCCCTACATTGGCAGTTTTCCTTCCCAAAATTTCCAGTTGATTTTCTTTAAAGTTAAACATTCTCCCTACATTTGTTTGTGGGCTAAGAGGAACATTCTCTGTGGAGCTTAAAGAATTTCTGGCATTGCTGTTGCTTTGTTATGACTCAGCTGAGATGGATGAACACTGTTGTGGAATTGTTTGTGAAGATCTGTTAAAGCTTGCCCTGCAGAGAAGTCAGTGATCACTGGTAAATCAGGCATACACAGCTGTAGATGGCTAGTTCATCTGCCCAGGATCATTAAGACTCACAGTGTTTGTGGGTAGTTAAGAGGTTGTCGTATGATATTTGGAGCACCTGTCCTAACACAGAAGAGACTGTGTTCAATTGAACTGTCTGGCTGTGACATACAGCTAAGGTGGTCATCACTGCAGGGCAATTAGGATCTCCATCCCCAGGAAAAATAACAGGTCTGATCCATGCAGATGACTTTTAACTTCAAGATTGTCTGGAGTCACACAGACATTCAGTAATCAAGCCCCATATGACATGTATTTTATTTATTGCAGCAGTATGTTAACATTCTTATTATTTAGTGAAGCTCAGCTGTAACTAGGCATATCTGCATAGTAAAACCTGCCTGCGTTATGTTGTTAACAAGCAGAAACAAGGCTTCCAATAGACTATAGGTAACCTTTACCTATAGTGTTTCATGCTGTTGAAAACAATAGCTGGAACATGGATTAAATCATGACAAAAATGACCCATACCTCTTGCAATTATTCATGAACCATTTACAATACTGGAGAGAAAATGGTCACTGAACACTATCATTTAGTTTTGGGTAAGTCTATTCCATTAGAAGAAGGAGACTGTATGGATGTTTAGATTTTTCATGCTTATCTGGAACTTTCACGCCTTTCTCTCTGCCACACAGTTTTAAATACTACTGACCAGATTCTGGTTGCTTATATGCAATAAGGAGGCAAGAGTGCAAGACAGAACTGGATTCCTCATGTTTGTATTGTACCAAGAAGCAAACATTTGGGTAAGAAGTAGGAGTCACATTTTAGCCTGTTGATTCCAAAATCAAAAGAGCCTTCTGCTGGTCTGTGATTTTTTTGGAAGGTTTTCTTCAGAGAGATACAGTACAAGAACTCCCCCTTCCTGCAGCTGAGCAGTAATCTTATTTCCATAGTTTTGTTGGGGTTGATGTCTACTGGTATCTGGGTTTGTTAAACAGAAATGTTAGGTTACATTTACTAAAAAAAAATCTACAAAACTTTCAACACATCAGCAATGACTCTGCCTTAAATTGCTGTTGGATGAGTCATTTGTCTTTGATGATTTAGAATTTCTGAGATGCTTTCCTTCCTTCTTTGCCTGATGTTTCATTTGGGCAATATGCTTAATCAATGTTTGCTGATGTTTATGGTCTAATGCATACTGACAGCAAGTGCAGAAAAAGTAAATCCCCATCTGCATAAAAATCTTGCTGACATTCAGAAGCATGCTGTTTCACTGTAATTTTCATAGACAGGTGATTTTTCATGGTACCTCCAGAAGGTTCATCCCAACTCCCTGCTGTTACCTCTATTCTCTTAGCTGCTGCTATGGCTTTGTTTGCAGCCCTATATGAGGTGCTATTTTAAAGTATATCTATTTGTCTTGTTTGATGGACTCTCCTTTGGGTTCAGTCCAGGTATGTGCTTAGATTTCATGGCTTGCATCATGACTTTGAGTGTTCTGGTAGAGAAGTGGCCTCCTTTGAAATAGTATTGCTGTTCACTGGGGCAAGGGGATGTCATAATTAAGGCTTTAAAGCAGGGATGGAGATCCTGCATCCTGGGGATCTGTGACTGTTTAATCTGGTTTCTGGCATGATATGGTGATTAGTATCAGCTTTTGGGAAGGTTTTAATATTTTTATTTCTTCATTACTATTGTATAGCAGTATACTAATCTGATATGGTTAGGCAAACTTTTCTATACTGCTTCCAAAAGCTTTTGTTCTAAGACTTGCATTGATTTTTTTTAAGATTAGGAACAAGCAAATATCCTAACAACTTGTTTCTAAAAATGGGGATGCCTGTGTAGTTTATTATCTACTAAGTTTTATGGATCAACTTCAGTTTCCTGCCCCTTTTAATATACCTGGGGTGTAAGATGGCTTCCTTTCTTTGCTTCGCACTCCTTATTGTCTGAGGAAACAGAAAATTCCAAGGTCTGTATGTGATAATTTATGGACATCAATTGCTAGAAAATGTCTTATTCTTCCTGCTAAATTATTTTGAATAATTTCTATAAGTGTTCTTAGAGGTCTTCTGAGATCTAAGCCACACTATGCAAGTAAATAATCTTCCCTCAAAAATTTTAACCTAAAGGATAAAGAAAAAGGAAAATAAAAGATACAGCCTTATTGACAGTGATAAAGCACTATGAGAAACAGGAAAAGAAAACTTGAT
>VWZG01003217.1:1079-19337 GCA_013396735.1 Grallaria varia | reverse complement strand
GCCGGGGGGGCGCGGGGGGATCGCCCGGGTACGTTCGGGGCTTTGGGGGGAAAGGGGCTACGGGGGGTGGAAAGGAGGTTCCTGAGCGTGGCAGCGGGGCCAGGTCAACCCCTTGTGCCCGCAGGTTCGTCCCCTTCCCAGGCACCCACTCCGGGTTCCTCCCTGCCCCTCCCTGTGCCCGCAGATCACCCTCGTTCCTCTCCACCCACACTTATCCCATGTTTGTTCTCTTCAATGCGTGCCCAGGTCTGCTGGTTCCCCTCCACCTGTGTCCAACCTCCATCAGTCAGTGCTGAAGGCACCCCGATGTCCATGCTGGTCACCTCCCTCTTCTCACCAGCTGCCAAGAGCTTTGCATCTCCAGTTTGAGGCTTTTTGGAGACTTTTTCCCTACCCTGAGCAGCCAATCCTGTACCCAGGGACAGAAGCTCTGGAGATGTTTGTTGTCCACCCCTATTTCCTCACGGAGCCCTTCACATGCAGCTTGGTTTCCAAACCACAGGGGCCTGATGAAATACTCCAAGATGGATTGCTCTGTGTGGCTTGTCCAGACAGTCCATCGTGGCCTCTTAAGCTTTCCCTCTTCAGAGCCAGAGGTTTGTAGTCCTGAATACATCCTGTGTCCTTGAGCCTCCCAGGCCGCCTCAGCTGCCCCGATCCTTTCCTCACATGTTCAGCCACAGTGTTTGCAGGTTTTGGGAGTGTAAAATGAATTTTCCATGCTTGTTCCCTTTCCTCCAGTGGGGCATTGCCTTGTTGTGTGGCCTCGTTCATGCACTCCAGGGGCTAACCCGTCCCTGATTTGTGAGACACCCTCCTCTCCCACAGGTATTTAACCTCACTCACATCCCCTGGCCTGGGATCAGCACCAGCTCCGTAATCCAGCTTTGTAGCTGCCCACATAACATCTGCCTCTTCTGTTGGCAGCTCTTTTTTTGGCTACAGGCTTTCCCTTCTGCATCTGCCCAGAGTTAGGTGGGTTTCTAAGACCCCGTTCAAGCTCTGTGTCCTTGGGACATCCTTTGGCCAACCCAGCCCACCCCACCACAGCTCCCTGTGCTCAGATGAGTCATCTTCCCTTGACCCCTGCTTTGCCCAGACCAAATGAACCAAGTGATGAATCCTTTTTTTCCCCCCTATTTCCCAGGACTGACCTCACCCCTTCCAGGAACAACCTTATGTTACCTTGTAATGCTGTGGATTCCTCTGATGACCATCTCCTTGTCCTTAGTTCAACACACATTTCGCTTCCAAAAACTGCACCCAGACCCAACCCAAACTGTTCCCACTCCTCTTCCTGCCCATCCAAGCCCACCAAGGTGATGTCCTTTTGGCAACTTTCCCCTGCAAATGTCACGGATGTTCAGCACGATGGTGGCCCATAGTGACATGAGGAGCACGTGAGGGCGGTGCAGAGCAGAACCCAAGGCTTGCGTGAGACATCAGGTGGGATGTTGAGGGGAATAGACACAGGAAAGGGAAAGGGAGGGACGAGAGGAGGGACAAGCATGGGAATAGAGGGAAGAGAGGAAAGGCTTTGGTGGTGTGTGGGCAGTGGTAGATATTCGTGCCTGCCTTGGCAGGTTGTGTCGGCACTGCGGTCTGTCCTGGGCCCTCAATGGATCACATTTCTGCTGTGCAGCTGCTCAGAGATGCCTGGGAGAGAGGGCAGGAGTTTTCACTGGCTCTCAAGAGGATAAGGATAAGGAAAGTGTAAGGATGAGGATAAGGAAAGCTTCTACTCCTTACACTCCTCATGGAAAGGCACGAGGCATCTTGTAATTCTACAACTCTCATAATTTCTGGTGTTGGCCCTGAGAGATCTGGATTTGGCTTGGCTTGCTTTGTGCTTGAAGGAGAAATATGGTGGCAGGCATCATTTTTGGTGCTGGGCTACAGACCAGAACTCTCTTCTTCCGCCCTGAAAATGAAATCCTGGAGAAGGGGCATAAGATTTTTCCTGGGCTTGAATTTTACCTTCCTAGGGCAATAATTAGCTAGATCTCTTCAACCCTTCTGACACTTTCTTCAGAAGCTTGATTGGCTTCCTTGGAGCAGTCTGGGGCTGCTCCCTGGGTTCTCAGAGCTGTAAATTGCAGATCAAAAGACTCTAAAACAGGCTCATCACACCTCGTGAAAACACTCCATAGCTGGAATCGGATTTGGATCTCAGCAGGTCCAGCTCAGTTTTACCCAGGACAGCAAAACAGATAACTTGACTCCTACTCAGCTTTTTTGCATATGGAATAATTTCAGGGGATAAACCCATAAGGTTTCTCTCTGCACTGCTCCTGAAGCGAGGGACAGAACTTCCTTCAAAAAAACAATCCTCCTTCCATCAGGTAACCTCTTCGATGCAGGTCTTCATTCATGACAGAGAAGGAGGTTTCTGAGGTATTTTTCAATAATTTTCAGATTATGAAAACCCTTCACAAAATAATCAAGTGAAATATTACATAGTGATTCCACTTTCCACTCACTTTCCTCCCAGCTATTGAAGAAGCAAGATCACACATTGCATCAGTAATTATCAAATATCCTCTGATAATTTCACACCCCTCTCATAACCCAGAGTGAAGAAATGTCCATAGTTTCAGTTTCTCAAGTGACTTCACTGTGTAATACATTTAAATTTTGCTGTCACCCACTACTAACTCATCTCAGAAAGCCTGGAGGTGGGGATGGAGGCTGAGGAAATGAATTCCCTGACAATTTGTAGCACACACACTCTGGAGCATGAATAATTAATGTGATTTTTGAATGAACAGCCAAAATTCTGAGTATTAGTAATAGTAAATGCTGCTCTTGTCTTCATCTAATTTCTTGGGGATAGTTCTGAAGTTTTCCAGGACCAGCACTCTCAGGTCACCAAAGAGCTTCAGTTGCATCATTAGTGAAGGGATTAGTTAGAACTTTGCAACTCTTCAACCACTGAATCACCAGCACAACCGGGTTGTTTTCCTTTGTAAACTTACAGGATTCCTGCTGGTGATGCAAGATTATATCAAGGAGTTCTAAGAATATTGTTACTGCTTTAAACTAAAGTCTAGATGACCTCCACTGTGGCAGTACTGCTCTCTTTTTAATTAGTTTCACCACCTAATAATTATGATGAGTAAAGACTTGAGTTATGTACTGAAAGGGGTCACAAGGAAACATTTAAGCCTTAAACTGTGTGCCCAGTATAAATTATTTTGGGGGGAAATATTTTATCAACATCAAACTTCAACTACAGAAATATTGTTTGTCTACATTTAAACCAGACAGGAATTAGTGCCTGGTGTTATGACTTAATGTTTTAATAAGGACAAAATTTCATTTTAATTTTGGTGTTTATGATAGTTTTCTAGGTTGAAGACTATATAATATGCCTATATTTGGCAGTTTATGAAGAGGAAGATCCATCTGCCTTATGGTGACATGAAAACACAGATTATCACCCACACTTCCTCATGTTTTAGTATTTGCAGACAGTTCATCAGCCCACCTGGGCAGTGTCTGAAGTCACTGTATGGCCTCATATTCTGTGTTGCTGAGCACAGGGGGACAGTCACTGCCCTGGTCCTGCTGCCATGAGCCAGGTGCCCTTGGCCTTCTGGCCCAGCTGGGCACATCTGGGCACACTTGGGCTCATGTTCAGTCACTCTCAACCAGCATCCCCAAGGCCTTTTCCAGCAGGGCAGCTTTCCAGCCACTCTGCCCCAAGCCTGTGCCCCTCCCTTGCCTTGAAACCCCTCCCTTACTTTGCTTTGCCTTTTGACGCCTCCATTGCCTTCCCCTCCCTACTTTTCCCTTTCCTTGCTTTGCCTGGCCTTTCCTGCCCATTCATTGCCCTGTTTTTCCTTCCCCTTCCTGCTCTTGCCTAGGGGTAGGCAAGACAAGCCAAGGCAAGGGAGGAGTAGGATGCAGGATGCTGGTTCCCATGGCAGGATCATTTTAACTCCAGCTCTGCAGCATTTCAGCTGCAGCCCTACAGACCCTATCCGGGCCCTGCAGTCCCTATCCCAGCCCTATAGGCCCTATCCCAACCCTACAGTCCCTATCCTGGCCCTGCAGTCCCTATCCCAGCCCTATAGGCCCTACCCCAACCCTACAGTCCCTATCCCAGCCCTATAGTCCCTCCCCAAGCCCTATAGTCCCTATCCCAACCCTACAGTCTCTATCCTGGCCCTGCAGTCCCTATCCCAGCCCTATATAGGCCCTATCCCAGCCCTGCAGTCCCTATCCCAGCCCCAGAGTAATTTCAGCTCCAGGCCCACAGGCTTTGTTTCTCTGCCAGCTCTGCTGTCTCAGCTCCAGTTCTGCATCTTCTCACAATGCTGGTTGAAGCTGCTCCTGGATGTCACAGCAGGAACTTCGTCTTGGCTTCAGCTCTGGAACATTTCAGCTCCAGCAGTACAGTTCAACTTATCCCAGCCCTGTGGTGGTAAATTCCAGCCCCACAGTCCCTATCCCAGTTCCACAGAGGTTATCCGAGTCCTGCAGTCGCTATCCCAGTCCTGCAGTTGCTATCCCAGCCCCAGAGTGATTTCAGCTCCAGGCCCATGTTTTATTTCTCTGCCAGCTCTGCTCTTTCAGCTCCAGCTCTGCATCTTGCCACCACCACCAGGTGAAGCTGCTCCTGGTTGTCAGGGCAGGATCTTTGCTTGGGCTCCATTTCGGCTCCAGCCCCACAGTCCCTATCCCAGCCCCACAGTGATCCCATCTCCATCCCTTCAAGCTTTATTTCTCTTCCAGCTCTATTGTTTCAGCTCCAGCTCCACATCCTTCCTGGTGAAGCTGCTCCAGGTTCTCACGACAGGATCTTAGTTTTGGCTCCAGCTGTCCAGTGTTTCAGCTCCAGCCCCATGGTCCCTATCCCAGTCCCCCAGTTGCTGTCTCAGCCCTACAGTGATTCCGGTTCCAGTCCCAAAAGCTTTATTTCTCTTCCAGCTCTAGCGTTTCAGCTCCAGCTCTGCATCTTGCCACCACCACCAGGTGAAGCTGCTCCTGGTTGTCAGGGCAGGATCTTTGTTTCAGCTCCAGCCCTACAATCCCTGTCCAAGCCCTACAGCAACTCCATCTCCACCCCTACAGTGGCTCTTGCAGACCCACAGTGATTCCAGCTTCAGCCCTACAGTCACTAGCTCAGCCCTACAGCGATTTCAGTTCCAGCCCCACAGTCCCTGTCCCAGCTTCATAGTGAACATTTTTATGTCTCCTCCAGCCCTGCTGACTCAGCTGCAGCTCCTCAGCTCCCACTGCCTCCATCTAAAAGCTGCTGATGGTTCTCACTGCACCCCAGGGCAAGGCCACCAATCAGTCACTGTGGTCACTTAAACATCCCCACGAGCTGTCACACCCATCCCAGGGGGGCTCCAGCTCTGGGGGAAATGAGACCTGACCCCCAAGAGGCACCTTCCCCCTCCCACCCCAACTGCCCACAGCCCCCCATCGCTGGCATCAGGGGCTGGGAACTGACACTGAAAAGCAGCAGAGACCAAGTCCTTAACACCCATTTGTAGGGGTTAGAAAAGGTTATCTTTATTCAGCATGCTGGGTGTTCACAGGACAGCTCCTCTAATCTAACAAGCCAAATGACAGAGAGACAGGGCCCTCTACTACACACACCATTTACATATTCATTAGATAGTCTCGTTTATTTATATGTATTTATTAGTTTGATTTACATAGTTACAGCCTCATTGGAAGTCCTTTTTTTGGTCCTTGCAGGTCTTTGTGGTCTTGACCTCAGTTCTTGAGCAGGCACAGCCTAGAGGTGTTTCACCAGCAAACATTGTAACAGTCATCCCTTCTCTTGTTTGAGTACACAGAGCTTAGTTTACATCGTGTTTGAGTTACATCCCTTGCTTAATTGTCTAGGACTTCTCTAAGATTATATTGTTACTTTTTGGGCATTCCAGGATACTCTGAGTAAAGTTTCTACTTCTCCTCTCAGAACAGCCCCTGGTCCCCCAGCCCAAAGGTGCCCTAGAGCTGGTTCAGAGCCCCGAGGTCAACCCTGAGCCCTCCCATCCCCACCTTGTCCTTGGTACCACTGGAGGGGCTGGAACCCCCCATGCAGCTCCAGCAGCCCCCGAGCTGCAGCTCCATCCCCTTCCCCACGGGATTTATTCCAGCTCCAGCCCCAGCATTCCCATTTCAGTTCCACATGGGTTTGGGTCTGGCTCCAGTCCCGGCGCCCATTCCAGCCCCAGGGCCTTTATGGCTCAGCTGGCCCCATAGGCGGTGTTACAACTCCAGCCCTACAACTTTTACTTAAATAAACATCAAGTATCCAGTAATAGAATAAAAAAATAGAATAAAATAAAAATAATTCAATAGCATAACTATATGTCAATATAATGAGTGGAGTGATACTAGAATAACAATAATAATAGAATAGAATAGACAATAAAATGGGAGGGAGTGGGGCGTGTCTCTCCCCGGACCCCCATCCATCCCCTGCCCCGACCCTCGGGATCCAGGGGGGGCCCAGCCCATAGAGACCCCGCAGAGCCCCTCGGGGAGCCCTCCATCGGCAAGGGAGGGGCAGGCAAGGCAAGGCAAGGCAAGGCATGGGAGGGGTAGGGAATGCAAGGGGGGCAAGGCAAGGTGGGACAGGGAAAGCAAGGCAGGGAGTGGTAGGGAAGGCAAGATAATGCAAGGGAGGGATGGGCAAGGAAAGGGATGGCAATAGAGGGCAAAGCACCCCGACGGCGCCCAGCTCTGCCTCCACCACTCCTCCTGCTGCTCCCCCACGCTGCTCCCACCGGTGCTTCCTCCGCTACAGGCCCCCCGGGCCGGGGTCTGGAAGGTCCCAGCGCCGCCCCTGCTCTGCCCCCTAACCCAGCCCCTCTGTCCACACGAGGGAGCCGCGGGTTTCAAACCCATGAGCTTTGAGGACACCCGGCGAGACGAAGAGGGCTGGGGGGCACCCACAGGAGGTCGGGGGGCCCGTCCCACCCGTGACCGCGGCAGGGGGAACCCCCACGGAGCTCCCCCCGGCTGCGGGGACAGGAGGGAACAACGCGGCTGCAGAAACATCCACGATGACCTTTAAGAACCAGCTCGGGCTCAGCGAGGCAGGTGAGCAAATCGCTGCCGCGAGCAGCAGGCAGGGACAGGAGGCACGGCGGGGGGACAGACAGATTTATTGTGTTTCGGGGAGCAGCGCCGTTACATTTGGCTGCCGAGAAGGTCACCCGCCCGCAGCCAGAGCGGGGAGACGGGCTGGGATGCTTATCCAAAGCGACGGGAACAAGAAGCTGCAGCCAAGCCCGGCAGGGTCTGCCGGGGCTCCACGGGGCACTGGAGCACAGGGCTCTCTCTGCCAGAGCCACTTCCACAGCAGCTCTCCAGAGACATTCTCGAGGGCCAGGGCAGGGCGCAGGAGTCAGTGCAGCCCTGCTCCCGCCGGGGAAGGGAGGGCATGAGACAAGAATAAATACAGCTTTCCAAGCCCCCACCGACCCTCCACCCACTGCTGCACAGCCTGGCAAAGGCATTTACAGGAGGAAATCTGTCAGCCAGAATCCAGCAAAGGAGGAGACGTGTCCAGAGAGGGTTCAAGGCTGGCTCGTTCGCGTCCTGATCTCCTCCACCAGGCTCTCCCTGCGAATGTTGACCTGCACAGGGGGAGCACAAAGTTGCTTCAATACAACTCCAGCAGCCTGATGTGTCACTGCAGTTGTGGCCCTGTGTCTCAGAAAGTCACACTGGGGTGTCACCAGTCCCTCTGCGGGGTTCAAATGGGCTGCAGGACCCACAGGAGTTGAATTTGTATGAGCAGGAACCTGCCTGCAATCCCAACAAGCCCTCTCCTGACCAGTGGTCGTGAGGAAAATGCTCTTCCCACTCTTTCCGAGTGTTTCCAAAGCCAGTGACCTAAGCAGGGACCTAGCCAGTGACCTATGCATTGGTTCCAGTGCTGCCTGCTTTGGGAATCTGTCCGGAGAAAACAGGCACGGAGCAACCGTGCAGTGTTACAGGGCTAACCAGGTCCTGCTCATTCACGGTCGTTCTAAGAGGGCACCTCCAGGACCTTCATGGACAGTCCCATGTTGTGGATGGAAAGCATGAGCAGCCAACACAGCCCATTGAACCATCCCTCCATGCTCCTGAACTGAGGAATAGCTGGGAGTTCAAGGAGGCCACACGATAGGAAACCCTCCAGAGCTGGAGACAACAGCTTTCCACAGCTCCAGGGAGCTTCAATGGGCCAAGGAACCAGAACAAGGGTGCTACAGAAGTTTCTGGAAGGACCACTGGGTCTGGAGGGCTGGGCTGAGCTGGGCTGAAGTGCCATGTAGCAAATCATCCCATGGCAAGCTGTCACGGGCCTCACCTCCTCCCTGGTTGCCACAATCCGGAGCTTGACAACTCCATCCTTGAGCTCCTGCTCACCCACAATGGCGACAAGAGGGATGCCTGTGTCCTCACAGTACTGCAGCTGGTTCAGCAGCTTGGGGTTCTTCTTGTACAGCATCTCTGCCTGAGTGAGAACCACAGCACAGCACCATCATCAGACTGGGCTGCTTCACTGCACCCCCTCAACCAGGCAGTGCTGGTCTGGTCTGCTGAGCCTCAGGTTGTGTAGTAGGGAAGAGGATGGGCCCATGGAGAAGGCTGGGCCCAGGTTTAAAAAGGCCAAGTGCTGCGTCCTGCACTTTGGGTCACAATAAGCCTCACACAGCTACAGGCTTGGGGCAGTGTGGTTGGAAAGCTGCCCAGTGGGAAAGGCCCTGGGGGTGCTGGTCACCAGTGGCTGAACATGAGCCAACGGTGTGTGCCCAGGCTGGCCAGAAGGCCAAGGGCATCCTGGCTTCTATCAGAAAGTGTGGCCACTGAGACATTCCCCTCCCCACCCTCAGCAAGGCAGTCTGTCCAGTGGGTAACAGACACAGAGCAGCCCTGCACTGTTACAGGGCTAATTAAGTCCTGCTGCCCAGCCCTTCCTGGAGAACCCAGTTTGGGAAGAGTCAGGCTCCAGTCAGGAAGCAGTCTGCTCCCCACCTGCTTCCTGTTAGCTCCTTCCTCCCAGAACAAAGCCAGATCTGCTCCATTCCTGGCACAGGGAGTGCCTCAGGCAGCTTCTGACTTTGCCATCACCAGATCATACCTTGATTCCAGCATCCCACAACTCGGAGATGAGCTTTAGACGCTCTTCAAGGAGCTTCTTTTGGGCAGAGGCCACCAGCACCTGTGTCTCTGTTGTCCTGATCTTTTCCTCAGAGGCCTAGAGAGGGGACAAGACTCAAAAGATGCCACTTTTTCTCACAGATGAGATACTGAAGCACCTGAGATTCTGTGAGCAGGATGGGTCACCACACCAGGCCCATGGATTTAGCAGTGAAGAGGATCAGGCTCCGGAGGATGAACAGCATAAAACTCAGAATCAGGGATGCCCCACAGATCCCATCCTGGAGCAGAATCTCATTTCCCACAGTTGTTCCATGATGGGGTGCTTAAGCCTGCCTCCCTCCTGTTCCTCCACACCCAAGGGCCTCCCAGAGATCTGCTCCAAGCAGTCCAGGAGCAGGAAACCTGGAGAAGGTGGAGAGAGGTTCTGCTCTACTGAGCTGCTAACTATGGGTTAAATTAACAGCAGCAAACAGAGATGCTCCACTCGCTCCTGTGGAAGATGCTGGATACTCCAAGTGGCATTTTCCTGCTGCCTTGCTGAAGGGAGAAGCCTTTAAAAGGTCACCTGCAGAGGAACAAACCTGGCCAGGACCAGGGGTGGTGGGGGAGGAATTCAGTTTCTATTTAGAAATTCCAGTTGTGTCTGGCTGCCAAGAAAGAATCAACACAAGCCTCTGGGGGAGAAGAATGTGCAGCAGTGTTTCAGGAGCTTACAAAGACCTATTTTACACCCATTGATTGGGAAGGAGGACACACTGGTATAGCAACTCCGAGGACAGGGGAAGAGGAAAAAGGTATGTGGGAAACCCTCAGAGGTGTTTTGCTTCCTGCCCTGGGACACTTGAACCCTGTCTCACCTCTGTAGTGCCACAGGCAGGGCAAACAGATGTGTGAGGCTGCTGTTTCCCTGGAAAAGCAATGCTGTCCTGTCAAGGAGAACCTGGGGTCACACGGATGCCTAATGCAGTGGGGAACACCGAGATACCTGACAGGGGTACCTGGTATTGCTGAGGATTTAAGTGCCTCCCCCAGCAACAGCTGGAGAAGCCATGTCTGAGGGCTGTGGGAAGAAGGATCTTGCCTTATGTGGGAGCCTCAGAGATGATCTCCCAGGCCAGAGAGATTTGGAGGTTATGGTTCCGGCTCCTGCTGCAGAGCACAGCAGAGGCCTGGCTGGCTTCTCCAGAGGCTGTGGCAAGGAACACTCACTGAAGTCCAGCATCTGCTGGACTGGGGATGATGGGGGAAGAAGTAAACCGCTGTTCTTTCTCCATGCTTAGTTGAGCACCCAGGGCACCCACCTCCAGTCTCTGCTCCAGGATGGAGAAGATCCGCTCGATCCCAATGCTGACCCCCACGCAGGGCACCTTCCTGCCCTTGGGATCAAACATCCCCACCAGCCCGTCGTAGCGGCCGCCTCCAGCCACGCTCCCGACTCCGACCAGCTCCTCCACGTGCTCGTTCTCCTGCTGCAGCAGCACGGCCTCGAAGATCACCCCCGTGTAATAGTCCAGGCCCCGGGCCAGGCTCAGGTCGAAGGAGATCTGCAGGACACGGGGGCGGCCCCGTCACTAGGTGCTCGGGGGGCCCATGAGGGCAGCACCCCCTCCTGCCCCTGCACCTCCTCACCTTCCCTGTGATGCCAAACAGGCTCAGGTACTCAAACAGCAGCTTCATGTCCCCCAGACCCTCCTTGGCCAGCTTGTTCTGGGACAGCTTTGGGTCCTGGAGAAGCTGCTCGATGAGGTCCAGCCCACCTGTGGGAGCCAGATGTGCCACAGTGGCCCCAGCCAGCCGGGTGTGTGCCCCGTGCACCCTCCAACCTCAGCCCTCCCTGCCTGGGGCTCGACCCCAGGGTGCTCACCGTGGAGCTGGACATACTCCCCGATGCGATCTGCAGCCTCGGGAGAGAGCCCCTTCTCTCCCACCATCTCACTCCTCACTTCTTCCCATGGCACCTGCCAGGGCAGAGAAAGGCATCAGCCACTAAGCCAGGGATGTGGGCTCTTCCCAGGAATAGAAATCTTCTGTGGCAGATGTGTCTGTTCACATGCAGATGAACAGACACATCCGCCACCAACATATCTTTGCACGGCAGAAACCCTTCAGTGTGGTTAAAAGGTGCATGACAGAAATGGCAACTCTCAGAGCACAGTCATGATCTCGTGGACCATGGTAGGAGCAGCCCAGGGGGACAGAGACTCACTGAGACTCCAGCAGCAGCAGTTGCAGCCCGTACCTTATCCAGTTTGTCCACGCTGGAGCAGATGGTTCGGAACTTGCTGTCTGGGACCCCACAAACTGCAAACATCCCATCGAGGATGCGCCGGTCGTTGACCTGGGGGAGAGGGAGCATGTCAGGAATTACAGACTCAAACAGATGCTTCAGCTGTGTCCTGTTTCTTTCCCCTCTAGCTTTAAGAATGCAAGAGAAACTAGATGACTGTCAAGACTTAATTTTTTTTGATGTTTGCCATTTCTCTTTCCCATTCCTGGGGAGCTGAGCTAACCAGAGCAGGCCAAATAGCACAACTGACTCCTACCAAGCTGGGTAGAGCCAACACATTTCCTTCTAGAGCCACAGACACCTCCACTCAACAGAGACAAAAACCATCGGGGCCTCTGAGTCCTCTCACGTGGACATGTAAAAACAGCTCAGGAAGAGACTGCGGGCCAAGGTGATGAATTCAGTGCATCACCTTGCCCTGTCAGTGTAAGAGCAAAGGGACATCTGATTATGTTAAAACCCCACTAAGGATTTATTTTTTTTATTGATGGTACAGTGAATTCCATCATTTAATTATGTTCTGTAATAGCAGGTAATTGAGGCAAAAGGCTCAGCTGGATTCAACATTTCCATGGGTACTGAGAACATCCACAATTAAACTGGACAGAAACAAAGCCTGCTCAGGAGTTTGGGATCCTCCAGCATCAACATGAATCAGACTGTGGCTCATGGGAGACAAGACTAACCACAGACAGGTTATCCTGCTGCTCTCCATTGCAGAGGTATCGTCATCCTCAAAGGCATCGCCTTCACCACTGCCCAAACACCCAGCTCCTGGGCACAGCTCTTCAGCTCATCCCAGACAGGTTCAGGGGGAGATACCTGCCCCCCTGCCCTGTGGGGCCTGCATTAGGATCACAACACCCAGCCTGCCCTGCAGAGCCCAGCAATGACCCTGCTCCGGGTCCCTCTGAGATCCCACCACCCTCCTGCTTATCCTGCACTCCTCCCCACTGCTCCCCTGCTGCTGTGCACCCCTCCCATCCTGCCTCACCTCCCCACCCAGCACCACCTGCTGCAGCTCAGGGGAACAGAGGTGTCTGGAACCAAACAGCAAGCTGAGCCTACAGCTGGGCACAACTCTTGTTCTAGAAAGTTCCTCAGGTCCAGAAAGAACTTGTTGGGAAGGCAGGAGTCTGCAGGCAACACTGCACACACTGAGGAGATGTTCCGGCTAAGGGGGCATCAGCAGCTGGATAAGGGCAGGGATCCTGGACCTGAGCCTGTTTTACTGCAGGCAGAAGATATGACAGTCACCTGCTAAGATAGTTACCGGGAAGAAAATGTTTACTACAGGGGTGGTGAGGCCCTGGCACAGGCTGCCCAGAGAAGCTGTGGCTGCCCCATCCTTGGAAGTGTTCAAGGCCAGGTTGGACGGGGCTTGGAGTGACCTGGGCTGGTGGGAGATGTCCCTGCCCATGACACGGAGTTGGAACTGGATGATCTTTAAGGTCCCTTTCAACCCAAACCACTCTGATCCTATGGTTCCAGTTGGCTGCTGGAATTCTGCAGGGGGCTGTGGTTAGTCCTGGACAGAACTCTGCCAACTGCACACTCAAGAAACCTCTTGGCAATCCCAGCTCAAGGCAAGCCCAAGCTGAGGCTCAGCCTTCAGCATGAGGAGGCAGAGAGGTGGGATGAACTCCTGGATCAGGCCTTAGAGTGGGAACAAGTGCTGCTGTGTAAAACCACAGGAAAAATGGCTGCTTCCCACCATGGCACAGAGAACCCAAACGGTCTCACCTTGACCACAAAGTCCCCGAGCTGCAGGTCACTCAGGATCTCATGTACAATCTTCAGGCACTCGGCATCGGGAATCATCGGGTCGAACTGTCCAGCAATGTCAAAGTCCTGGGGGCAGAGGAAGAGGCAAGGAGCAATTCAGCACCATGGCATGGCTGCAGCAAAACAGCTTCAACTCTGCTGGTAACAGCAGCTGGTGTGCAGAAAGCAACAGAAATGGGATGGGAGGGAGTGTTATCCCTTGCAGAAGGGATCCAGGAGGGACAGGATGGCAGCAGTGCTGTTGTGTCCACTGCATTGCCAAGAGCTTGTGTGCTGTGACCTGCTCCCCTGGCCCTGCATTGCTGTGTGACATTGACACAGAGACCCTTGAAAAAACAACAAAAAGGAGCCAGCAGAGCTATCAGTAGTAAATAAATAGAACAAAGGAACCAGGTAGGGGAGGAGAAAACTACTTCTCATTTGCTATGACCTAAATGTCAAATGTTTCCCCTTGATTCTTAGAATGGGGTTTTTTAATACACATGCCAATCAAGCTAATGATCAGGGAAGAAAAACAGGGAAGCAAAACCAAAGTTTCAACTGCCAAGACAGAAAAAGAGATCAAGAAGCCTGAGTGGTCCCCACTAGAGATTATCAGATGAACTAGCACACAGAATAACTAAAGTCCAACATAAAGATGCTCTAATAGGCTGGTATCCCATGACTGGAAAATAACAAGGAAAACACCCATGTTCAGAGAGAAATAAAACACAGAAACAACAAGAGAGCCCTTTTTGACTCCTGTTTAGGAATCCCCAAATGCAATGTCTTCAGTGAGCTTTTGGGTACAAGAACAATTTTGAGTAAATTTTGAAAGGGCTTCACCAAGCTCCCAAAATAAACTAGAGGAGGAAGGAGATGACATCATATCAGTTAATCCCTATCAGCTGAGTGCAAGGAGGGCTGATGCAATCCCTGTGGAAGTTGAGTGAGGAAGCACAGTCAGGAAAGTGCTGCTACCACTGTAGACGGCACAGGTTAAATTTCACTGAAAAAACCCAGAGGCTGGTCAATTATATTGAATTAAAAAATGAAGAAAAAGCTCCTAGGCTGAGCAGAGAAAGAAAAATCTCCAGAACTCCAGGGAAAGAAGGTAACAGCTTGATTTGGGTGACCTAAGGAGAGGAAGATTTCTATAAACATTTCCCAAATGTTTATTTAGGAAAGGGAAAGAATCCATATCAAGGGATGACAGCTACTGTTTAAAGAGCTGAACTCTTAAAACAAGGGGAAGTAAACAATCAGACACAAATAAGTTTAGCCTGGATATTCAAAGACCATTTCTAGCAACCCTAGGAGTGAGCTCTTGGAGATGGGACAGTAGGTAAAGACCCTGAGTCGTCTGGAAATGGGAATCATCAAGCTGGGACTGAAAGGTATCCCCAGAGGTTGCATAATGAAGCAGGAATATTTTCAAACAAAATAATTGTTTGCAATTTGAGTCCCTGGGGACTGTGTCAGTACAGCAGAACAAAGCTGTTCCTCAGGGCTGCCATGAGAGAGCCACAAAGGAAATTGCTTTGTTACCTGCTCTGTAATTCGGCCTCTGGGTTTTCCCTTCCTTTGAAGTTAAGATTGACTTAAACACAGCACAGAAGTAGTGTATACCACAGCCTTGCCTGGTTTGTGCGCGCTGCTAACACTCCCAGAGCTCAACTGTTGCCAGATTTGGGATCAGAAGGAAATTATCCCCCTCCATCCAGATGGCAAGCACTGTGGGATGGAGCAAGGAGCTGTCTCCTCCCCACAGGGTGAAGAAGGTGGCACCTAGGGGCTCTATGACAAAGTTCCCCAACACACCAATGCCTTGTCACAGCTGTCACTCCAGCTCTCCCACTCTCCAGCTGTTTTTCACACACATAAGGGGACACTAAAGAGAAGATTAGTGAACCCTCCAGAGCTTTCCACAGCCACAAAGGTAACACAGCTCTAGATCCTACATTTTGACAGTGCTACGTGCCCACGGGTGCTGCCCAGCCCACAGCCTCCCTCTGCAGTGTCCCTGCCAACTCACACACTGGTAGAACTCGCGGTAGCGGCCGCGGGTCATGGCCGGGTTGTCCCTCCTGTACACCTTGGCAATGTGGTAGCGTTTGATGTTGGTGATCTTGTTCATTGCCAGGTAGCGGGCGAAGGGAACCTGGGACAGAGGGTTAAGGATGGGAACAAGGAGGGATCATCCCTTCCCAGTTTTTGGTCACAGGCAGTGCTGCGGCCTCACACTCCCCTCCAAAAACCAACACTTGTGGGACAAAGAACTGCTAAGAGACAGCTGGACTTGTCACTACTCCCTGAGGTCTCCACACCTGCCCAGGGCACAGACCACACATGCTGCCATTAAGTGTCCCTAAAGGCACCTTCCAGCAGCACCTCAGGCTGAATCTCAGTCTTGTGTGGGCTGTGTGCTGCAGCAGCCTGGCCTGGGTACCCTGACAAACCCCATTCAGCACAGATCTTCCTTACTTGCACACACGTGGGGCGTGGAGCTGTCAGAGTGGTTTGGGCTGGATAACAGGAAAAGGCCCTTCCCCCAGAGGATGGTCGGGCACTGAATAGGTTCCCCAGGGCAGTGGGCAAGGCTCCAAGGCTGACAGAGCTCCAGGAGTGTTTGGACAAAGCTCTCAGGGACAGGGTAGGATTGTTGGGGTGCCTGTGCAGGGCCAGAAGTTGGGCTCGATGATCCTTGTGGATCCCTTCCAGCTGAGGACATTCCAGGTTTCTAAGCATTCCTTCACCAAACAGAAGTAAGACACAGTAAATAACTGGGCAAGGGTTCTGCACCCACTGAACCACACTGCCTGCTCACACTCTCCCTGTCACTTTGGGGTCCTCCCTGCCCCTCAGGAGAGCACTGCCCCAAAAAGGGGTCAGACAGGCCGTGGCAGGATACTGTCAGGTCGTAGCGCAGGGACAGCAGCTCCCCTCCCTGATCTTTCAGATCGTAGATGAGCTTCGAGTCTTCACCATATTTGCCTGTCAGCGTCTCCTACAACAAAACAACACACAAACAAACAGCATCTTCAGTGACAGGGGAACAGCCCTAGAGCAGGAAGGAAAGGCAGGAGCTGGGAGAAGGAAATTCAACCCTCAACATCCTCACCAGCTCAGCCAACCTGTTGTGCTCCCACTCACCTTCAGTTCGAACACTGGTGTGTCAATGACTTCTGCTCCATGGCGCTTGAAGCAGGAGATGATGGCATTGAAGACCCTCTCACGGATGGCCATTTGCTTGGGGCCGTAGTCTCGTGTGCCCTGGGGAGAGGGGAAGAAAGAAGGAGCAAAGGACGCTTTGGGTTAGAGGCATGAAGTGAAACAGATGCCAGAAACATGAAGAAACTGCTATCAGAGCCAGAGAGACCAGGCTCAGATGCCAGGCACTGGTAAAAAGCAGCAAAAACATCAGGACAGAGCTCAGATTTCACTCTGCAGGTCATGGCAGACTCTAATTCGGGAGTTCCACAATACAGGAAACAAAGGAGCTAAAACAGATCCAACAGAGTTCAGAGCTTTCGAGGCAGAGAGTGTAGTCAGGACCTGCCCACAGCTCTGATTCACACTTGTAACCCAGACCCCTGCCCAAGGAGACATCCCGAGAAGTGGAATCAAGAGGACAGGCATGCTCTGAAGCTGGGGAACAACCATCAGCTCTGCAATCTCCAAACATAGAGAAAAATAGTCTTTTCAAACGCAAGACCTATGAAATGCCTATGGTTCACCAGGACGTGCTCACTTTCCATTTCTTTGATGTTCAGGTCACTGAATTATTTCAGTGACCACCTTTAGGCTCTCGACAACAAATAAATCACTGTTAATTAACAAGACCTCCCACTGTCAGTCTCTAGGACCTGGCAGGCAGGAGAAAGCAGAGACCAGGCACTTCTAACCCCCTGCACCCACAGGTTGGTCAGCAATGGGCAGCTTTCAGCTGCCACTGACAGGGTTGAGATGGGCTGGAACCTCACTTGCATTTCCCTGGTACTCACAGAGCTTCAAAATCCCCTTCTCCACAACTTTCAACAGTGAAATATCCTCCAACTTTCCAGGGCTAACACCACGATCACATTTACCAAAACATACAATATAGGAAATGGAAAAAGGAGACAGTTTTGAGACATTTAAGTACTGGAAAGGAATTCTTAGCTGTGAGGGTGGGCAGGCCCTGGCACAGGTTGCCCAGAGAAGCTGTGGCTGCCCCATCCCTGGAAATGTCCAAGGCCACGTTAGACAGGGCTTGGAGCAACTTTTTCTGGTGGAAGGTGTCCCTGCCCATGGCATGGAAATGGAACAAAATGAGTTTTAAGGCCCCTTCCAATCCAAACCATTTCTTATTTCTATGATTTCCTATGTCAGTGGCATCACCATAACCCAGTTTGTTTGTGAGCAGCATTCATAACTTGTCACAGAAGCACCAGAAAGTCTCTAAGCTAGTGGGTATCTGGGTCAGATGCTGCCAAAGCTGTTACCACGCCTCTCCCCTAGGCTGCTAAAAGCAAAAGGGAAACAGGAATGAGAACAAAGACAGCTGTGTCTCTGGTGTGGTGTTTCCCACAGGTGTGTGCAGAGGGAGGACATGCACACAGAGAGGTACAGGACTGTGCTGGGGGGAGTTACCTTGGGGGTCTTGAGCACAAACTTGGGTTTCCCCTCATCCCCCGCCAGCTGCGCCTTCATCTCCAGCAGCTTCGCCACCTCCTTTGCAATCTGGGAAGGAAACAAGCAGAGGGCTGGGGGTAAGGTCACATAAGGTCACCCACATCCCCCAGTCCCTCCAGTCTCAGCCTTCCCAGCATGCCCAGACTGCCCAGCCTCAACACATCCACTATTCCCACCTTCTCAGCAGCCAGAGGGCACTCCCAGCTCCTCTTCAGTGCTTCCCACTCCTGATACAACCACCCCTATCTCAGCACCCCCACCGTTCCCTGACTCCCACATCTCCCATCCCCACCAGCCCCTGCCAGCTGCATCCCAGCACTGCCAGCTTCCAGCAACCTCCTCCCCATCCCAGCACCCTCCCACCCTACACCAGTATCACCAATTCCCCCTGCACCCCCAGTCCCCTCCCC
>VWZG01003216.1:64899-78413 GCA_013396735.1 Grallaria varia | reverse complement strand
TAAGTGAGCTCCATCTGCCTGGGATTGGAGTTGAGCTGTCTTCTCATCCTGCCCGTGGACACACTTTGTCTGACCCTTCACTTGAGACCTGACTAGCATGGGAGACCCTACCGGAGGCACAACCACCACCAGCATAGCTCACAACCTCATAAGGGCATGCAAGCTTCTTCCCTGCGACAAGGGCGTGTCTGTGGAGAAGAAATAAGTAACTAAGAAATAATTGCCAGTGCCAAACCCCTGTAAGAACATCAGTGGGTGATAATAGCTGTGTGGAATTCTATGGAGAATGATGCATCAAACGTAAGAGGGCAGACATGGGGACACTGTTTGTGGCACAGTAAGAACAACAACCGATTCCTCAAATTGAACATGACTATTAGTAACACTTGCACAATTGCTGTTGTGCCATAAGTAAATCAGCTGGCAGCAACTCGTAGTATGATCATTCACTGCAGCAACTGACAAATACAAGTGAATTTGGATTCCCACCTCTACCACTTGCCACTTGTAAGTTGCTTTGGGAAAGTCACAGGTTTTCAGAGACTTGCACTTTCTTGTATGTGCTCTCCCTCTCTCACCTCTCTGTTCCTGGAAACAAAAAAAAACCCCTGTGAGGTGTTTGCATGAGCTGGCAGGCTGCCCAGCCACCCTTGTCAAAATGGTTCGGTAAATTTGAGTTGAGCACCAAATGTTTACACAGGGACTGCTTCTACTTAATGAGCTGCTTGATACTCATGGCATGCAGTTTCTTTGCATTTAGGGCTTAACTGAAGGACCACATTCTGTATTTTGACAACACTAAATCACCAACAGAACCCATATGCAACACTAACATTTTAAAAATTTGGACCATTGACATTCATGAGGAATAAAACCCATGTGGTTTTAATAGAGGGAATGAGCAAAACATGGAGGAACATTCTTGTGTCATGTGCTGATATACTGCAAGATCTTACTTGCTCTAAAACTCAGTTGTAGTCCCTGATTCCTGGTCTCAGCTTAACTTTCAGTGAAACTTAGTAAACATTTCTCACTTGGTCCTGCACTGAGGCAGACTGATGTAGCACATTGCAAGTAATTTTTTCTCTTTTCTTTTATGACACATGCAGCAAAGCATTGGATTTCCCCCACCTTTTGCCCACAAGAGCATTATGTTGTAGCTCGTGAATCAGTCTTTCAGTCACAAGTACTATGACACTGATACATCTCTCACACAATAGGTCATGGAAGGTGAAAACTGATGACCTTGATGCCCATCCCTTGCTCACCTTTTCTTTCCTTCTCTTTCCCAGATTCTCATTCTAACTTGATCTGATTTCTCCTGGGAGCTGGGATCTGCTCCTAGGAGCTTTGCTGGAGGCACAAACAACAAGCCAGCATGGTACAGGGAACCCTGGACTTCGTTCTTCTCTTCTTTGCTCTAACACATCACTGAGACTGAGTAAAAAACTTTCATACCATCTTTGCAGCCACCTCTGATACAGAATTCAGCTCCAGAACAAGCTGCCCTGGCCCTCACCACTGCTGGGCAGGTCTCCAAGTGTGAGGAGGAGACCACTATAGTGTGGCTTGGCATCTGCCTTGCTGCCCAGACCAGGACACAAGGAGCTACCAGAGCATCAAGCCCTGTATCACCCTTATCCTTGCATGGCTGGGACTCAAACTGATGCAGAAAAGCAGTGCTGCTGAGAGACCTGCAGGCCAGACATCACATAACTATATGCCTGGCAAGTGGCTGTGGGGAATAGCTCCTCACCAAGAAACATGCTCATGATAAACCACTCTTCACACTTTCCCAGCAGGGCAGCAAAGCTGTCCCATGAGTGCTCCATGACCTGCTTCAGAGGCAAAATGCTTAATGAGTTGAAGCTGCTTAAAGCTGCTGCTCAGCAGGCACACACCAGGCAGCTCCTAACAACACAGGCCAGAGCATCCATGGTAGCTGAAATGCCCTGCACCAGCCAGGTGGAAGAGAGTGCCTTTTCCAATAGCACCATTAGGGCTGAACGAGGACAGTGGCTGGATTCTGAATGGAAACCTCTGGACTGTGTGCTTTGGTATTTGATCAGCTCAACCCTATGCATCTGCTCTACTGAGTGGCCTGATCCTGCATCAGTGCTCTAACAAGTGCATCAAAATCCATCACATCACTGGTATTGGTTAGTACCAATGCCTTGTTAATCAACATGGTCCTTAAATATGTTAGATTAGACAGCTTGTTGCCAACAGCACAGACTATCCAGATTTTTAAGTCAGTGTAAATTTGTCAGGCTAACTTACAAAATTGCTCTGCCTTTCAGCATTTTAAAAAATAGCACTATGAATGCTTCCTGCTGCCATGCCAGGAATCATACCAAGCAAGAGAAGGATCTACTCAAGGGAGTCTGTAAACCATTTTAACGAGGAATCAAATAGTGTTTTTTTTTTCTTAATGGAGCACTACGCTACATTAGCAAAAGTGATGCGACTTCACCAATGTGTAAGTCTACATAAAAGCCTAATGTAACAGTATTTTCAGAGTGGGGAAAAGACATTTTTAAGCTGTGTTGGAAACGTTAAATAGAATGTACTTGTAGCAATTACTTTGTAACATTTTTTTATCTTATTTATTCTGGAATGTATATATTCCTACAACCAACTCACACAGAAAAACACAGAATAGCCCTAAGGATATGTACACCTCCACTTTCACCACAAGATAGCCTGGAGCAAGGGCATTAAACTTGCAACCTCTCAAAGTGGTCCACCCTGCTTAGAACTGGCAGCTGGATGAGTTGATTTCTAGGCAGTAACCTGTACCCAGTCACCACCTTCCAGGGGGAGGGCAGGGAGGACCAGGCTCATCAGCTTCCCTGGTAGGAGCAAGGCAGTAGAAACCCAGATGTGTCATAGGCACGTGCACCAAAAGCCCGGTCTTTTGAGACTGTGAAGCTGGAGTAGAGCAGCCAGCTGCTCTGCACAGGGAGCAGGCTGCACGCAGCAGTTTCATGGCCACACCACTGCTGCCTTAACGGAAGACTGGCTGACTGCTTCTATTTTCAGACCCTTCACCAGCACACGCAGTGGCGGAAAAGCCAGTTTCACAGCAGTTTTTCATTTTATGGCTGAGTTAGGCAGTTAGGGCTTCCTCTACACAGAGCAGACCGAGCCCATGTCCAGGACTCAATTCACTTCACTATTTTAGGTATGTGTTTTAAGAAGATGAATCACACCTAGATGCCATCATTCTTCCCTAGCCAGAGAAGGAGCTTCAACTGCTTACTCAAACCAATCCCACCCTGGACATCATTAACCTTCCTGCTTTAGGCACATAAAATACGCCAGTAAACTCACTCCTGAGTTACCAGGACAGAGATGGCACTTTCCACATAAAGGAGTCTGATTTTGAATTCACCTAAGGTAAAGCAAGGCTGTGTAACCTCACTGGTTGCCTGGGGTGGTGTGCATGACTGCAGGCAATGTTTGCTATGAACTCTAGCCCTGCTGTCCTCTGCCATCCAGTGAATGAAGTTCCTTGGGCATTGGTTTGCCAAAATTTTGCTGTCACACAGCCCACAGTTCACATTTAGTAATACCGGAAAACATGTGCCTCCCTATTCCCCCTTCCCAAAAGCAGCTGTTGAAAGGAAGGAATGGTACTGAAGAGGTGTGATTAAAATTTAAGATACGACCTCATGGATGTGCTTAGTTGCTTCAGTTTCTGTGTCCTAGCAGTCAGCAGTTTTTCTTTCTTTTTCTTCTTTTAGCAGCCAAGATAAACACTTTCACAAGAAAAAAAGAAAAGCATTCAAAAAACCCAACATTATCTCCACAAACACACTCTACCAAAACTCCACTATAAATCCAAAATTTTAATCTTAATGACCCTTTTTACAAAGAGATTTTATATGCTGAGTGTACGTAGTCACAAAAGCAACCAACTAAGGCATATTCTCCATAGCCATATTTAAAAATAAAAACTTTGAAAAGCCATATGACTTGATCTCATGTAAATCTTGTCAAAATACAGGCAGTAAAAACTTTAAGTGCTTGAATTACTTTTGCATGTAGTAGACTGTCAGTTATTATGAGTATGAGCTAAATTAATTTCAAATCACTGCAGCAAATGCTCTGGTAAGAGCATGAAGCTTAAACATTACTTTAAAGTGCTCATTAGAAACCCAACATTTCAATTATAATTAAGAAATGTTAAAGACATTACATTCATTATATATCAAGTCTGAAAGTACAATATGTACACAATCTACAGTCTTGTCTTTACAAATAGGAAATAATTTATCTGTGCATTTCACACATGACTAGTACCTGAAGGGAAGCTGAAATACTATATTGATTTGACCAGAACAAGTTAAAAAAAAATCCCTGAACAGTCATCCTACACATACAGCTATCAGAATTCTGTATCCCAAGCGCTGCCATTTTGGCCAACCTCAAGTAATTCTCTTTACATCCACTCATGAAGCATCTGCCAGTACACTGCCAGCAACAAATTACAGCATCTCTCTTGTAATGGAAGTGCTTGGGTCTCTAGAGCTGGCAAGGCTGCTGTTAAAGAGAAAACGTAATTAAACAGAAGAATCATGCTCTGTGATGTATTAGCTTGCAGAGAGAAAAGAACTCTGAAGTAGACAGACTGTCCGTCATACAGTAAAAATCTGGTTTTGAATGAACTGTAGTGCTTATTAAAAAGTAAGACAAAGCTGATTAAGAGGCATCTGTGACAAATTTAAAAAGCCTACATTGGCTTTCTTATAAACCCCCAACCAGTTCCTTTCAATCCAGAGATGCAGTATGTTTGCTAGCCAAGTCTCTTTTCCTGACAGCAACCAATCAAACTTCTCCATCCACTAGTGGTCTTCTGCGATTTTGATTTAACAGTTTTGCAGCATGTGGTATTACCCTGTGCACAGGTTAAGCCTGTTTCACAAAGCACTATTACGAGGTACCAAAATGTTAGCATTGTGCATCATCTTAATCCCCATAGAGCACATGCTTTTCAATAATCCCCTTCAAAGTACAACATAACAAATTTTCAAAAATACAAACAACCCAAAACACAAAACCCAAGAGTGTTCATTAAAGCACAATAAAAAAAAAAAAAAATTACTTTCCTCTCATTGCTTTTCATTTCTCAACTGCCACGAAGGGCAACATTTTGTCTTTTCAGACTTTGCAATTCAAATTCTGTTATTTTCAAACCGACACAAGAGTATACCCACTCACAGTAACATGATTACAGTAAAATCAAAAGCCACAAAATAAAACAATGGTGAACATTCCATAAGCAGAAGTTTAAATTTTGATAAACATTTCTCCTAGGCTAAAGGCAAAAATTCGCTGTACAAAATCACATTAACATCTGCAGTAATAAGCCTTGTTTAGCTTAGTCCCCGCTTAATGTGTGGTCACCCTGAACTATGCAATTTCTTAAAAGAACAGGCAGAAGACTGTAAAGCTGTATTTCTTCTCTACTTGTACCCAGTAGCAGATTCTTCCATTGCAAAACAACATTCATGTGAAAAAATTTACTGTGGCACTCAGTTGAAGGAAAAAACACATGTGTATGGGCAAAAAAAGGTGTCAAGGTGACAAACGATTAAATGGACCGCTTTCTTCTCCACCTGCAGCAAGCTTGAGCGTTGTTAGCTTACGAGGGGGGTGCTGAGGACTCTTACGAAGGTTGTCGTCCATCTGCAGAGAAATAATGAGAGCCGAATCTGGCAAACAGCAGAATGTAGATTATACCATTTGTCTTATTTGTCAGAGCTGCCATCTTTAATGCTGGTTTGGGGTATTTTAACCCTGTTACTTCAGGACCAGCCAAAATTGGTGCTTTGACTTCTTTCCACTCCCAATGCATGCTTCTGTAAGAGCTGCTACTCATTCCATTACATGCGGTGCATCAAACCCAGGGCAAATGGGTGTGCTTCTGCTGGAGTAATTTTGTCAAGGTTACTGAAGGAATCAACACTGCTACCTGGTCCTAAGAGGTAAAATTTTGTACAGTACCCAAATACTGCTAGAACTCAGACCAAAAGTCAAACTGGTAACATCAATGGATGCTTTTGTATGTTCAGCACCATGCCAGAAAAAAATCTTTTCTAACCAGAAATGTTCCGGAGGCGCTGAATGAATTTGTATTAGCTACAGATTTCAAAAAGTCCTTAATGAAGAACTTGTGATAAGGGCTTTTCTAAGACAGGTTAAAATTAATCTCTGAATAGAAACAATTTACATTTCCATAGGAAATCAATCTAACGCCCTACATGTTACGTTGTCTCAAATAGTTTAGTTAGTATAGAATAAAAGACAGCACAGTGGAGATCGGCAGAGGCTGCGTAGTCCATTTGATTTTCTCAAGGCAGCATCAGCTTTACTTAAATCATGCCTGACAAATCTCTATATAACGCATTGTTTAAAAGTTCCACAGCCAACTTCAGTGCTAGAAAGAGGATCAATACCTAATGCTACAGGAGCTGATCATGATTAGAGAGTTAATCATCTACTTCATACACTGGTCTTTTTCAGGAAGAAATGCTTTTTATCCTTCCAGTTAAAGTGTTCTGCATGAAAAGGCTAATTCTTCTCAAGTATTTTTCACACAAGTTGTATAGCTTTTGGCAGGTGCTGAGTGACAGCCTTAGAAACAAAGAATATAAGAAATAAAAGCTAGAAGTAGAAAAATCAAGAGAAAGAGTGACTACAGGTGAGTTACTATTGCATGCAGCTGGAAGCAAGGAAAGCTGGTGAACGGTCTTAATTTGCACAACTATCTCTGAGTTTTGATCAATATATTTGCCTCCTCCTTTGTTGAACGTACACTTGAGGAAAGACACCGTTCCTGTGTTGGTACACACACCTGCAAGACAATGTCCTTTTGGTTGTATTAAAAATACATTTTTAAGTACAAAGGCTTCATTAATTACTCCTTCCAAATGATGTAATAATTTTCCTGCCTCTCTACATCATGTAACTCACTAGGAAAGAATTAAAGTCCATTGTACAGTTGCATTTGCCGTGCAAGAATATCTGTGAGCAAGTAACCACAAAAAAGCACAATAATTACAAACTGAAGCAAAAGTAACCTTTTCAATCAAGTTGGATTCCTTATTTACAAGCTGTGTGAGTTTCTGCAGATTAGCATCTGCGGTATCCTGTCCAGCTGGAGAATGGCCTGGAGAGTGAAGGTAGAAAGATGAAGAGTGAAAAGGTATTTACAAAAGCTTTTAAATCTTTAAAAAATAACCCCACATTGGAGAGAAAGTTCATGCAGTATTTTTATGCAAGGAAGAATTTAAGTGAAAAAGCCATTCCATGGGAGAAAAACAGAGCACTAAGTATGAGCCGCAAGATCTTGCCAATCCTTGACAGAATCTAAAATTGACTATTACCCCTTGCTTTTAATTTTCAATCCTTTCTGCTGAACTTTGGAATTTTCTCCACTTCATTTCCCACACAAACTCTAGCATAAACTATGTAAAATCTAGTCTGCCTTGGTTCATGAATGGAATCCTGGAGTACTAATCCCAACAGGAGTATACATGACAAAAAGGGGAAAAGAAACAGAGCTTACCTGAGACACTTAACCTGAAGTAACAACTTAAAATATCATCACAGAATCGACACAGATTGGGAAGCTGTTTCAAATGTTCTTGTAATTGTACCCTAGGGAAGCACACTTTATAAACTGGTGCAAGGAAACCAAACACAAAGGCATCCAAGGTGGTAGGCCTAAAAAGAGTGCCAAAAGAAAACACCAACGTGACAGCAGTAACAGTTAAGACTTCTACAGCTTGACAGTTTTCTATGTCTGTCAAACACAGCACAGGACAGAACAGAGTCAGCTCCTCTGGGATCCCCATCTTTGCGTATCAACATGGTAAATGCATTGTAGCAACTATCTACTTATTTCAGTACCTCTGAACTAGAGAGATGCTCTCAAGCTGAAACAGTAACTTCAGCATTAAAACACTGCTGTCATGTACACCGATGAACAAGCCTCTCTAATCCACATTTCTGGTACCACAAAAGCCAAGCTGAATGCCAGGGGACAAGGATTGACTCCCATGGAGTGGTCCAACTTCAACAGTCAAAGGAACAGATCATCCATTTTAGGACCTGCTGCTTCTACATTCTTGGCATTATCCATTTCCTGCTCTGCACATGTAACAAAGGAAGTGAGGGTATTCCTGAACCTATGCTCTCCTCCCATCTCGGCAGTAGTAACACCTTGGGCCTAAAGCATTTTTATACATACAAAGACAGGAGGTGCCTATAGCTAGAGAAGGGTTTTTGTGCACCTGACATTTTCTTAGCACCTCTGGGCAGCATTTGCCTCGCCGTGGAAAAACACTGGATAAGGAAAACACCACATTGCTCAGTCTGAAGATCTTGTTTGTGCCCTGTTTGCTCATTCAGATTTATCTGAAAAGCAGAGTCTGAGACATGAAACTACTGTGCATGACTTTTAGCATTCTGTCAGGTTAAAAAAAAGTTCAAGTGTTCACAGAGTTGCGTGGTACTTGTTTCATTAGTCATTTGCAAAAAAACCCAAACAAACAACAACAACAACAAAAACCCAAAACAAAACAAAACAAACAAACAAACAAAAAAATCACACTCACGTATCTCCGAAGAAAAACTGAGATGTTCCCAATCTCTTTGACAGGAGATTTAGGCACTCCTTGGCATCCCTGTATATCTGATGAGACACAAAACTGTCTAAGAACCTTAGGTGTAGTAAGGCTGGTATGCCTAGCACTGTTTTTCATTCAAGAGTGTGCTAGACTGTTTCAGTTTTTCTCTTTGATAGAACCAATTTATGAATTCTTTACTACCACAACACATACCTGTGCCTCCACTTCAGTGACACTGTAGAGTGGAGGCCCACCCTTGGTCAGCAAGATCCTGTTCAGTGCTTCCCTGGACATCTTTCCAGGCAGATACAAACTCAGTGGGAAGGCAATCCTTGAGGCGAACCATGGCTTTGTCACACTGAAGTAATTTTCAGCCTCAATCCAGAAAGTGTGCAGCTATATCAACGTGAGGAAAAATGTAACTGAAATTTCAATGAGAATAGTAGACATCTTGTAAAATTCAATGTGTAAGACCTCTGTCAGAGAAGCAGAAGAACCAGGAATTATTCTAATTTAAGACAATCAGGCTCCATAAAGTCATACACTAACTCTTTGAGTGCAGGAGTATATAATTAAGACAATAGCTACCTTCCAAATAAAGAAAAACACCAAAGATATTACAAAGATCTATATGCATCTGCATAAAATTACATACATACCATGTACAGACACATCCACACACACACACACAGTATATTGAAAACATACTGCAAAAAAAGTTGCAGACAGGCAGAAACAAGCTTGAACTTTGCAAATTTTGTTTTGAAATTACATATAAATCTTAAAAGCTACTATGAAATGATGAATTTGAAACTAGGGTCAGCTGAAGAGGCTAGCTTATGATACCATCTGGTCAGAGTATTTTTTCCTGCAAAAACTGAAGTCAAAGTCATTCAAGAGATTCAGTGTCTGTCTGTGGATTTGGTGAGGGCACACAGCTGTGTGCTATTTAGAACTGAAAAATTAAACTACTAATGGGCATTTTAATTTATCAAAAGCTCTAATCAAACAGTTCAAAAGGTTTCCAGTCGTGTGGCTCACAGAGGACATACCATATCTTAATCAAAGCTTTTTCAAGAGAATCAAATGAAACAAACAATGACCAAAATAAGGTGTTTCCAGGATACTGCTTCCCAAAAACTAAAAGAAAAAAAAAAGTCTAAAAGAAAACACACTCACGTCCTTTTAAAATGTCTTTCATAAATCTATTATTATTTGACATCCCACAAACACTGTTTTCCTTTTCCAAAGTTGCTAGGCTGTATTTTCAAAAATGGGACTAACAAAGCAAACCCATTCCAGCCAGGACTGTGGCTGAGACTTTAGCATCTCTCACAGCGGACACCTCTTGCTGCATTCACTTCCAAACATTCTGACCATTATTTTATAAAGTATTTATCAATATTTACCAGAGCTGGAAGCAGCTTCTCTTCAAGTAGTGCAATATACGCCAGGGTATCAGCTCCTTGTTTTGCAGACAATTCATAATCCGCATTGTATTTCTATGAATTAAAAAAACCAAACAAAAACCCACGTAGAACAAAAGCCTAAAAATAGTCTTACACAGAACTTTCCAAAAAGATGACCAATGCAAAGTTACTTCAGACTTAACAGCTATGAAGTCAGTAAACAAAAAAACACTTTCTGGGACAGAAAGCATGCACTCAGTAGAACTTCCTTCCTTCTTCAGGCCAGCTATGTTAAACCCTGTTGCATCTTGCTTTTCCACTCTCCCATTCTTAGACCTTTGGGCTCTCCTATTCCCAAAGTAACTATTTTGTCTCCTTCCCATTTGTTTCTGAGCAAATATCCAGTGACATAGAGGCATTTTTTCAGTACTTAGGGATGCAGCAAACATCTGGTAAGTCCCCATCTTTATTTCTGAAGAAGCATCTGGCACTTCAGATGGCGCAAGCATCAAAAAAAAGATGTGTGCATTCCCATATTTTGCATTTAATTTACATTCTAAAAGTTAAGAAATTGGATGCTAACAATGAAAGGGACCAAATGCACAGCTAAATCAATCCAGTTACAGCTGATTGAGCTTTTAATTCTAACACTGGATTCTTTTAAGATACATTAAAAGGGTTAATAAATTTTGAGGGACTGAGTAGATTTGCTTCATTAATTTAGAAACAACGAATGACTGCTGATTCTCAGATATTTGAAAAGCAAGCATATAATTGTTAAGCTTTAACTCAAAGAGGGTTTTTTCCCCAACACCATGGGATCTTTGATATTCAAATAAATATGAAACTTCTGAATTTCAAAACAGCTATCTGAAATCCCATCTCAAATGCAGTTTTCCGATTCTCTTTTTTGCCCCCAAAGATTTAAAGTTTCAGCACAGCATTTATCAGATCATCTGATTAGGCAGCACCTCCTTTTCTAATGTAAAAGCAGAATAGTTGTCTAGAGGACCATCTTATTAATGAAAAGATGATCCCATGGTTTATTATACATGCTTATACTTTGTGAAAGAAGAAATCGCAGGGCTTTATTCATTGGAAATAAAACATTAAGAGATCTACAGAAGAAAAGGCAATAACATGAGGTGCAACTAGAAATGCCTGTAGACATTTTTATGTTACAAGCTACAGAAAAACTGCAAATATTGAAAACAATGCTGTACCTACTATCTTTGAAAAAAAGAGCACTGGGAAATGACTACCCATTTACACAATTAAACTTAGACTATGATATCCTAGGTCTAAAAAGTCATAATGACATTAAAAATGTTATAATTACAATCAGAGTGCTCAGTAACAAATTGCTCAGTTGACAGTTTGTTGTCCTTTTCAATGAACATTTTTTCATGCCTACTTTAAATCTTTCACACAACTAACAATCAAACTTTCAAGCAGCAATTTCTTATCCATCATTTTGCAATTCTCATGCATGTATGAAAAACAGAAAAGCACTGGGTCTGAACTGAGTTCCAGGACTTTGGAAGCCTGTATTAATGTATACCAGAGACCTGCAAAGTCACTAGCAGGGAAAGAAAACACATCATCTTCAAAGAGACCTACCTGCTTTCTTAAGAAGTTTAGTATTTTTGCTGGCTGAGAAATAACATTGTCTTCTGATATTAGGAATGGTAGATCTTCTAGAAGGTACAAATAATACAGTCAACAATTTATATCAGTGAGTCCTAACATTAACTAGAAAGCAATCAGGCACTTCATGTACTTCATTTACTCAGTAGCATACTCTGATCTTCTAACACATAAAGTTTTACACAGCATGGGAGCTCCACCAAGGTCAGATATACACTTCAGTCTACTGTGGCCTTCGCTAATAACAAACATAAAGAAAGGCAGCATCAAATCAGACTGCAGCCAATGTTTTCTGCTAGATAACCAACACTTTGAAAACCAGGCTATTTGTCTGGATTTCACATGTTCATCTTAAGACAAAAACTCCAACTCAGTCCAACTGCCCTCTCAATTCATTCCCCTCTGAGCCTCCATTTTTTCCCCTCCAAATCCACTTTAACCACTGTTTTTCTCTAGCCTTGCTACAACCACTGCCCAAGCTACCATAGCATAAGCATGAACTATTCAAGAACCATTCAAGAATGTGTTTCCCTTCTGCCAGAAGTTTACTGGAAGCCTTTACTCATGAGATTGCAAGATCAAAGTCTCTCTAACAGGGGCTATCTTACAGCACGTTCACAACATAACTGCCTCAGTGAGTTCAACAGGACAGCACTGCTAACCACTATTAAAGTATCAATTATCACCAACGCTTACTATTTGGATTGATTTTTAAAATGCATTTTATGTACTTTCACTATAAGGAAAGCCACCAACTTTTAGCAAGTACTCTCAGCTAGTTCTTGGTATTTTCTCCTAACAGAAAACACCACACTGAAAAGCAAAAGCCAAAGGGTCAGCTTCAGTATGAATACAGTAAGGGCTAAACTGATGATGTGGTTAAGTATAGATGACACACTTTAACCCTGCAGTGATTTTTACCTCTGAAATACAAGACAGTCACTTAAATGCCGAGCACTTAAGCAATGAGTAGATGCACCCAAAACAAAGAAGTCCTGACACCTTGACATCCATCTTTTCTGAGTCAATCTCCCTTAATCAGCACAGTGCTAAACATCCCAGCCACTGAAAGCTATACTCAGGGAGGCTCACATTCCACTTTCAACTGTACCAGCCCATTAAATTATGTATAATTAGAGAGCTATTTCCATTCATGAGTCTAGTTCCTATCATTATAAATATGCAACACGCAAAAAGCTTAAAAATTTGCTTTCACTACACCATCAGTTTTGACTGCCTGGCAGAAAGTTATGCACTTGGTACTACTGCTTTGTTGACTGCCTGCTGTTTCACCCATGTACATTTTAAGAAATTGTCCTTTCAAGCACTTTATGTCTCCCATTATTTTATTCCCACAAATTCATAACACTTGATCCTGGGAAGTCATTTAACTGGGGCAGGCTGTGCTCATGGAAAAAAAAAAATAAACCAATGTAAATGCCAGAACTGGAAGCTGCATTTATAACGCTACTGTGATTAAAAAAATACGGCTGCAAAGATGGTACCTTTCGGAGCTTTCCAGGAGCTACTTAGAGTATTCACTGTCAGAGGAGCACCAGAAAATTTGGCGTAAGCCTGCAATAAAGATTGGGAGAGGGGTTAAATCCTGTCACTATGAGTAAGAAAAGCACTTTAAAAGGTGTTGCACATATCTTCGGGCACTGCGGACCGACTAGCAGCAGCTGCGCGGGGAAGCGCGAAGGGTTTCGGTAGGGCTTCCTTGCCCTGATGCGGCTCCGGGAAATGCCGCGCAGGGACCCCGCACCCACCGCGCAGGGCTCGAACCCCCGGGCACGGCGGCACTGCCCCGGGGAAGGGCTCG
>VWZG01003216.1:11624-59238 GCA_013396735.1 Grallaria varia | reverse complement strand
CCGGAGCCGTCGCGGGCAGCGGCAGCCGCCGCTGCCCTTCGGGGCGCGGTGCCTCCCCCGCGTCTCCCCGCAGTGCTGTGCCCCGCGGGAGGGGGGACCGGAGGAGGTCGCGGTGTAGCCGCTCCCTCAGCCTCCCCGCTGTAGTCAGCAGAAAGTGTTTTTGTAGGGGTGCTGGTAGGTGTGTGGAGAGGTCTTTGAAGAGCGCTTTTTGGGTTGCCCGTTCTCACGAACGAGAAGTGAATTGCTAAGCGGGGAAAACTCCCCAGGAAAACTCTACTACCTTGTAAAGTGCTTAGAAAAAGTGGCACTTCTAAACCCAGCCTTGTTGTGGCAATATTATGCACACTGTAAATCAAGAGCCGCTGTATTTTAGAGCTTGAGTCAAGTGAGTGGTATCGCTCTCTGGTAGCGGATCGTGACTGAAACCTGCTCGGCTACTGAGAGTAGAGGGTAGTGTAACTTAGTGCCACTGCCGGAGCCTTAAAGCTGCTCCTGGTTCTCCCTGCATTTTTAACTCCTTCCTTTGCGCTAAGAAATGATGTTTGACACTTTAATCGTTTATTCCTTACTTAAGCAGATCTAAAAGACAGAAAATCACAGTAATTCAGCTGCATTTCCAAAGAATTTTTGGGAGTCTTTCATCATGTAAAAGCATTTCAGAAAATTGTTGTATTGAGAAGTCATATATTGCTGTATTTAAAAAAAAAAACAAACAACAAAGTCAGATTTCCAACTTGTTAGGGGCAGTGACCAGTGAAAAACCCCACTCAGTGTGACATTTTCACCTTCTCACAGTGGGTCGGTTGGAAATTGTTGTGGTGAGGAGCTAGGGTTTCACTCCAAGTGTCTAAGCCATTATTAATTATCTTGAAAACTGCTGGACAGCACTGGGAGAGTGTTTACATCTGCAGTTATTACGGTTAGCTGTGATTGGAGAGCTAACTTGGATGGTCTCAAAAGCTGATGTGACGTGGCAACAGAATTAAAGGAAAGAGGTGGTGTTTGATTCTGAGTTCCATCCTCTTCTGTGCCACAAAATTCACTCCTCCATGCCTCCTCCTCCTCCTCTTAGGGTTTCTTGTCATGTCTTTTAGCTTCCACTTGAAGACCTAGCCTTGATGTTTTGGGGCAGATTTCCAAAGAGGGGTTTGCCACTGTCTCACGGTGTAGCTCATGCCTTGTTAGCATTTTCATGGGAAGGTGAACAGCCCACTTCTAAAAACCACAAAAAGAAGGTGGGGGAGAGAATTCCTGGTCTGTCTCAAGAGAGGGCTCAGTTTAGCCTGGTGAGCGTGCACACTCCTGCTTGGAGGCATGGCGGAGTCATCACTCTCACTGCATGGATTGAAACCAGCTGCTAATGTCTTTCAGCTTCGGCAGTCCTTTTCTATCCATTTGTTCTCAAGTCTGCCTTTCTAGGGAGAGGAAGGAAGAGATGAAATTCTCAAAAAAAGGAAATCAGAAATCCTTGTGGGTCTTTTTTTACCTGTTCCTTCCAAACAAGCAATCATTTCTGTAATGCCTAAGAGTTGTCTCTCTGCCAGCTCTACTAAGGATGTAAAATGAGTTTTCATAACCCCATTGCTCTTCCGCCAGTCCCATTTGCTAGCATGTGTGTAAGGTATGCTTAAGGATGGATCTGATTACATACTTCATCTACATACTGCAGTTTGTGAAGGGGTCCCAAGAAAGGGTCTGATAACATGGCTGAGGAAATGTACTTTGTGGAATGCAAAGTTTGAGTATTCATTTAAATGTGCAAATTTCAAAAATCTCAATAAATGTTTTCTGTAATATTTGACAGATGTTTCCCTTTGTTTATTCAGTACTTTTATAATATTTTTAAGTGTCTGACTCTAGCATATATTAATTAGTGTCACGGGAATGGATATAAATGCAGCCAACAGACCTAGGATGATTGGTCATAATGTATGAGGACATGATTTCATGCTCTCAAAGACTTATGTATTGTACGCATTGCTCTGGCTGAGAAAACACAGCTGTATTTTTTGAATAGCTATGACTTGTAAAATGTTATTGTACAGAGTAGTAAGTTGCATTTCAGTCTCTTGGATGGGTAGGCAATTGCTTTGCTCTCCCTGCAGTAATCATGATGAAGTACCCAGCCTTTTGCATCTGGTGACTGGGGGGACTGGTTTCAGTGGGAGCAGTGGTTGTCCTGGGATGCTGTTAATGTGACCTGAATGGAAGAGAAATCTCTTGACCAGGTCCATCTCAGATACATGTTCCTTAGTTGTTTGACAACAGTATTACTAGTGCACGCAAAACAAGAGCCTTACAGTTTTTATGTTATGTTCTGAAAACTCATGAGAATCGTGAGATCCTTGGACTCAATACAGATAGAGACTTCAGCGTTGATCTGTATTTCAATGGCTTCAGGAGATGAAGGGGGAAATCTCCATTTTTCTCTTTTTTGAATAGAGCACTAGCGTCTAGATTAATGGACACCAGAATGAGCAATGAAAGCGTCATGAACCCATGCTTAAATATAAGGGAACAGTGTTTCCCACATGTCCGTGGGTAGATTTGTGTGCCCATATGGTTGTCCTCTAAGTGCTCTTCAGTCTTTTCCTGCTTTTCCTAGTGTATGGAACCACTGGATTGGTAGGGTGGTCTCATCACCTTAGTAGATGATGACAGCTTTGAGCACATGCTGTGCAGACAAGACCCATCTGCAATGGTCCACTGTTTTTTCAGCCTAGGAAACTAAACTTAGTAGTTCAACCATGAACTTGAATCAAGGGAAGGCACAGTGTGTTGTCATGTGCCTTTGCTATCTGCCTGGTGTTTTGGCTCTTCTCTGGTGGCAGTTCTATGGAGTTGTGCTGGCGTGGGAGAAAATTATTGCCCAGCTATGGCAGGCCTATGGAGTGGCAGTAGTATACAGTAGCTAATTATGCCCTTATATTTAAATAACACTTGTACATCATAATTTATCAGACTTTATTGCAAGGATATAATATATATACTACTTTAATTGCAGTGGATTAAAATAGGAACATTGAGGAAAACCCCTGTTTGTTGCTTCTGTGCCGTAAGGGATGTAGCATTCATATGTGCAAGTATGGTCATGGACTCTTTGCTGATGCATTGTGAAAAAACTAAAATAAAAATTTGAAATAGCTTTCACTATGCCTTCAGGTTGTGTTTTTGTGGTTTTCTGGTTTTTTGTGGTTTTTTTGGTCATGCCTGTATTTCTTTGTTTTCTGTGCCAGAAGAGAAAGATGAATCTTAGTTCTGTAATAGACCTTCTGAAAAGTCAGTGAAGTGAGTAGGAAGTTGTGAATCTTTTATTTCTTACTTGGCTTTTTAGTATTTTCATTGGTGCCCTGCAATTGGCACCAAAGGATAAGTACTCTGGAAATCTGAAAATTTTAATGCTGAATCCTTTATCTAGTTGATTTGTGAACACGAACATCTGAATTTATAAAAGCAGAAATAGGTTAAAAAGCCTTCTGTTGAGGAGCACCCTCAGAAGGGAAGAATTTTAAACATCTACCTGGAAATATTTGAGTACCACCATTTGAAGACTAGTATTTCTATGTTAGTAACTTACTGGTAATTCCTTTAGAAAATAAAAGTTGCTAAAACAGTGTCAGTTGCAACAAATTTTAGATGATATTTTGGTAGAATCGTAAGGTAGTCTTAGCTGGCAGGCACCTTTAAAAACCACCTAGTCCAAACTCCCTGCCATGTGCAAGGACGTCTTTTACTAGAGCAGGTTACTTAAGATATCCCTTCCAGTGCCAGGGGTTTGAACTACATGATCCTTAGAGATGATCTTCTTATTGATAATTTTTTTGTTTATATTATTTTAGGTGAGTCAAAGTGTCCATATGAGAATAGTGAAGAGTGTGCAGTCTCCAGTGTGTGTCTTCAGACCACATTATCCTTTGGTCAGTATTATATTTAAATTGCTGATGAAATTTGCTTTTTTTTTTTTTTCCCCCCCAGTTTTTGATCTTCTTCCATATTCCAACAAGAGAGTGGTGCCAAACTTCCTGCAACAAGCATTTGGGGATCCTACACTGAATGAGGTGTACTTGCTTTCAACATTCAAACTCCAGCCAAAGAGCACAGCCACTGTTTTTGGCCTGTATTCATCTTCTGACAACAGCAAATATTTTGAATTTACGGTAATGGGACGGATGAGTAAAGGTGAGTTGTTTGGAATATGCATGGTAAAACTAATGTTGGATCTGTAGTAACTGGTGTGTCACAGATGGATGTTGACAACTGTGATTAACCTTTGTGCTGGAGTCATTCCTGTTGCATGCTGTAACCTTTCACATCCCCTCTCAGTCCTGTTCTCATCTCTTTCCTTCATCTCCTTGATGCTGCTGCTCTCTCCTGGCCAGGGGAAGCTGACCGGACAATCAACTGTATCTACACTTTACTGTGGTGCTTACTCTGAGCAATGCTAAGAAAGAAGGAAAAAACCCATGGAGTATGGAGAAATGAGTTAATGTCTTTCTTTTTCTTTTTTTTTTTTTTTCTTTTCTTTTTTCCTTTTTCCCCTTGGGACAATCACTGGTTCTTGTTACTCAGGAATGTGAGGGACACACGAACATGCTGCCTCATGCATATGAAAGGCAGGTTCTTGTTCTGCTGACCCTGGAGGTTAGATGTGACTATGCAAGACAAACATTCCCAGCGCTTTACTGGATCTTTTGGGTGAATTAAAGTGTTTGTTCTCTGTTTATTGGACTGAGTTAATCAGAAGTCAGAGCAGAACTTCAGCAGATTTTAGAAATAGAGAGCTTTCATTGATCTCTAAGCCAGATCTAGGATATTTTGCCATTTTAAGGGTCAGTGAAAAATTGTTGAATTATGTACATTATTGTTGCTCCGCTAACTTCACCACTGCTATGATAGTATGCTATGCAAATGTTGTAGTTGGGTGGCTAAGTCAAAAATACTGTGAAACTCTACTGAGAAGTTTCAGTTTCTGCATAGGGAAATTATTCAATATGATGAAGAAAAGCACACATTTTGGCTGGGAATTGTAGGGAAATGAGATAAAGCATATGTAGTTTTATCAAGTCTGCAAAAATGCTTCTGAGGTCAGGGAATAAGAACTATATATAGAGATTGAGGGTGGGTAATACATGGTCACAGAGCCTTATCAATAAGTGTCATACAATTGCTAACACTGACTTAATTGCTGAATAAATAATAGATCACACATATTCCCTCTCACACAAAATTACATGTGTAAATGTTGTACATATATATAGGAATACATACAAATGTCACTATAAACATAGAAATTGAACATATCAAACTCCTGATTTTCAAGAAATCCTGCATGTCTGGTGATTATTGATACACTTTAACACACCTGAGAAGCTTTCTGGCGGAAGATTACATGGCTTTTTTTGAGTTTGTCCTCAGTGTGTTGTTTTTTGAGAAGCTTCTGTGACAGGACAAATACAACAGTGGCATATAGATAGGCAGCATGAAGCAGCTCGTCTGTCAGTGACCAGTGTTGTGTAGATTGGGGACATCTGTAACCCATCTGATGGAAAGGATTGACCAAACAGAGAGAGGCTTTTTGCTTTTTTGCAGCAAGACTCTTTCATGGATCTCTTGCCCTCATTATCTTAGAGCACCTTGTTCAAAGCATATGGCTGTGAGCAAGTAGTAGGCAGTGTTTTCACCTGTGATTTCTCTGAAAGTGTCAAGGATCCCATATGGCTACTTTGTACAGTAGTTAAAACGTGTCCAGGAGATTGTCATGTGAGCTGCAAGTATGGAGTGTGGGGTCTGTTTATGATCCTCTCAAGACTGGATATCATCACTTAAATGGAGAGCCAGTGTTGTCATCTCAGCAAAGTGTACAGTCTAATTATCTACAGTTTTGGAAGAATACCTTTTCTGCATGGTATATCCACTTATGCATCCAAATCTGATCTAAGAAGCTCAAAGCAGGCCTTAGTTATCCTTTAAAATGCCACATTTGAGACCTGTGTTCCAAATCTTTGGATCATGTTTTGGTTTTGTTGTAGTATACCTGATAGTAACATGTCTGTAATGCCTAGGTGTTCTTAAAAGCACAGGTCTAAATTACTGTGTAATTACTGACTCAACTTGTTTTGGTTTAGACCAATGTGTTTTTGAGAGGCAAATAGCATCCATGAGTTTCTTATCCTTTTTGAATGATTTCTGTATGAAGCAAACAGCAGTTACTGCATAGAAGTGTTGCAACTTAACAGTTCTGTGAAGCAGCTCCTATTTACTGGTGGAATTGGTAGTTTAATTGAAAATCTGCTTCTTAAGCAATGCAGGTGGCATTCCCATGGATGTCTGTAAAATATTCAAGCAGCAAACATGTACTGCAGGGGCTTGGATGAGTTAAATATTACACAGGTGGAGACTGTGATCCAAAAAAAAAAAAAAAATCTCTCTTCAAAAGCTTACTCTAGTTTACCAGATGGGTATTTGACTTTGGCTGAGGAAATAATATTTGATCCTCCTTCCAAGCCTGATTGCTCCTTGTCCTGAAACTATTCTGGCAGGGTCTGTTCTGGACCCTGCCTCAATCTCCTCTTTCTCTAGGCTACTGTTATGTTTGGTCACTATGAAAGCCGTGCCCTAATCCAAAGACCTTGCCTTTTATATGACCAGGCGTGCATAATAATCACATAAATAAAATGTCTGAAATGTACTCTGTCTTGCCTGATCTTTGAGTTTGCCAAGAAATGCTACCTTTCAGCAAGTTACTGGTGACCTCATGCACCTTTGTGGAAATCTCAGCTCTGGCAGTGTTTTAACACAGACAGCAGTGAAAACATTCCTGATATTGATCACAGCTGCTGAAGCTGTAGCAGTAGTGTAGACTTTAAAGATGGAGAAGTAGCCTGCCCCATTCATGTTGGTATAAATCTGGGTGTGTTTTAATCATTAGACTGAGCAATTAGAAAAATAATGTGGAGAGTGTATGCAGTAACTCAGGTCACCGACAAAAACAGAGGTGTCGCAGCAGCAGAGCCGTTGCATTAGTAGTGAGGAGATGGATTATAATTTGTTAAATTGATAGTAATGGGATGGTTTCTGTCAATAGGTGTTATTAGCTCCGGAGATAGTAAGAGCTGTTTCCTCGACTCTATCCACACACGTAGTGTCAAAGCATTTGTGAGCTCTCACTTGATGCTACAGTAGCAACCTTCTGTGAACTTCCAACAGATGTTCACAAGAGCCAGCACTTAACTATCTAGGTGCCTGGAGGCTGTGCAGCTTGACTCCTCATGCACGGAACTGTTACCATCAGGAAATAAGGGACGTGTGGGCTGGTGATCAGTGGAATCTCTGAAACAGGGTCTGTCTAATATTACAGGGTGGTTATACGCTCCTGCAGATGCACAGTGGGAGAGCCAGGGAGAGATTTTGTAGAGAGAGCTAGCTAGCTGCTCAAGGAGATTTAGCTTGCAGATCCTAGCTTACTGATCCAATTTCCTTAGGAAAGAGATGGTTTTTTCCAATATGAAGCAGCAAGTATTTGTTGTAAGAATATTTGTTTGTCTGCTGTTTTGTTTTTTGATGGTGAATTTTACTTAATAAAATGAGAATTCTTATTGAGTAAGTCATTCACTAATGCTTTTAAAAAGAGTGGAGTGTAGGCTTAGTCGTCTTTAGGGGTGGGATATGCCTTTTCTGCATTATCTTTTGTTTGTTATACTTTGTTTTTACTATTTGTTACAGAGAAATGAAGGTTTTTGGCTTGGGATCACGATTCCTTTGGTTTCGTTAATTGTGCATTTGGATACACTTAGATGGCTTCACTGACTGCAGTATGCCTCACTGAAATTTACTTTTCTAGTTGTACATTTCTGCTACAGAGTATTTCTAGGTTTGTAGGATATGTACATACCAAAGTGCTGTCTACCCTCTGTAACTTTACCACTTATATTTTAGCACACTATGCTCTGTAAAGTGACATTGATTAAGCCAGTTGTAGAGGCCTGGACAAAGCAATGGAAAACACTGCAGGTAGCAGTGCTTTTTAAATAGGGAGCCACGCAAGAGTCCTGGTAGTGCTGCTCTGAGTCCATATCCCATTTATTATTACCAATATGTCTGCATATGGGATGCATTTACAAAAGCTGACACATGGAAGAATACCAGAGCAATTGCAGATTTCCACAGGATCTTTCTTGGTCAGCCCTGGATATCTGCTTTTCTCTGACAGTCCTTCTGTACATTTTGTTCTAGTGGTGCTGCGCTATCTGAAGAGTGATGGAAGGTTGAATTCTGTGATCTTTAGCAACATCCAGCTGGCTGATGGAAAGCCCCATGCAGTCATCTTGTGGCTGAGTGGTCTGCAGCAGGGATTGAGCACAGCAGAGTTGTATCTGGACTGCCTGCAAGTAGGTGCCATTGAGGACCTGCCAAAACCATTTTCAGCGCTGTCTCAGAAGCTGGTGCTAGTTGAGTTGCGCACTTTCCAGGAGAAGCCACAGGTGAGCACAAAAACTGGGAAAAGGCTCAGCACCTAGAGGAAGCACCAGCTGTACTCTAAATCACTGAATTCAGACCTCAGCCCTCGCAGCAGCCAAGCACTGTACAATGGTGCTTCAGTAATACTTGAGTATTAAGTTGTGAAATAAGTGTAAATAAAAGTTCCCTATGGAGCAGGTGAAATCTTAGCTAGCATGAACTCCATAATAATTATGCTATTTGTTTTAAACACAGTTTTTAGTTTTCCAAGACAAAAACAAAAAATTACTGCCACCCTCACTTCAGTGTAGATGTTTTTTGGGGACTAGACTTTTTGCAAGACTTAGCTGATGCAGATCTTCTTCAGCTTCTTGCAGCTGTTCAGAATGTGGAATGTTTGTCTGAGTATGTGGCTTTCCTCTTCATGATAAGACACAGGGACTAAGAAAAGACAAAAGAAAGGGGGTACTCTTGTGTTGCCAGAGTGCAATCCTCATCTGTTTGATTACAACAGCTTTTCTTTCTCTGTCTGCCAACCAGGAGTTGGCATAGTATCCTGTCTTCTTCCTATCAGCAGTCTGAGATAAACAGTGTCTTCCACAGCATCTTCCATCTTCATTAATCAAATGTATGCATTAGAAGGAGCAAAGGCATTCCGCCCCTAAGGCTGCCCCATTACTTTGTTTCATTGCAGGCTTGAAAATGAGCCTTTTTGTGTGGAAAATAACTGAGGTGCTCAGATTCCTGACATGAATGTGTGTCTGTTTGAGGTGAGGGAAGAAAAAGCCTCCTTTGGATTAATTTAAAAAAAAATCACATGCCACAGAAATCTAAATATATGAGCTTTCTAGTATGTAAGATCATGTGACTTGAACAGTAAAAAAATCATTCAAAATAAAACCACAGCTATAGGAAATCTACAAAGCAAAGATTAGGGATTTTATACACTTCAGATGGTGACAGATGGCTCTGAAGGGAATGCTGTAGAAGTCCTGCATACATAAGAAATGGAATACCTCTGTTAAAAAAATTAATTTACTTTGTCTGCTATTTCATATTTTTTTCATTGTTTACCACAATTGTGAGCTCTGTTTTTCTTGTGAGCCCAGGATACACTAGATGAGCTGAAGCTGGTAACTGGAGGAACCCTTGCCGAAGTGGGGAACCTGCAAGATTGTTTTCTTCAACAAATTGAGCCTGTACCTCAGTACACTGGTAAGGCCTGCAACCAGGAATTAAAACTGTTCCTTACAATACCAGTGCAAGAAAGCCAATATGATGAATATTAAAAAGGTGGAGAAGCTCTATAGTCAAGTAGTAAAAATGTTTTGACTGAATTATAGCCATGATAATTTCTGTCAATGTTTTAGAAATAACTCAGTTTGAAAACAGTCACTGTTGCTGGTGATGAAGCAATGAATTGTTGTCCTAGTGAAGAAGTCTGTAATGATTAAAAGAGGCTTTTTAGCCTAATTTGGAAGGCAAATTTTTTTGATGATGATCGTTTTGTGTCAGCTTAATAATATTTTAAATATTCAAGTTGCAGACAATTCAGGCAGAAAGTAGTCCTAAATGTGATACACTGCTGCAGGCTTTTTGAACATAGGTATATGGATGGAGTAGCAAGACCTGTCCATGTACTTATCCTCATGGCCAGTATTCATCCTTTGTTGAGCACCAGACTGTCCCCAGGGTGGAGGAGCAAAGTGTGAACAGGATCACAGGAGGCTGAAGAACATGTTCATGCTACAGCTACAGAGCCTGTAGGTTTGTGTGGGAAAAGCCATTGCAAGGCAGCCACTAGTCCTGCCACAAGTTAGCCAAGGCTTTTGTCACCTGCTGGAGTGGACATCTGATTTAAAAACAACTCCTTTTCTGCCTGGATTCAGCGTTGTGGAGACGGAGCTGGGAACAGGGAGGAAAGGAAGGAGTTGAGGCTACTTTAATTTCTGCAGGTCCCCAGGGGCTGGGTGCAATCCCCTGTGTTAGGCAAGGGTGCTTCCTGTACACAGAAAACTTGTGCTAGACTGCCCCACCTGTAACCCTTCCTAATCCTTTTCCTTCTGGCTTTCCACTGTTTACATGAGGTTCAATCTCTCCATAAAACATGTTAACATGTGACAACTGTGGGGAGAAAACTGAGTTCAAGATTTTAAATAGGTTCCATGAGAAGTTCTCTGTCATACCATTTTCTGTCTCCCCTGCCAAATTCACATCCTGCAGCATTGCTGCTTTTATAAGAGTAAAGACAGGACGCAGAACTTTTATATGAGAGCCTCCTGGGTACATCACATGAATGTCGACGTCAGTGATGTGCAGTGATAACAGAATCTGGTTAACCTTTTAGGTGTGTAAATCCTCAGGTGCACATACTTCTATTTTTTTGCTTCTTAACATATATACACTTAACAGAGTTTTATCCTCAAATGTCTCTCTTTTTCACTAAATCACCAGGCATTTGAACACAGAAGGGGTGAGTAATTCAGTGTTTCCTTCTGCAAAAACTCACACTCTCTGAGCAATATTCCAAATTACAGACTTGCAGCTTTCTCATGTGTACCTTTCTACTCACTAATCAATAATGCAAATGGTAGTAATACCTACTGTCTCTCTGTGGCTGCATCCGCCTGGCTTAGCTTCTCAAATTCAGTAGCTTATAACCTTCAAGTGGAATTAGTATCATTAACTATAAACAACTCACGTGAATACGTTCAAAGTCTACATAGTCAAAAATACCAAAGGAAAAGGTGCAAGTGTTCCAACAGCATTATTAACTCAGCTGCCTTGCACTTTGTGTGTGCTTCATGATGCTCTTTTGTGGGAGCAATACATCAGAAAACCACAATTTTACCTTTGGCCAAAAAAACCTGCAATGCAAATGCTTAGCTGTATAGGGGTATGAGACTTATGTGTCTTGGTAAAAGTGTGTGCTTTCATTTTTGTTGGAAAATCCTTGGGAGTGCTTTGGACCTGAATACCTGTACATGGCTGTGATTGTGTACCTGATTATTGTACACTGCTTTAGCAGCAGCATTCCCTCCAGGTACAGTCTGTAAGGCTAAGACACCGAAGCAATGAGAATAGATTCTCGAAGTAGATGAGAATATGATGGTCAAACACAGGTTCAACATATGTATTTGGATCTTCCTTTTTGGGTAGGAAAATAGAGTGCAAGATGCACTGGGTTTGGTAGATGAGATTAATATGCTGCATATAATCATCACAAAATCAGTCAGGTCAGAAGGGATCTTTGTAGGCTGTCTAGTTCATGTAGGGTACCTGAACCTGACATAATATATGAGAAAATAGTACTGTCGCACAAGAACAAAGGTTCTTTTAACCTAACTACTGTTAGAGACAGTATGTCAATATAGGTCCAAGGGCAAGAGTATAAGGGAGTGGAGTTTTAGTGTGGTTTTCTGTGAATGCTTCCTTCTATTCCAGCAGTTCAGAGCTCTTGACTCAGAGATGAAGTCTTTGTGTTTTGTACTCGGTATGTGTTTTTTCCCATGAATCCATTCTGTCAGTTTTGAATGCACAATGAAGAATGTCTCCTGGCAAGAAATTCATCACATGTCTGAGGAGATATCTCCTTCTTTTTACTTAGAATCTGCCTCTTCCTAATTCCACGTATAGCTTGTATGTACAGCTTCTTTGGTGGAGCATTTTAGACTGACATGAAACTGTTCTCTTGTCAGCCATCATCCATATTTTAATCATGGCTGAATCTCTGGCCAAGTAACCATAATCCTCCAGACTTCAAGAAGCTGGACAATGCTCTCAGGCACATGGTGTGATTCTTGGGGTTGTCCCACGCAGGGCCGGGAGTTTGACCCCAATGATCCTTGTGGGTTCCTTCCACTGCAGGGTATTCTATGATTCTATGAATATTATTCTCTTTGACTGTCACTTGAGGATTCTGGCTTTTCCAGATGGGGACAAGTGTGTTTCTTGAGCCAGTATTGGTCCCAAGAGAGCTAGAAGAAATGTCTGAGACATTTCATGGTGGCCTGCAGTTATGCAAGCTAATATTTGTGTATTTGCCTGCTTGGGCCACTTAGTTGTGCACCAAAGTTGGTTGTCTGCCCTAAATCCAAGGTCCTGTACTTGAACAGATTGCCCAGAGAAGCTGTGGATGCCCCATCAGGAAGTGTTGAAGGCAAGGCCAGATGGGGCTTTGAGCTGTCCAGTCTAGTGAAACATGTCCCTGCCATGGCAAGGGGCTTGGACTAGATGATCTCTAAAGGTCTTTTCCAATTCAAACAATTTCATGATTCTATACTGCAAGGTCCCGGCAAGAGAAAGACAGGTTAGCTCCCTGACAAGACTTCAGTGTTACAAAGAATAAGCGTGTCCAGGGACTTCAGTTCTCTGTTGGACAGTAATCCTTCAGAGCTGTCTCCAAACTTAACTATGACCATGAAAGCTATTCTGTCATTCATATTGTTACTGACTCAGAGTATAGAGCTAGAGACTAGCTGAACTGGAAAGTTGCTTTGGTGGGTGGTGTGTGGATGAGAAAGACTACATGATAGGATTAGATAACTGCAGATTCAGGTTAGTACCTTTTACTTAACCCTGCTTGCTCCTGGGAAAAGCCATCCTGCAATATATTGTGGACTGACAGCTCCCTTAAAGGCCTCTCTGAGTTTTTATCCCTGAACACTGGTCATTCTGCTGCAGATGGGCCTGTTGTTGGAATGATGGGTATGCTGTTTGAATGGAAGAGAAAAAAATCCAACCAGGGATATTCATCTGTTTCTGCTCTGCTGTCTAAATTTGCAAACAGGACATGTAGTTTATGGCAGTATAACCTGTTTAGTCCACCTTAACCTTCAGCAGTCTGTAAAACTTAACTACGCAACAGACCTGGTTCTGACTTAGATGCTAGCCAGCAAACAGCATCTGAAATCTGGAGATTTTTTTGCAAATCTCAATCAATAATGCCTAAACCAGTCTTTATTAAAAACAAAACCAAAAAACCCAAGTGAAAAAAACCCCAGACCTTATCATCTGGTCTGACAGCTTGTGTGCCAGTTCTGCTATGGGGTTCTAAAATACCCTTGATATTATGTCCTGCTACTGTCCTCTAAATAAAAATAAGGCAAGGTTGGGACTAGAACAGAGGCAGGTTCAGGATTAGGTGATTCCTGACTCTCTAAACTTGTTCGTTGTTTTGATGAGAAAGTCTGAAGTGAAGAAAACGTAGTATATGGGTGGCTGGACAGTTCCCAGTAGAATGTTTGGAAATAGTTAGACATGCTTTGAAGTACAAAACAATAAGGTAAACATTAAGAGAAGCATTTTTCATATAAGCTTTCAGTACTCACAAAAATAACATGTGAATAAACCTCCCTGAAGCTATTTGGCATAATATCAAAATAGCCTGCCTGCCTAGACTGTGAAAGAGCATAGATTTGTGGAGTTTGTTTTTAAATACAGACTTAGAGAAGTAAACAAATATCTGCTTGAGAGAGGTACAAACTCAGAAGTAAGCTATAAACAGAAGTAACTACAAGCTACTGTGCTAAGCATGCTCTCTGCTTCTCCTGTCACTGCCTCAAAACCGTTATTTCATTTAACAGATAAGTGTCTCATGCAAAGATGTTGGATTGGCTCTGGTCCTTCCCTTATGGCTCATTACGGATATGACTTCTCGTCTTGTCTTAGAGGTCTTTTTGTTACCTGGTATTGAGAACTGGCTTTGGTATGAGTTCATAGAATCACAGAATATTCTGAGTTGAAAGGGACCCACAAAGATCATTGAGTCCAACTCTTAGTCCTGCACAGGACACACCCTAGAGTGACCCATAGAGTCACACCCTATGGCTGACAGTATTGTCCAAATGCTTCCTGAACACTGTCAGGCTTGGTGCTGTGACCACTGCCCTGGGGAGCCTGTTCCCGTGCCCAACCACTCTCCGAGTGAAGAACCTCTTTCTAATATCCAACCTAAACCTCCCATGACACAACTTCAGCCCATTCCCTCAGGTCCTGTCACCACAGAGCAGAGATCAGTGCCTGCCCCTCCTCTTCCCCTCACAAGGAAGTTGTAACTGCAGTGAAGTCTCCCCTCAGTCTCCTCTTCTCCAGGCTGAACAGAACAAGTGACCTCAGCCGCTCCTCATACAGCTTCCCCTCAAGGCCCTTCACCATCCTTGTGGCCCTCTTCTGCATGCTCATAGTGTGTTGAGTTTTGTGAGTCCATACAAATTCTGCACCAGAAGCAAATGCAGCTGTGAAATTTGCATGCAGAATGATGACCTACCTTTCAGAAGAAAAGCCAAATGACTGTCGCAGTTACTAAAAGTGCTGTTTTGTCAGGGCTGGTGGTGTTGGTGTGTGGTCAGAGCTTCACAGTGAGCTTGCTTAGAAAGACAGGCAACTTCACTTTGAAAAATTTCTGCAAATCAGTTGTGGTGACACGGAATGTGTGTACATAGGATGTCTTCCCATTGTATGCACAAACATTTCATGCCCCATCCTTGCCCTCTTCCCCTAGATAGGTTATCACAAATGCCTGGTCTTGAAACACTGAGATTTCTCTTAGGTTTGCTGGCGTCAGGTGTGGGAAGAACTGGTAACAGTGGTGGCATTAGTTGCCTTAGAGAGCCTTGACACTGAAATAATAGTAGAAAAACTATGATCTTGCTTTTTGTTCTGTGGAGAGGTTTCTGCTTTGCCTGTTTCTGGGGTATACAGGGAGTTCAGTCCAGAAAAGCTTTGAGTTCATGCAAATTGCACTATAAAAATTTGAGATGAATATTCTGTTTGCTCTGATGATTCCTACATGGCTTAAATAACAGTAATGTCTGCCCTCCTTGGCTCTTCACAGAGTTTCCGTTTTATATCTCACAAATTACTATGGCAAATGAAGGAGAGTTATGTTGTGCAATCTTTGTCTTTCCCTGCAGGTGATTTTAGTAGGCAGCTGATGGGTCAGATGATGCAGATGAACCAAATACTGGCAGATGTGAAAGACCTCCTCAGACAACAGGTACTTTGTTAAGGCTTCAGTTTGAAATACCCCCAGCTTTCCCCTTTGACAGAGGCAGTGCAGAGCCCATGTAAGCAGTTAACGCCTATGTAGAGTCTATTGTCTTGGAGGCATGACATAATGGAGAAGAAATAACCATATAGGACCTGGTACCCTGTGCTTGCTATGGAAGGTCATTAAATATGGGACTGTAGGGGACTTGTTTATTCAGATCTAGAAAATTTAGTGTCTCAAGTGATGAGGAACTAGAGCAGCTATCCTAGCCCACTGTTAGATAGGAGTAGGTCTGTTGCACAGAACTGAAATTGCATTTGTTTCACTTGCTGGTTAATGTCAGAACTGGAATTGCTGATGGCACATGCCTTTGGTTAAACATATCATTCTTAAAGGCCCTGTTGATGAAGGCTGAACTGAAGCACATCTATTACCATTATCCTTAATTTTATGGAGTACAAATAGCATCTCATTTAAGACAGATTACTTATGTTGCATGGTTTGAGTGGCATCTTGGGGAATAATGTTTTTTCTTGCAACCAGGTTCAAATTGGAACTGCCTGTACACAATTAATTTTTTTTCTATATTCTCAAGGTCAAAGAAACAACTTTTCTTAGAAATACCATAGCTGAGTGTCAAGCATGTGGTAAGTATTCCCATTAAGGCCTCTAATTCAGATGAGATGTACATTCTTTCAAAACTGGTATTGATTGTGTTAGCTTTATGTGGTTTCTAAGAAGCATTTTTTTAAATACTGTGTCCGAAGTTCTAGATATATTGAACACATATTTAAAAGAGATTTTCATTAGAGAAAAAGCTTCCATAGCCCAGACACTCACTTATTAAGGAATGAAGCACCACTAAATGAAGAAGTACCACTCAGGCTGTACTGTCAGTTCTTGCTCTGCCACAAAGCTATGCCACATATTCCTGTGAAGGGAGATGTTGCCTGTGAGATATCTCACGCGCAGTCTTGGTAGAAGGACAAGGAAGGAACCATGTTCTGCTCTAACTGGTGTTGTCAGTCTAAGGAAGTTCCTGTGCAGTCCACATGAAGTTCATGTGATTCCAAGTAGGCAGTTGCTGGTTAGCAGCAGTAAAACCCAAAAGGTGGCCATGATATTTTCTCTATATGAAAGAAATAAATATTTACCCAGACGCCACTGCATGGCCCTCCTACTTAGCTGACAATCAGGATGTGTGCAGCCAGTTTAAAAACTTCCTCACTGGGTGGGATGAAAGGTCTTAAACTCATCAGGCCTTTTAGTTGATTTCCTCTAGTTTGTAAGGTTCATCAAGACTCAAGTTGAGCTCTAGGAGGGTAGCCTATATAAGCGACAAAGGAAGAGTTTAAGTCCTGCTTGCATCCCTACCAAGGTTCAGCACCTGCCAGAATCTCAGAAAACCTTGGGTTGGTCTCTGTGCACCTAAACTAGTGTACAGGAATGTTCCTGCTGTGTTTGTGGGCTGCCAGCTGCTGCTTCTTTATTCTTACTTGTAGACTGTCAGAAATGCTGTTGTGAAACCACAATATTGTTGTTCTTATGAAGTAGTAGTGTTGCTGATTTATCCAGAGAAATGCCTTGTGCTTGTACCATTGTACTTGAGTCCCTTAGGCCATCTGAGGTCACAGACTTTCAGAGTTTCCTCCCCAGGTGAACAGCAGATCTGTGCTGGGACTAACCTAGCAGGAGTGCTCCCATGTGTAGCCAGGAGTAACATATGAACCTGAAAAAATAGCCTCATTTTCCCCTGGCTGGGGTCACAGCAAGCTCCTGGGCCATTCCTGGGGTGAAGTCTTCAGCCACAGCACAGTGCAGGGACACAAAGCATCTTGGGGATTTCTTCAGAATGTTTGCCAGCTGAAAGTCATGATGGGTATTTCTTTCAATCACTGAAACTCTTGTTCTTTCTGCATTAAAGGTTTGGGAACTGTGAGTTTTCCAACTCAGCTTCCTAGGCGCCCTAAACCCAAATGCGAAGTGAATTCCTGCTTCAGGGGAGTGAGGTGTGTGGAGACAGCAGAAGGATTTCAGTGTGGGCCCTGCCCTGAAGGACTCACAGGAAATGGAGTTACATGCTCAGATATTGATGAGGTAAAATAGTGACTTCTAGTGAATTTAAAAAAAAATTAAAAAGCAACTGTTTCTTATATATCAATGGGTTGCTGATATTTGCTGCCTTCAGCATTAGCTGCCTGGTTGCACAGTGAATATTAATTCATTGTTATTTGATTCTATATCTATGTTTTGCTGTTGCTGCAACTTTATGAAGGTTAAATGTGTGAAAACTTGAAATACTCTGGTGAATTGAGATGTCACTTAAAGCAGTTTGGGAAAAAAACAAAATCAACCAAACCAAACTTTTGACATAGTTGTTTCTGCTCCGCAAGAAGATGCAGAAGCATCTTCTGGGCTTTGCATCTTTAAACTGTCATGTTCCTGAACCAGCCTTGGAGACCAAAATCTTGTCTTCAACCCAAACTGGACCCATGTTTTCAGTCTTACCTTTAAAGTCTATGAAAGAAAATAAACATTTGTTTTCATAGTTTCGTTTGCTTCTTTGTGTTTGTCTTGAAATCCGATAATGCTGACTTAACTATTTTTTTTCTTGTGCTATATGTTAGAAATTCAGAGCTTGCTTGTATTGAGGACTGTTAATAAATTTATGGTCTCTTAAGTGATTAAAAAAACCCTGTGTTAACTAAAATGTGACACTTAGAACAGAAAAAACAAAACCACTTCCAGGTTTACCACATTTTTTCTGTGTGATGATTTTGCTATTGCTTTTTAGTAATTTTTGTGGAAAAGCACCTGGATTTAGTAGACCAGGGAACCAGCAGAATTAGGTCATAAACTGTGCCTGTGGATAACACAGTGCTACCAGTGTACCAGTCTAATGATGTAAAACAGCAAAAGCAATTCCTTTTTTTCTTCTACCTAGCCAATAGGAGACGTGCTTTGACTGCTCCTTTGATTTACTCCCTCCTGTAGACCATCACCAAAGAGGATGTCATGTGTTCAACTTGTATCTGCCTGTGAAAAATCCTGTGGGAAGAAAGTGGGTTGAGTGTGGCCATTTCCTGGGCTGTGGGCAATGTCTCATGTTTTGCCTCACGTGGCATGAACTGTGTCTGCCACAACAGAAGAGACAAAAAAATGGAGGTGAAGCCCTGAAATGTGAAGGCAAGTGATGAAACCAAGACAGCTGTGGTGCGAGTTTCATGCCACAGACAGCTATGGTGAGAGACTCAAGCCAGCCTGGGTGGAGCCTGCCAGTATGGATGGGTTTCACCTCCTGAGCTATTTGCAGACTGAGGCAGAGCACGGCAATAATCTTTCTGCCCTTTTCAGTGTTGAAGCAACTCTACCCATTTACAACAGTGGTGGGAAAAGAGACTGAGACTGGTTTATAATGCCTTGATAGTAACATGGTTTTCTGTGAGAAGTCATGCTCTGCCACGGGATATTGATGTGCCTACATCTTCGTGGCACCACTCCATATGACAGACCTGGTCTCATTAGAAATAGCAAGGAAATTTTGCCAAAATGGAGTCGTAGAGATAGTCATGCTTACATGAGGTCTTTATGTGGAGACTGCTACTAAAATGCCACCTAATCTGGAGTGGTTTTGTTCACCAGTAAATACCTACTTTAGCAGCTAGATTTTTACTTACAGTTGCACAGGGAGAAATAAAGGAGCAATAAATGGCAATAATTCTGAATTGTCTAATTAGAGGGAATGTGTCGTATTACTTGTTTTCCTGAGTTAACCAAGACTGTGAAGGAAAGTAGGTTTTTTTTAAAGCTTTTTAGTAATCTCTTCTGGGAGAGCATATTTCTACTGAATGAATTATTTCCATACTTTCTGAAAACAGGTATTTAAAAAGAAGGTTATGTATGAATTGTGATAAAGACAAATCTAGAAGATTCCTCACTGACAGCTGCCATCATCTTTTCTAAGGGTGTTAGCATCTCTGCAGTACACTCCCCGATTCATTACCAGTTAAAGACATTACTTTGGTGTACTGGTGCCTGGTATCTGGGGAGTTGCAGCACTCGTGTGTGTGCCGTGTAATTTGGGTGCCCTCTGCTGTCTACAATAAAAAATCTACAGCATAATAAGGAGCACAAAATGTCTGTCCTAGGTTGTGCATTTTCCTTACATTAATTATGGACCTACATTTAACAAATATTTCCGTCCAACATCCTTTGATATTTAACATACCTTTTTTTGCTTGTGTGTATGTGTGTTTGTTACAAGTTGTATGTCTCTTGTAGGTGGATATTGTTTGGTTCGTTCTCCCTCCATCTTGCAGATATTTTTCTGTTAGCAATAGAACGGCAAAAAAAAAAAAAAAAAAGACATATTTTTAAAACTCATATTTCTTTCTTGTGTTTCTTATTTGTTATTGTCTTTGAGGCCTATGCAGCACGATGGCATCCTGATGTTTTCAGTATTCTCATAAACATTACCTAGCAGCTAGTGTTGATGTTGGAAAGGCAGCAATGCAGGATGTGCTTCCCAAACTGGCACCCACCAGACCAGTGAAATTGGTCACAGCTGTTCTGTAAAACTGCATAAGGCCATGAAGTGAATGGTGCATTCCGGCCAAGGGTGATTTGTAGACATATGATATTTTGGGACAACTGCCAAGGGTTGTCCTGGGCCTCTGGACTAGAAATGTGTGGGTGCCAGTGAACATCCCTGCTTATCTGGCTCATATGTGAGTTCCTTCTGGCCATGGGATTTGCACAAATATAAAGGAAGGAAAGTGCTGCTGCCACTTCTGTGCGTACCAAAAACAACCAGAAGACTCTTTGAAGGGTTGGAGTTATGTGACTTTCATGATATTGTGGTCTGTAGACTTCCAGCGGGGCTTTCAGCCTCCAAGGAATCTGTATCTGCCCAGCCAAAGGAAGGATTGAGGATGAGAGCTTAGGATCAGGTTGTAGTAGAAGATTGCAAATGGTATTTAAATTACAGAGATAGCTGAAGACCTGCTGAAGTCAGAAACACCTGCAGAGACAGTTTTCTCTGTAAGCCATCTCTGAACAGAGAACATGCAGACATTGCTTGTGGCATTGCCTTTGGTGAGAGGTCTGTTAGCATCTGGGTATTACTGATGCACAAACAAGTGCTCAGTTCATTTTTTCTTTGCAGTGTCGTTACAACCCTTGCTTCCCTGGAGTGCGATGTGTGAACACAGCTCCAGGTTTCAGATGTGAGACCTGTCCTCCAGGATACACAGGACAAACTGTGCAAGGGATAGGAATCAGCTATGCCAAGAGCAATAAGCAGGTGAGTGGCAGTATCCCTCTGACAACTGCCATTGCAGGGTGCTAGTTTTGTGTCAGCAGTGCATCTGTATTGAATTGTATTTAATTTTTCAGTCCTTCCATAATTGCCATATGGTCTTAGGCCGAGCTCAGAGTATTTCACTTAGAAGACCTGATTCATGTTTTTTTTAGCTTTAATGGGAGTATTAACAGTCTAATACTCTTGACTTCCATGCAGACAAGAAAAGATGTCATTATCTTTGTAAGTATCTCTGATTAGCTTCAAAAGGGTCTCTGTTGATTTCTGTAAACCAGCTTTGAACTTGGAAGAATATGATAAATAATATTTTACCGTAAAATTTTTTGCACATTCTTGTAGCACCCTACAATGGGAACATAGTTTTTGTCTAAACTCTCGTGGGTGAGCCAGAGCACATCCTAAAGTTGAACTTTTCTGTATCACATGTCTCTTCAGGGTTTGGAAAGTTTGCCTAAAAGTATGTCTGTGCCATTCGGAGAGCAGTTTCAGAGGAGGCTATGTCTGTTTTGTAGACTTAAACTTCAGTGTCTTCAGACTTCAATCTTAAATTGGCATTGTTTTTATTATTTATTTATTTGGTTAACTGCTAGGTCTGCTTAGACATTGATGAATGTCAGAATGGTGGACTTGGAGCCTGCGTTCCGAATTCTCATTGCATAAACACTTTGGTAAGCACCTTTTAATTTATGGCTTTTAAAAATTGATTGTTTTAAAATTTCATGAGACTAAGATTGGATTTATAGGCCTGATTAAAAGCTGAATAACATAATTTGTTTCTTGGCTTCATATGAATCAAAGAATTCTTTCATCTTTTCCTGGCTAACAATAAAAAAATCAGTCCTTGATTTGTCATTAACACATCCATCTGTATTGCATCATTATCACTTTTCCTGAAGAATGGCAGGAGCTCTTCTTTCCATACCATCCAGTTATGTGTGTTTATGAGTATGTTATTGCAAGGAACCTCCTTTGAAAGATTAAACCTTTTCTCCTCTCATCTCTTCCCACGTGGGAATTCCTCCAGCAAGCTGTTTCCCGGGTGCTCTCTTTATAGGACTAATGTCTTCACTTCATCAGGGTATGGATACAGTACCAGATATCCCTCTAAATAAATGGAAAAACAGGAGAACCACAGTTAGTATGACACTTCTAATAACTTTTGATATTAAATCCTGGAGACCAAGCATAACAGAAGTAGAAATGGTTTGAAAGAGGTTAGGATACAATAAAAGGAGTGTACAACCACATTAGTGCTATGAAGAATTGGGGCTTAGAATCACATAATCACAGAGTCATTTAGGTTAGAAAATACCCTTAAGGTCACTGAGTCCGGCTATTAACCCAGCACTGCCAAGCCCACCACTAAATCATTTCCCCAGGTGCCACACCCACACTTTTTTTGAATACTTCCAAGGACAGTGATTCCACCACTGCTCCAGGCAGCCTCTTCCAATGCTTGACAATAGTTACCATGAAGAAATTCTTCCTAATATTCAATCTTAATTTTCCATGGTGCAACTTGAGGCTATTTCTTCTTGACCTGTTACTTGGGAGAAGAAAACTGACCATCACCTTGATACAACCTCTTTTCAGGTAGTGTCAGGGAGTGGCAAGGCCTCCCCTGAGCCCCCTTTTCTTCAAGGCTAAACACTCTGAGCTCCCTCAGCCCATCCTCCATAAGACTTTTGCTCCAGCCCATTCACCAGCCCTGCTGCCCTTCTCTGAACTTGCTCCAGCCATGTCCTTCTTGTAGTGAGGGGCCCAAGCCTGAACACAGGATTCAAGGTGTGGCCTCCCCAGTGCTGAGTACAGCGGGATGAACAGTGCCCTGCTCCTGTTGGCCACGCTATTGCTGATCCAAGCCAGGATGTCCCTGCCCTTCTTGGCCACCTGGGCACTGCTGGCTCATGTTCAGTCGTCAAACAGCACCCCCAGGTCCTTTTCCCGAGGGCAGTTTTCCAGCCACTCTGCCGCCATCCTGTAACGCAGCCTGGGGTTGTGACCACAGGGCAGGACCCAGCACTTGGCCTGGTTGAACTTTGTATCACTGACCTCAACCCATGGATCCAGCCTGTACAGATCCCTCAGCACCGCCTTCTTGCCCTCCAGTAGATCACCACTCCCACCCAGCTTGCTGTCACCTGCAAACTGGTCCAGTCTGCACTCAATCCCCTCATATCCACATCACTGATTGATATTTAAGGTAGACACTAAACAGGACTAGCTGCAGTGTTGAGCCCTGGGGAACTAGCTAAAGTTGGATGTAATTCAGCACCACTCTCTGGGCCTGACCATCCAGACACTTTTTTAGCAGCTGTACAGTGCATCCATCCAAGCCATCAGCCGTCAGTTTCTCCAGGAGAACGCAGGGGGATACAGAGTCAAAGACTTTAGTGAAGTCCAGGCAAGCAGCATCTGCAGCCTTTCCCTCATCCACCAAGTGTGTAACCCTGTCATAGGAGGAGTTCATGTTGGTCAAACATGACCTACATTTCACAAACGTGTGCTGGCTGGGCCTGATCCCCAGGTTGTACATGCTATGGGCTTTCTTCCTAGCAAGAAAAGGGTTAAAAGTATCCTTCAGGTGTAAAGGTGCTTCTTTCTACAGTAAGGTATTGTTGAGGCACAAATAGTGTTCAGTGTTAGCTTTCCTTGTGAGTAACCTAGTTTTCTTAGGACTGCTTTCACTGCTCAGTGTATTTATCTCCTTTTTTTAGTATCTAGAACATTTACTGACACATGCTGTATCTCACTGCATGACTAGACATGACTAGTCATCTTCAGAAGGCCATCAGGCCCTGTCTACAGAGGGCAGGCACCAAGTGTCCTGCCATCTGTCAAAACAGAGCAGTGTGGGGTTTCTAATCTTGTCTCCCTTCAGAAACAGTTTGCTATTTTAGCACATACCTGGGCTTGATATAGGACCCTATATAGTGACTAAATTCAGCAGACTCCAGAATATACTATCCTGGCATCCATTAGGATGAAGTGCATGGGCCAGTGTGTTTTATATAGGCCATACTATTTGCATGGTTCAGGGATTATTTTACTCTTCAGTCATCTGTGTATTTTCGTCTTCATCCTGAAAGTATGCAGACAGCACAGAGTTAAAACTTCTAAAGAAGCTAGGAATAGAGGACAAAAATAATGCCCGGCTAAATAATAAACAGATTACTCTATGAGGGCAGGACTAGGACCGTCCTGACAATTTCTCTAGCAGACTTTGTATGTGAAGAGTGAAGTTGTATGAAGCACCTCAGCTTCACAAAGGCGTAGATGCACATGTTTGTCAGAGATCTTCCCTTTTCTGTTCCTTGACATGTCAAAAAGTAATTATTCTATATTAACTTTTATATCATAAGTTACAAGTCTACAAGTATACAAGACAGACAAAAGCCACATTAGTTGCCTAAAGAAGACCTCAACTTTTCTATCTCATGTGGCTATTGTCCCAGCACATAATGAGATTTCTTGGCTTAGCTCCTTTGTGCTTTTTTACATGAGAGTGGCACAAATATAAAGTATGTGTCTAGGTAAACCACTGCATGTATTTACATGGATGTTCTTGTTTGAGTGTAAATGAGGATGACTGTCTTCAACTACAGAATTCTTTTCTGAAGAAGATGCTTTAGCTCAAAATTGATTTAAAAACATTTAAGGTTAAAAAATTAAAACAAAATGGGGCAAACACATGATCAGTTTTCTTGTCTCTCTTTCGTCAAAAGTTGTGCCCAGGGAGTTTAAATAAACTGATGGGTGTGCTTTACACTGAAATAAGATCATCCAACCTGATTAATAAGGTGCTGTTTAGAGTTTAACACAAAGTTTCAGCCACCCAGAAGTGGCTCAGAGTGATGCTGACAGGGACAAGGCATCATGAAGAAGCTTTTGCTGCTACATGACTTTTCTCTGGCTTAACAAAAACTGGTCTAAATAGGTGAGAGTTGAAGTGTGTCTTCCAGCAAGCGCTGTGGGAACCAAAAGTCAGTTTCACGTAGAAAATAAAGTTTTTTCGCAGTGCAAGAGAGGCTTCAATCAGTGAAAAACTGCACTTGCGCAATATAAGCAGTGTGACATGAATCTCACTCGTGCTTGCTTTAAAAGAAAAAGATGCTTGTTAAAAGGCTGGCTGGTAATTTTTTGTTCTTACAGGGGTCTTACCACTGTGGTCAGTGCAAACCAGGATATACAGGAGACCAAGCCAGGGGATGCCAGGCTGAACGGAGCTGCAGAAATCGAGCCCTCAATCCATGCAGCATCCATGCCCGTTGTATTGAGGAGAGAAGAGGAGAGGTGACATGTATTGTGAGTTCATAAATTCATGCATTTGTACAGTGAAAACCAGCCTTTTTTCAGCTAGAACTGAGAAAGTCTTTGTGGTAATTTTAAACAGTTTGATATTTTACCAGATTGTGGCAGACTGGCCCAGTCCAGCTGCAAAAATAACTGGGTAAAGTCTGTCTTAACATTGGTTTGTTCTTGCTGCATGTCTGTAAAGAAGCCATACTAGTGTATCATATTTACTGTATCTGTGTAATTAGATCTTTGGGAATGGCTTTTGTAGACTTTCTGTAGACTCCTCAGAAGAAACTGTCAAGTGTCACTCTACAGAAGACATTACAAGGACAAATTCCTTTCCTGGTGCTCAGCTGTGAGTAGGGATCCTCTCTGCATAGTCAACGTGCCTGTATTTGCCAGCTGATAGAGACAGTATTTTTCCAAGTGAGATCACAGATTCTAGCCACAGATAGGCTATACTGTGCTTAACCAGCTGTGGGAGCAGGGGAACAACAAGTGGCATATGAACTTCCATTGTAAGAGTCTGACTGAAGTATATTACTTAGTTGTTCTAGCTTGCAAGGGAAAGCAAGAGACTAATCCCATGTCCTAAATTTGGATGCTGTGCGTGCTTTTTCTGGTACTTGCTTTGGTCTCATTTTTAAGTACCTCTATTTCAAAGAAGAAGGATCTAGGATATTTTAAGTCCATGCTCTAATTGGAAGATGCATAGGTACTTGTATTAGACGAGTCCTTGTTTTAAGGGGAGGCCAGAGTTTGACACGCAGTTCTATGCATATACCTTTAACACAAATTAAGCATTGGTTTGAAACAATACCAATTTAATTGGCTAAGAGGAACTTGTGTGCAGATGCCCTTGCTTTGTTGATGCAAACTTAGTAAATGTCAGCACAGTTTTCTCTCAAAACTTTCTCTAGTTCTTGAGATACTGAGCAAAACACAGTCATCCCATTGATATAGGAGAATTTGATCAAGTAAATAAGGAGATAAAATCAAAATATAAATTTGTAGTAGAACAAAGGAGGTTTAGAACAAGTTAATTCTAACTGTAGCTTGCACAGCTGTAAAGTGCAGGATGTACTGAGACGTGCTGATAGAATGCAAGATGTTCCAGTCATAAAACTTAAACAGCACATGTTGGCTTAAGAGATTGGAAAATTACACATGCATGTTATAACCACACATGGGCACCAAAAAGTTCATTTAAAGGACAGTAACTCTGAGGGTCGTAGAAGACCCCCAAAGATCCCCAAGACAAGGCAAAGCTAGACTGACTCATGCTCTTTACGGGTGGAGTTTATGATAATGATTTATTGGAAACATAATTAATAAGTAAGCTATTTTGGGGGAATTAAAATTATTATTAATGCATATAATAAAAAGAGAAGAATTTTTCTATGACGATATGCATAATAGGTGGAACGATCCCCCATGCATCCAGCGCTGTCAATAAAGAATGCCTGCACTCTGAATAACCACATTGGTGTCAGAGGGTTTTCTTTTCTTTCTGAGATTTCATAGCACCATCCAACCATGGGCCCCTTGCTAAGATGCTGAGTGCGTACTCTGCCTGGGTCCCCTATTTTCTTTTACTCCATCTGCAGGTGAGGAACTAAAATTGATTCCTGATCAGTGTTGCAGGCACACATTCCATTTGACATCAAGTCGTAGCTCTTTCTAGCTATATCTAGATACAGAGAGTTTGAAACAAAGGGATTTTTTTTCCCACATTGCTAGGTGCTGCATTGTACTTCAGTGCCTGTCCATGATTTCTGTATGCTAGTGTTTTCAAGATTGTTGTGGGGTTTCCCTCTTGAACATTTCTACAGTGACTCATTAATCTTTCGATAGTACTACCATGGTGTTTTATTGATAGTGTGGCATTGGCTGGGCTGGTGATGGTTACATTTGTGGAAAAGATGTTGACATTGATGGCTATCCTAATGAAGAACTCTCATGCTCTGCTGAAAACTGCAGAAAGGTAAGAAATTCTTTTTTAATCCTATAATAATTCAGAGCATGAAGGGATAAAGAGGAAGGGAAAAAGACTAGAAGAAACATAACTAGATATATTCATCTTTTTTTCAAGTTATTGAATTCCTCTGCATAAATTCTTTTTCATTTGATGGATCAATTAATTTAAACAATAGTAGAGAAAAAGGCATTCAAATGATGAAGGTATGCAGTTTACCCATAGAACACCAGACTTGTCTCCTTCCTTGTCTAGGACAATTGCAGGTTTGTCCCAAACTCTGGACAAGAAGATGCTGATGGTGATGGAGTTGGAGATTCCTGTGATGATGATGCAGATGGAGATGGCATTCCCAACGAGCAGGTGCTGTGTATAGATCAGGATGCCGGGGTCTGTGCAAACAGGATTTCTCATTACTGCTATGAGCAGTGATTCTGGAATCTGACTCACTACTATTTGCCAGAGATTGTTCCATACTCATCACTGTCAGTGGCTCCTTAAATCCCATCTTTTTGTTTTATATAATGCTCTTTCTTACAAAACCTAAAGCACCCAGCCTTAAAACCCACCAGTCTATCCTCCGTTATTACCTTTTAGCATTTAATTCTAGAGCTTTTCGTGTATAGAACTTATGTTCCTCTGTCACACTCTCCCATAGCATGGACTTCAGGAGCATTACTTGTATTAATGTCACTCTTTTTAAATAGCAGGTTGACCTGACAGCACATTTCATGAGGGTTCCAAAACGCACATAAATTAATGGGTGTCTTGCTAATAACTTGAAAAAGCTTTGAATCACATCCTCAATGCAGAAGAGGTTTTCATGTGGGTACACAACTACAGAATGTATCATAGGATAAATTCAGATTGTAAAAGCTCTTTTGTTTTCACCCTGTATTCTTACAAGCCAACTGTTGTTCTACATTAAGATCCTTCACTGATACTGCTTAGTGCACTTCCAAGGAAACAAGAACACTTCATTAAGAGTACAAATGTCCATGGAGCTAGGGCAGACTGGCAGTCAGAGAAGGTCTGTCTCAGACTTGTCACAGGCCCACCCTAAATTCTGGTTTCTTAAATCAATCGGTTTTATCAATGTTCTATAAGGAAAAGCATTAACTCTTCCTTAAACTGTAAATCTATTTGCAGGTTCAGCGCCTGTGTGTGCAACAGGATGTTGTTGTGCTAGATGGGTATAGAAATTTTACACCACTATGAAATAAAGTTTTCTCCATATGCCTCCTGATGGACTTTGAGAGTCAATAGCAGCTCATTTTAAAAAACAAATAAACAAAAAAACCAAACCACCAAAACCCAAACTTGTTCCTTTTTGCATCAAGAAATTCTGCTTTCTCAAGTGTTTATTTTAGTTTGAGTCTGTACCAGAAGGGGGCAATGGCCTTTCACCAAGAGTGTCTGCAAACCTTGTCAGGAGCTCTGAGCTGCAGCTTTTGAGGAGTGTATTAGAAAGCCAGGGCACCAAAACATGTTCCTCACCATGGATGCATCCAAAATGAGAATCAAAAGTCAGAGTTATAAGATAAAGCCTTATGGTACTGGGTGTTTATGCTTAGGGTTCCCACAGAATGGTTCAAAGCAGAACTCTGAGAGAGCAAGTGGAATCTGATCCAGAGTTAATATTCAAATAAAATGTCAAACTTCTCACACTAATAATTTTTTTTAAAGTAGAAATAAATACAAGAATTATATAAATCCACTAAAGTAGAAATTAAATATTCAGGACCTGGCTCATGCCTGATTCTGTGTCTCTTGGCAGGATAACTGTGTCTTGGCACCCAATGTTAACCAGAGAAACAGTGACCAAGATATCTTTGGAGATGCTTGTGACAACTGCCGCAATGTCCTGAATAATGATCAGAGGGACACAGATGGTGATGGGAAAGGAGATGCTTGTGATGATGACATGGATGGAGATGGTTGGTGATTTTTCACTTTCGGCTTCTCTGATGTTTTTCGAACTCACCCATAGTGTGCCATAAATTAGATTTCCTGTTAGCAGCTGTAATGCATAGTCTTTCTTCATGAAACTTGTGTTTGAAATTCTTTTAATTTACTTAATATGTATCTTTTAGTCTGCAATTGGAAACACCAAACATCACAACAGATAAATCAAGCCACGTTTCATGTATAAGTTGAGGTTGTTGATCATTCAGCATTTCCTTAAATATACAAGTGTGTCCCAGAGCATCCAGCTGCTGCCAGTCACTGATGCCCAAGAGCTATTAATTTATTATATTCATTGCTGTAGGAGACTTGAAAGAAGTGAAAAAAAATCAAACTCCTTCAAATGTAATAACGAAGATTAAATGTTCCATCCTGTAATCTGTGATACAGGAACAGGATAGAATTAATTCTGTGTAATTAATGAAGTATGTGCAATGGGGTGGAAAGCCATTCTTTAGTGACATGTTCCTACCTACTATTAAATGAATGGATGCACACATAAGAAAGATTCTCAGTGCAGTCTTACAATTTCATTGCAAGATTAACTAGTTGTTGGAAAGGAATAGTGTATTTACTGCTCTTAATGTTTATACTGTCCAGTAACAAATACGAGAATTGTCTTTAATATCCAATCCATTTTTTCTTAGGTATTAAGAACCTTTTGGATAATTGTCAAAGAATTCCCAACGAAGACCAGGAGGATACGGACAATGATGGTGTTGGTGATGCTTGTGACAGCTGCCCTACAATCAGCAACCCAAACCAGGTCAGCAGGCAAAAGGGAAAATTATCCTTGTTTAGGGAGAGATCCAAAAAGATGCAAAGAATGAGTCAACTTATGTGGCCACAGTGTTTATATTTTAATAATAAAGTATATCCGAGTATTCAGGAGGTTTTTACAGAGCTGTTCTCCTCATGTGAGAAAGGGGAGCCATGAGTTGTATTCTCACAGCTTAGGACGTTGTCAGGATTTCTGCCTTGCCTGTATCTTCTACTGTCATGTTCTGAAATGTGGGCTGCAGTCCCAGGTAGTCCAACGCCAGGCTCCACACAGGAGTATGATTTAGTTGCATATGATAATTCTTTAATTTGGACAAAATCCTGGTGTCCTTATTTATCAAAGCTTTTGATGTTCCTATGTGAGTTGTTTTAACTTTTCATATGTTTCAAATTCTGTTTCTAATGGAAAGTATTGGAAACTATAGAGTAACACAGTAGATTTTTATGTGCTTAAGGAATTAACCTTGGTTAGAAATGAGGGATGCATGTTTTCAGTCACAGAGGAATCTTGCTTGAACTGTGCCAATCAAGTATAACCCTGTTTATTCACTGCCTTTTTTTCTTTAGTAAAACAGGCTTTTTGGTTAGATGGATAATGCAAGCAAGAAAATATGTTCTGTAAAGCCAGTGTTTTTCATGCTTTTGTTTTTATTACATTTGATTTAGTTGTGTTCTGATTTAATACTGCCATTTTAGTAGGTGTCTGCTGATACTGGAACTTTCTCTGTTTCCTTTTCCAGTCGGATGTTGACAATGACCTGGTTGGAGATTCCTGTGATACCAATCAGGACAGGTATGTTGTGTTGTGGCTTGTAACAGCAGCAGGGAAGGTAAAGAGGCTAGTCTTGAGTTGAAGCATGTTACTGATGCCTGGAGAGCTTTAAGTCCTCAGACTAGCCTGGATTTAATTCCAGAGAGACATTATTTCAAAAGCAGTGTTATGATTTATCAGCCTTGTTGGTTCACTTCCCTATAGCAGTAAGTTACAGTGGCTTTCACCCTTAGCCCCATTCACACAGGCCTGTGAGTTCCTGTGGAAATGACATTCAAGCAGTTCTGTGGCTGTAAAATCCGGAGTGCTGCTCAGAGCGTCTTCATGAGGAAATGTCTTTTTTTTTTTCTTTATTTTGCATTCTTCTTTTATTTCCTTGTTTTCTTAGCAGAAATTTCACAGCTAAGGGCTCTGTGTTTTCCTACAAGAACTTAGTGTTTCAGAAACAGAATTTTATTATCAGGTGTAAAACGCTTGCAGATAAATTCCTTTGCTTTAGCACAGCAAGAGTGGCAGGGCTCCTCTGTCAATGACTTCACATGCCCTGCACATTCAAGGGAGTACATCCTATGACAAAATGCATTACTTGTCTGGAAGCAGCTTCTGCACAACCAGATTTAGGGACAGTAAGTCCTCCCCACAGCGTGAGGCAAGGGAAGTGGTAAATACTGCGTGGCACAGATTTTCACCAGCAGACAGCTGCAGGGTTTCACCCCAGGGCCATTGGTGGGTGCTGCTCTTTGGGAAGGGAGCTGCAAGGAGCCCACTTCCATGCCTCTGGAGGGATTATTCCCAGTCTTGGGTCTGTAGCTGCCAAGGTCACCAGCATGTTACTCTTCAGTAGATATGTCTTTGGATTTTTTCTGTTTTTAAAATAGGTCTTTTTTTTTTCCTCCCCCACCATGAATTTAACTAATGTGTATGAAGCATTTCCTGGTAGAAATGCTGTAGCTCTGCTTGAGGTTACCTTGCAATAGACATACGTGCCTAGTACTCCTTGCATTTTATCTTAATAATGTGCAAACATTAATTGCTCTGACCTAAAATTAAAGCACATTTCTTAAGCAGCGAAAGATAAGTGGGAATATGCATAGCTATAAGCCATAGCAGTGCCATAATCTGGCTGGAGGTCACTTCTGCTCCACCTGCGCTAAGCAAAAAGCTTTTGACGGAAAACATGCCTGCTTGTCACTGAAGCAATTTGGCTTTGATGTTCATACAAAACACACCTGACTTCAGGCAGTTTTTTTTTCACAGATGCACTTAACTGTTTTCATGGAGAAATCATGCAGGGTCCCCGTAACTTCCCAAACCCTTTTCTGTAGTCTGAAGTCCCTGGTGGCTCTTCACTGTAACCAGCTGATGCAGCCATGGGCTGCAGGAGTGCTTGGGAGCGACAGACTTTGTCCCCTATTTCTAGCTGCATGTCTCCCCTGTGGGGCAGTAATCATAGAATCATAGAATCATTCAGCTTGGAAAAGACCTTCAGGTTCATCAAATCCAGTCACTAACCTAGCATTGCCAATCCACCACCAAAAACTTGCAATGAAGGGGCGTGAGAGCAGTGCTTGTTTTTAAACAAGTCTGATTGCAGATGCCCATGTAGTCTCTCATAAAGTTTCATTCACACTCACACATGCATATTCATGAGAACCAAGACATGTGCAGAACACGTGCACATGGGACAAGGGACACCAGGTGTTCAGCTCTTGTTGTCTCCTGGGTACCTTTTTGTGCAGTACAAGCGCTTTAGGAGTGGAGATTATTTGGGATCTTGGGCTCTGGTATGTTTCCCACACCATGTTAGGCTTCTTTTTCTTTTCCTTATCCTTATCTGAGTATTTCTACAGCTCCTGGCTTAGTCTTTGTCTTTCTGCGACCTTATCACACAGTCTCTCTTTGTTCATGGCCTCCTTGCAGTTCAGCCACTGGAGGGTGTGTTTCCCCCCGGTCTGCTTCCAGCTCCAGGAGTGTCACTGGTGTGTTTCCTGCTCATGTGTCTGTGCTGTTTTCTGTGCAAAGGCAGGAACTGATGCTGGCATCCCCTTTCTTTTTGTTTCTGTGCTTGCAGTGATGGCGATGGGCACCAGGACAGCACAGACAATTGTCCTACCGTTATTAACAGCTCCCAGCTGGACACAGATAAGGATGGGTTGGGTGATGAGTGTGATGAGGATGATGACAATGATGGCATTCCTGACCTCTTGCCCCCGGGCCCTGACAACTGCCGGCTGGTCCCCAACCCAGGGCAGGAAGACGATAATGGTAAGGTGGGCCTTCAGGAGCCATTTCGGTTCTTAGGCACTGCATTCATCTACAGGTGTTACACATATGCAGGAGGATCCAATATAGTCACTACGTGGGCATATACTCGTCCCTGGAGGAACCCCAACACACAGGGACTCTTTAGCCAAAGTAAAGGTTCTCAGGTCCCTTTTCCAGGCACTGCAGCCAGGAGGGCTGATGCTCCACCTGGTTGTTAGACACCCTGATCCAGCAGCTGGGCCAGGTGTGGCTACTTGCTGCACCATAAATCTGCTGTCATTTCTCTGATGCATTCAGGTGATGGAGTTGGAGATGTCTGCGAGTCTGATTTTGACCAGGATACAGTGATTGATCGGATTGATGTGTGTCCTGAGAATGCAGAGATCACTTTGACAGACTTCAGGGCCTATCAGACAGTGGTGTTGGACCCAGAGGGGGATGCGCAGATTGATCCCAACTGGGTGGTTCTGAACCAGGTAAAAATACACTTGGTCTTTCTTATCTGTCTGAGAAAGATCATTTGAAAACCACAGTGAAACTGACTCTGTAATTGCTGGTCCTCTGGCAAACATGAAAAGTGGAAGCTGTTGGTTAATAAACTATTTTTGGGAGTAATAATAAAAAAGTAATAAAACTCTCTTTTAGCATGTAATAGCCTGAAGCTTGATGCTCTTAATAATCTAAAATAATAATAAATAGTTTGATGCCCGTAACAATCTAAACATACTACCCAACTTATTATGTGTGGATTTTATTGCTGCTAGAAGACAGATACGAGACCTTTGTGTCATCCTGTTGAAATATTTCTGTAGCAAACAAGTTTCATGAGTCCTTCCCAGAATTTGAAAGTCTGACCTGCTGAATAGCAGAACATTTCATAGAATCATAGAATGGTTTGGGTTGGAAGGAGACCTTGAAGATTATCTATTTCCAGCACCCCTGCCAAGGGCAGGGACACCTTTAACTAGACCATGTTACTCAGAGCCCAGTCCAACCTCACTTGAACACTTCCAGGGATGGGGCATCCACAGCTTTTCTGGCCAGCCTGTTCCAGTGCCTCACCACCCTCACAGTAAAAAAAGTTTTCCTAACATCTAAACCTTCCCTCTTTAAGTTTGAAGCCATTCCCCTTGTCCTGTCACTACAAGCTCTTGTAAAAGGTCCCTCACCATCTTTTTTGTAGACTCACTTCAGGTACTGAAAGACTGCAGTTAGGTCCCCCTAAGCCTTCTCTTCTGCAGGCTGAACAAACCTAACTCTCTCAGCCTTTCCTCATAGGAGAGGTGCTCCATCCCTCTAATCAACTTGGTAGCCCTTCTCTGGACTTGCTCCAACAGGTTGATGTCCTTCCTGTGCTGGAGACGATGCAGTACTGCAGTACTCCTCGATAGAGTCCAATAGTGTTATTTACACTAAGAAATTTTAGCTTTCAGAAGGCTAATGTGTCCTGAGTTACTAGGAATATGCAATTTATTCCCATAGCCAAAGTCTCTGCCAAGCCAGCTGGAATCTATACATCTTCCTTAACCCAGTCAGGGAAGTCAATTTAATCCTGAACTCCGTGATCAAATTGCATAAGCTAAGCCTACGCAAAACTCTCCTCATCCCACAACCCTCCCCACAACCCTGCCCCCCAGTTTTGGCCAGATTCAGTGATTTCTAAAAGATTGTGGGAGGGAAAGAAAGTAACAGAATACCAGATGACCAATGCTGCAGTGGGAAAAAACAAATCCTTCCTGACTTAGGCAGGTCATGCAAGCAACTGAAGCATTAGTATTTGATTATAGTTCCCATTTCAATTCAGAGCTACAAGTGTTACAGGAATGTTGTGAGCAAACGGAAGAGACCGATAGCGCAGATGCGAGAGGGAGGCCAGGAAAGGCTGCTAGGCTTAGCCAACCCAGCTTGCCATGCATACTAACCTCCTTGAATTTACTCTTACAGGGCATGGAAATTGTGCAGACTATGAACAGTGATCCTGGTCTTGCTGTTGGTATGTACCCTTTTCTGAGATTCAAGTTTTACAGCAGAAAACTTATAGCATATGAACATGTAGTCTGCAGAACTGTTTTTAACCTATATGTATCCTCAGGTTACACAGCTTTTAATGGCGTTGACTTTGAGGGCACTTTTCACGTGAACACGGTGACAGATGATGACTATGCTGGCTTTATTTTTGGTTATCAAGACAGCTCTAGTTTTTATGTGGTAATGTGGAAACAGACAGAGCAGACGTACTGGCAAGCAACTCCCTTCAGAGCTGTTGCAGAGCCTGGAATTCAGCTAAAGGTACTGGTTGTGGCTTCTCTCTGGGGACACAGTGGTCACTGCAGCCTGGCTGTGACATCCTGCCACGTGCTGGCCATGGGCTAGGCCGTCATGCTGTGCATGGGCCAAGCTATTGCATGTCAGCTGTACTGTGTGGCTGCAGTTCTCTATTGCAACTTGTGTCAAAATGTCAGGCAGCTGCCACACAGCCCTTTTAATGGCATCATTTTCTAAGGAGCTTCATCTTCCCTTATGTACCAGCTGGAGCTCTGCAGTGATTGTGCTCTGACCATAATCAGATCAGATTGCCTCCGTCTCCTTGGTCCAGGTAGCCAGTTGCATTTCCATGCAGGCAGTGGCTGCAGTTACACAACAGAAGTTAGAGGCTTGTGAGCAGCAGGGAGGGTGCTTCTGCAGACCTGCTACCTGCTACAAAAGGACTTACTGCTTATGAACGTGACATTTGTCTATCGTCAGTGTTGGAAAATTGTATTTCTGCAGGCTGTGAAATCCAAGACAGGCCCTGGCGAGCACCTCCGCAACTCCCTCTGGCACACAGGGGACACCAGTGATCAGGTCAGGCTGCTGTGGAAGGACCCCCGAAATGTAGGGTGGAAAGACAAAGTCTCCTATCGCTGGTTCTTGCAGCACAGACCCCAGATCGGTTATATCAGGTAAGAGAGAAAAGGATAGATAAGGTAAGTACAGATACATGTCTGACTAAACTATTGTTTCTCAACACCTGATTCAGATGGTAATCTGAGTTGTATTATGTCTGGGCTTTGTACTGATGAAGCCTTGTAACAGGTTATATTTTAAATTCAGCCTGCAGTTATTTTCCTAGGACACACAATTCCAAGTTAAGCCTGTTTGTAACGGACCATCTGGCTGTTGTGACTGTGCCTTACCCTAATGAGCTCTTTTCTGGATACAATATCTTGTTTTCCAAGCTAGTGCTGGCCACGGATCTGAAAAGCAATGCATTTCAAATATTATTAACTTTGGTATTTTAGTATTTTTTGTTGGAAATGGGATAGTCTGTTTATGTATTCTGGGATAACAGAATTAATAAAATTGTCACTTAAAGGCTGTGATCCTAAGACAAGAAATTTCCTGATGTGACTGATTTGAGATTACTCAGCGTATATTCAGAAAGTTTGTCAGATGCATGTAATGCATGTTATCCTTATTTTGTTATTTGGGAGAAAAAAAAAGTTATTAAAAAAAAATTAACCATTTTGGGGGAAACATTTTACTCTGCAACATCCAGCAGAGGAATCAGCAGGATTTATACTTGTAGATCAAGGCTGATGTTAAAATGCTAAAAATTAACTGCTCTGGCATCATCAGCTCAGAATTTACAATCTTATAACAGTACAGAAATACAGGTAAGTCAGTTGTTCTTCAAAAAAATCACCACCCTGCAGTTGAGATGCAGTAACTTGATGGATTAATTATTCCACTTTTCTGGTGCAGAGGATCATCTTCAGTGGTAATTGGAGTGAGCATGTTTGTCTTTTACACTAAAATGGACTAAGAACATTTACAGTGCCAGTTATTGTGTCCCAGCCACAGGGCAGTAGTGAATACACCTAGGACAGTATGTTTTGTTTAGAATAAGCAATTTGTGAAGATACTTCACAAGCAAACATCTCCTATGGTTGCAGTCTCCCCAGCCAGCCTAAGTGATGCCCCCTGCAACTGGGAAACGTAGCAAAGCAAGTGTAATAGAATCCTTCAGAAACTAAAGACAGCCAAGCTTAAAGTGAATCTCTGCCACCTCTCTGTCCATACCTTGCTGTGGTCTGGTTAGGCCAGATGCCCCTGGCAAAGGTTTTCTGAGGCTTCAAGGAAGCCTAGGAAAAAGTCACTTCAGCCAGCCTCTCCCGTGGAAATTTGAAAGACAAGAAGTTCTATTCACTGTACAGATGCTTTTGAACTGCCTCAGCAAATCAGGAAATAAGCTCAGGAACATAACAGGGATTGATTTTTTTTTCTTATTTTATGAAAAGACACAGGAACATTCTTTCCCTTCACCACTTTCTACTTCCTTGTACATCTCATCACCAGTATCCTCATCCACAACAGGGCCCTCCAGGCTCATCATCTTTTAAGTTCTTTACCCAGTGCCCCAGAGGCTGAGAACTTCTTGTGGACAGTGCTGCAACAGCTCAGCTGGCTCCAGCTCTCAATACAGGGCACATGCTGGGAAGCTGGCAGGGTAATCAGCTTACAGAGCTGTTTGGGAATTTGCTGATGGGTTCCTAACAAGAAGACGCTAGATCAGCAAAACTGTTCCTATAATTAATCCTATTCACATTTTTAAAGAAATCTCACAGACAAGTTTAAGATTCCAAATGGTTTGAAACTTTGCCTATTAAAAAAAAAAGTTCATCTTCAAACTGTGTGAGACAATATCCATCTGGCCTTCTTCAACTGAGCTATTTGGTTCTCCCTTTCACCTATTAGTACAGACTGTGGAAAATTTCAAGAGCTAAAGCTCTCAGCCTGACTGACTACAGAATAAAAATGTTCCAAGGCTTTTGTAGGATGTGTAGAAACCTCCCAGCATGCAGCATTGCTTCCACTTCCAGCCTGCAGAGGAGCTAGCTTAACTGCTTCTTCTCCCCTGGGCTAGATGGCAGGGATAGCATGTCCAAGGCTAGAGTCTCTATGGATAACAACATTGTTTTCAGGAATGTGGCAGCCTTAGAAAAGATCTAATAGACCTTCTGTTTGCTTTCATTAAGGGCAAGATTTTATGAAGGCTCTGACCTAGTGGCAGACTCTGGTGTAACTATAGACACCACGATGCGAGGAGGACGGCTTGGAGTTTTCTGCTTCTCTCAGGAAAACATTATTTGGTCCAACCTGAAATACCGCTGCAATGGTAATGTTGCTCTTATGTCGTTTTAGCTCACAACTAGCAAGTGACTGTGAAGAACTGGTAGTGTGGCTGTTGAATGAAGCCATTTTGCATCCTTTCCTTTGCCCCTCATTTACAAGTTATTCACAGCTGTGAAATGCCTCCCCTGTCATCAGCAGCACACTGCAACCCAGCCAGATGGGAACTTGCACCTCTGAGCTGCTCCTCTGAGAGCAGTCACTCTGCTGCAGAGATTGTGCCAACTGAGTAGTATAGCTGTCATCAGAGATTTAGGAAGCTTACTTAAAACCAGCTGACTGTGATAGCTGTACAAACACAATGAATACACTGAGGCAATCATGTATGTAGGATGCCTTGAGCTTTAAATGCGGGGTGAAATACAACTGGAGAGCCAGTGGGCTCAGTCACCAGGTATCAGTGCCACTTATGTACTTGGTGGTTGTTCCTGTGTGTGGGAGGACAAGATCGTAAGATGCCTTTGCTCCATGGAGGAGTCCTTCTGTCTCTGTGGGAGTGTGCTGCCTTACTTCCCTTGGGGCAAGAGCTGGGGCAGCTCAGCCCTGATCTCCCGTTATGTGAGATATCTCAAGCTGCAGTTACTCTACTCAGAAGCTGATCATGTCAGGGTATTTCTGCCCCAGCAGCAGCTCAGCTAGCTTGACGTGGGGTCAGAGGGCCTGCCCCTTCTCTTCTCAGCATCAATCCCTATCCAGCCTTTGGAAAACAATTTACCAGCCAAGTTGCAATAGTTGCCTTGTCTGCTTTCTGTGGATCCAGGAAGCCCAGTCCAGGTCTGTAGGGGACTGCATGGCCACTCTGTGGTGTGTTCTACTTATGGACTCTGATTCTTAGCCACTTGGTAGACCTAGGCTAGCACTTGGACATCATGATTAAACAGGGAGGCTTCTAGACAGTGCTTACAATTAAAAATTACCTAATATGCATTTTGAAGAGCAGGTGGTTCCCCAAGGCTGCCACTGAGTCATACTTACCTGGCAGTCAGAAGGCAGCTGGCTTTGCTGCAGAAGCTACAATAAGTCAATGAAACCCACACTGGAGTCCCCACGTATCTCTTGCATTTCAGACAAGTTCCTATATATGCAGAAAAGGCTTAAAAAAAGTGTTCAATGAAATGCAAAGCACTTACCCCTTTATTTTAATATATACTTTGTGTGTTATTTTAATATATACTGTGTGTGTTTACACAGTTACTTCCTTTTTTGCATTTAGAGTTACCTATCCTGCATCAGCGTGGAAATAATCAGATTAAAGCTAAGGTCATGCTGTTGAACTTCTTTGCCGTGGCTCCATTGTTGGCTGCAGCTTTAGCTCTATGGTTAGCTCTGCGGCTCTCCAGATAAATTGTTCTGGGATCTCACAAAGGCAGACTGCAGCTACTCTTACGACATTGATCCATCTCCAGCTTCCTTCACCAAACCACAAGTCTTTCTGCCAGCTGTTACTGGTCCTGGGGTTAGTGTTTTTTGTGCCTTCTTGTGGCATGGGAAACAATCACAGGAAAGTTGAATTAGGTTACATGAGAAATAGAGATGCTGACACTGCAAACGTGTCTGGTATGCAGAGCAAGATAACCACTTCTGCATCTCTAGTCATTGTTTATTAATACAAGTTTAAGAGTGCAAGCCATGAAGTTTTCAGGGAAATGCAATTTGAAGACTGATAATACTCCCTTGTAGACGGGCACTGTAGCACTCATTGTCTTGTTAACCTCTCTGTGATTTTCAGTGGTGAACAGCTAAAACTGAAATCATTCCCTGTTCATTCTTAGTGGGTAAACAAAAGAGAAGCATATTGCCTAAAAAAAAGAGAGTAGGTGGCTTATTCATTAATTTAGTTGCTCCTTGATTTTGTCAGAAGAGACTAAACTTTTGCACATTTTCCTGTTTTCAGACACCATCCCAGAGGACTTTCAAGAATTTCAAGCGCAGCAATTTGGCGTTGGGGATATTTAAGAAGTAAAAGCAAACTAACATTGCTATTGCAAACAGTAAAACAATATATTTTAAATCCTTATATGATTGTTGTTGGAGTGCACACAGCAGCTTTGTTCTCATTGATGTGATTATGTCAGACTTTTTTTTTTTTTTTGTATGAAAGTGAAAATAAAAAGGAGACAAAATAGACTCGGGCTTCGCTTGTTTTCAAATTGGTCCTAAAATCTAGGGAGCAGCATGTAAATGGAGTGACACTTGTGTAAAACATTGTCAGGAAAAGTTTGAATCTATTGCTTTTTTGGATTCTGTATTAAACAGGGTAAGGCAGAAAGTGGAATTTTGTGTGCCTTGGATGTGTTTGTTAGAAACAACAGGCTGCATCTGAGCCTGAAGTAGTTCTGAGCTGTCTGGCCAAGCCAAGGGCTTCTTAGTAACTTTCCAGTCCTGCTAGGAATAGATTGTATCTCCTTGAGGACAGTTTAATGCCTTTGGAGACTCTGTTACCTTTGGCAGACCTCCTCAAAGACCTGTATTAGACTTCCCAGCCCTCCCACTCCCAGAAACTATGAGTAACGCTGTCACAAAAACCAAAAATGCTGACCGCAGGGTGTTGCAGTCACATCTTATGACCTGCACGTGACTGAAACAAAAGAAAGACTACAGAGATAAATGCAGAATTACTTAGACGGAGAAAATAATCCCAACATTCACATAAACAAAGTCACGCTTTGACCCACTGTCCCCATCCATAGCTGAGCTCTAGTGGCAGGTAACTTCAATCTTCTGCAAAGAAGTCACAAAGTTAAAACCACAAAACACCACATAAAGCATTAGTAACCATTAGGAAATGACTGGAAAACAAAAAGCCAGAAGAAATTGTATCACAATGCACTCTATAATTTGAAGTGCAGGAAGGTCTTGACACAGTGCGTTTCTACTACACTCTTTTTCGAAATGGAGCTAGGAAAGGAAGGGCTCCAGGAACCGCTGAATAGACGGATATTACAGCTTATAGAATAGTTACTTTAAAAAGGACAGTGGGAAACGGCCCTTCAGGCTGGGGAGAGGAGGAAGGAGGAAATAAAAAGGGAAACAGAAGTAGCCCTGAGAAAATAAACAGTCATTGCTCCTTCCCAGCCCAAGGATACAGGGGAAATGCTGAGTTAAATCATCAGGTGAGAGTATCAGAACAACAAAAAAGAAGTTTCCTGTTCTCAGTACAATAAATATACCCTTAAGGCTATTACAAGCTATCAAAGGCTTTGACTACTGTCAGACTTTTTCCTGTGGGCTTGTCCTCCATTGCCAATATTTCTGGAAGCAGGGTGGCCCTGGGACCTGTCCCATGAGGGATCCCAGAGTTCCACAATAAAGAGAACAATGCAGGAGCGTTCCTCTGGCTCAGGGCTTCATCTCCAGTTTCAGTCCTCCTTTCCCCGATGTTTCACAGCATCACTAAACACAGATTCACTTGTCAGGTTCTCAGAAGACTGAAAGGCTCCTTACTTTGGAGTGACATTTTTAGGCATAACAAATTATGCTTAAAAGATGAGGGGAAAAAATGTATATTTCTAGCTGAACATAGGCTGTAACTGCAGTATTATTCATTTATGAAGTAGAACACATACTGTAAAGCAAATTTACGTCTTCTCCAGGCAGAAGTCCTCTCTGAAAGGTCTGGTCACAACCTGGGCAGAGGGCAGTCACTTGTACTATGTTCACATACACCACTGCTGCAGAAAAGCTGGGGCCTGCAGTGCACACATTTTGCACAAGTGGTCTCCTCCCAGAGGATACAACAGGCCTGGCCCACCCTGACCTGTCTGCAGCACATGCAGCACACACCAGCTCCAAAAACATGATTGCAGTAGGCCTTTGAATCCTTCCCATCTCCCAAGCCTCTGCTCAGCCCTCCCGTCTGCAGGTGGAGCCTCTTCTCCTGCTACAGTGGCTGGGAGGGAGCATCCTGGGCCTCTGCCGTACTGGCTGGCTTACCACTGTGGAGCTTGCCCATTTCCAGGCTTTGTTCTATGCCACGGCACTGAAGGCTGCAAGGTAAGATTCAGGCTGTGGCTCTTGAGTGTTATCAAGGTAACTGTGTGAAGCTGTGAGCCTCTAACCTCCCCTGAGAGTATACTGGCTTGCTCTTCTGGCAGCCACAGAAATCATATCTCAGACAGCCAGAACCTTTCCTTTGTTCCAGAAGGTGCTGCTGGGACCTCACGATGGGATGCCAGAGCTCACTGTGTCTGTTGTATTGACACACTGAGGGCTGGCCATCCTGCAAGCTCAGGAAGAGTGAGGTCCAGCTGTTGTAGACAAACATTTGCCTCAAGAAGATCAGAGTCTGAGCTTGGGAAACTTTCTAACTCTCACATTCACACCAGGGATTGTGCAGTCCTTGCGTAAAAGAGTATAAACAAGCTTCTCTAGCACCACGACCCGCTTCTGGACTATTGTGCAATGCAGACATAGCTCCATGTGTGGCCTCCAGCAAGCAAAGACACTGCAATCCCATATCTTTGAAACCAAACATGTAGCTCTCTCTTGTCCCCACCATCTGTGCAGCCAGTCTGTGCTCTGCTGCAGCAGCTGTAATTACTTTGGAGCTCAGAGTCCTGCAGCTTCTGCACCAGGGTCTAACATCTCAACAAAGGTTAACTCTTTCCTGTGAGCTGCAAAGACCATGGCAAACACTCTTCAAGTGCTTCTGTTCCCATCTCCTGATTTGAATCACAAGAAAGGAACATCCTGCCAGGATTCTATGGGATTGGGTGAGGGCAGGGGTAGGCAGACTGGTGGGAGCAAAGGCAGTTGGCTCTGACAGCCCTTTGGCACCACTTGAGAGTCCGTCTACCTTGCATCCAGGTCAAAATGCACAGCCTCCCAGCTACCTGCACCAAAGCTCTCTCAGCAGACCTGCACAGGGAATAGCAGCCACCACTGGACCCTTGGAAGCTTGGTCAGCAGTTTCTCAAAACCACAGGGAGCTGTGTCCTGGTGTGGGTCTGTTCAACTCTCTGGCACGGGTGCCACCAGTTCCAGTGGGCTGGCTGCAGCTGGCATGTTCTGAAACAGGAGACAGCTGGCAAGAGGCAAGGAACCACCATCCATGGGGACAAAGCACCTTCCCTGGTGCAGATTTAGGCATGTCAAATTCAGCAGCTGCCCACTCCACCCTCTGGGCAAGTGAGAAAAAAAATTAATCAGAGAGCCATGTTTCAAACAAATCCATAGGTTTCAGTGCTACACCAGCCTTGAAGATATTTTGATTGCGCTGTCAGAGTATCTGACATTTCAGGGAGATGGACTGAACAGAACATATGCCACGGATGAATCTGTGCATTATGCCATTGTCCAATATTGCACTCTGGAGAAATACAAAAATAACATGGACAGTGGAGCCTTGTAATAGCCCATAGTGATTAAGCAACATCCAAATTTAGTGAACAAAAAAGATCAACCAATTGACTTTTACTGGATCATAGCTACTTAGTTTATATATTTAGATACTTTTAAAGTTTCTCCTAGAATGAAGTAACTTTTCAACTTTTATCTACCACAACAATTCACTTCAAATGTAAGAAAAATTTTATTGGTCCATTAATCTGTAACAATACATTCACTCAGTATACAAAAGGAAGTGTCCATAAAAACCATTAACATGCTTTATAAAGGCAAAGCTGTTAACTATTTTACAATTAAGATATTACAATACTGAAATATTTACCAATCCTTAAAAGTTGAACTGTTACAGTTACTAGAGATCACAATGCTAACAAAAAATAATTAAACTAGCAAACCTTCACTTCAATGGGCTACAGCTTAATAAAATAAAACCACACATACACACCAAAAAGTTCCCTTGAGATATTAAGAATCTTGAAAAAGACTAAGTAAAATCCCCTCGCCATTAAGAAAATGTGTTTATATTTTGACTGTTTTGCATCCAGTTTTTGAACATAGCATATATGAGACTGAACACCATGCACCAGTGGTGAACAAAAAAGCAGAGAGTGAACACATATATTCCTAGTAAATTTTTTCTCAGCTTGTATATTACAAGTGGAATGATCTTCTCTGGAAGTTAACTCTCCTAACTTTGAATCTGCATGGATGCCCAATGACACCTAAGCACCTGGACTGGTACTGGTAAGAGGAAAACTAAAGCTACAGTATGACCAACAATCCAGTATTTCCCCACAGCTTTTCAAAATTCTTGGCTTTGCACTTTCTCCTTGGCTTTGCACTGAGGCTTCTTTGGCAAAAGGAGGGCTGCAGTGCTGCACACTGCAGCTCTGATGAGCAAAAGCCCTGGAAGCTTTAAGCTGCTGGAGTGATTTCAAAGCTGATGACTGTGGCTCTGAACAAGGCTGTGCAAGTGGCTGCACGCTACACACTGGCAGCTATTGGAGATTTGGAAAACTGTGGGGAAGCCAATGTGGCTTGAATTTGAAATAAATTCCAACTTTTTAAAAACAACATTACTGAACAGGTGTGGAATCAATCAAATCCAGGTTTGATAAAAATTCAAAACAAAACAGGATTTAAGACCTGCTTGAAACCTATAGAGTTTCTGTGGGCATTAGAAAGTAGTCGTCATGCCAGTCTCTCAAAGCGTGTACTTCAAACCCTGCACAGTGTGTCTGCATCCCCATCCTGGGGAACTTGGGCATTCTGCCATCGGGATGTTGAAAATGCAAAGACATACCCGTTCCCAAGCTACATATCCTGTTACAAGTACAAAAAGCCAAAGCTTTCTAAGCACTTGACCCCTGGCATTCCCTTGTACGGTCCTGTGAAACACTAAATTCTAACTACTGTTTACAAAACTGAAGACACAAGTAAAATATCATGGCGCTGATTATGTGATTCCCTCCCACAAGAACTTGTAGGCCTCTTCAAAAAACAACTGGTTTTCACAGAAGAAAACTGATCCATATCATAAACTATGATCCTTGACTTGGCTTCAATGCTGCAGGTTGTCCTGCCATAAAAAGGAAAGGAGCAATAAGACCTTGAGAAGAGGTCTTTTCTAGTTTCTAGCACCAAAGACATCCCATTTGACAGGCAGCAGGTTGTCTGGAAGTGAAACAGGTTTACAATGCCTTTAAAAAACAAATCCAAGGAGAAAAAGGCAAATAAAATGAGCAGATAAAGCCTGCAAGCAACAGACATGGCTTTAACAGCCTGCAAGGAAAGATTAGAGCAAAATTTTAGCTGCAGATAATCTCAGCTCGTCTAGTCACATAGATACAGTCTTGGGCTATTTTGCTTCATCAACTTACTTAGGAGAAAAGCCTAACAGTTTATAAAATATTTATAGCATGTTTTAAAAACAGTCATTGGATTATTTTGTTGACAAGCTGTTCAGAGATGCCTATGATACTGTGGGCTGCAAGCCAAAGTACAAGCAGCACTATCTTGAGTACCCAAATTTCCCTGATGCATCAGTCAAAAACAGGGAACCAGCTTTTTTGCAAGTGCAATGGTTACTTCTTTAATACCAAAGTTCTAGCCCAGAAATGGCTGTGGCAGTGACTGACGAAGCAGTTACATATGCACAGCTTATAATCTCAAAACACCTACAGATTTGTAAACAGGTGCTAAAACACTAAACAAATAAATAAATAGGCATGTAGTATTTTTGATTCTGCAAGGGGACGAACCCTCTCTGTGGATTAGGCATACATTAGTGACACTGCATTATGCATTTCAGAGGAAAGCAGCCCAACCCAGCCAGGATTTACCACATTAGCTGGGAATGTGCAAGCTATTTGAACCTCATGGAAATGCTTGAAGCAGAAAGCTTGGAGTATCACAAACATGTAATACCTCCAATGTCTGATCGCAGTGGAGCTCCCTTCTTGGCATCCAGCTGTTAGGCCTACCTGCATGCTTTGAGGAACTGGGTGGCAAACAGCAAGCAAGCATATCCATCTGCTTTCCATACATTCCTAATAAGGTGTTATTGTCTCATTAGTCCAGCTACTTGAATTTAGAGATTTGCTCTCCGAGTCTGCCCTACTGATTTTACACCAAACAAGAACCAATCGTGGTTGTAGCTCTCGACTGCCTTCATGAGGAAAACTAAAATTGTTCCAGTCTCAGAGGACAGTGCAGCAGTGAGGTCCCAAACAATCTTCATGATGGCAAATTTGAAAAAGTAGAAAAATGGCAATAAAATTGTTTTACCTTCCTAACAGAACAACTGCCAGCACAGTCCATTCCTCCAAGAGTCTATTAAATGATAGCATTAGTTGAAATTTAACTAGAGGAAACTTAGTACAGGACATGTTCTCTAGTCTTCCTGTCTTTATAAGCTTCCTCACTTCACAGAGCCCCAAAACACTAGGAGCCAGAAATGCTGCAGCACATATGTCTGAGAACAAGTTCACTGAGTAATCGTGGCACAAGGCAGGATAGACACCATGCAGTAACTGCCTCAAGCAGAGAAGTTACCTGCACTTTCAGGTATAGGGAGAGAAAATTAACTGTTTACAGTTTAAATGTAAATGTAAGAAAAAACTACTTGTTTATTTACAAAAGCATCAGGCTACTTGTGAGTTTTCCCAGTTACTTTTCCACTGCACAGTAAAACCTGAAGCAGTTTTATCCCCAAAGGTTTGTCAAGCACAGATTATTTGGTCTACCACATGCACCATGGGTCTGATTGTGTCTTGTACACATTGGTGTAATGTACAGGGCAGCATCATCCAGTCACAGGCTCAGTCCGGGTTTTCCAATTTCAGTGCCACCTGAATTATTAGCTCTCACAGCAGTAGGTATGAAGGCACTTCTTAAAAATGTTTTTTTTAATTCTATTTGCATGAACTGTTTGGAATAAAGGGACTGAGCACGTGAATCCTTGACCCAAGCTGAAGATTTTATTAAGTAGTTGCACATGGAAGTTCACAGTACAGATTTTACAGCAAACACTAAGGCTGTAACATTTGCCTGGCCAGCAGGAAGTCTTGCCTTGATGAGGAACTAGAGGCTTTGCACACCCACGTGCCACTAGTTACCGATTCTTTAGAAAGGCCTGGGAGTCCACAGCTGGATCTGGGGCAAAACATGGACACATATGCCATCAAAATTGGTTTTGGGTTTTCTTCTCCCAGCATTTGCTCAGTAGAAGACAATATAATATATAATATAATCAGGCACTGCCCCATTCCCACCCTACATGTATCTGCAGATCCAGATGCTTGAGGTCAATAGTTGGTAGAAAAGAAGAATGAAGGAGCAGCTCAGTGAGGTGAGTGCTGTGTAAGAATGGACTCATGACTCACTGTGGACTTCCTTTTTACAGCCTTTTTTCATCTGTGCAAAACCTATTTCCTTAAAGAAAAACTATAGGAAAAAAAAAAAAAACAAAAAACAAAAGGAGGTGCAGAAAGTCCTTATGTACATAGTACATAAAACAAGCATCTTCATAAACAATTAAGAACATCCATTGGCCAAGATATGTATTAAGATCATCCATATTTATGACGGGGATGCCTGCTATCAGAGCCAGAGAACATTTCCTGCCTTATAACTTGACATAGCATGCCTTCTATAAATATCCTTGCCCTGATTGTTTGGTTACAAAAAGCACAGCTAATTTAGGAAAAAAAGCTTGGTTTCCCATAGTACAACAGATACTACACTAGGCAAATCCTGCGAGCCTCCAGGGACCAG
>VWZG01003215.1:21273-38592 GCA_013396735.1 Grallaria varia | reverse complement strand
ATAATAATAATAATAAATGTTAAACTGTAAACGTAAGGTTTTTCTTATGCCCCCAGAGAGTGCGTGAAGATGCTTGCTCTTAACCTATCAGGGAGATTATGTGTCTACGGTTTTCTGTTGTCAAAGATTTTTCTTAAGCCTTCTCTCTCCTGCTCTTTGTTATAGCTTCACTTCCATACCACAGAAAAATGTGTTTTCAGGGAAAAAACACAGGACAAAGTCTAAAAGTCACTTTGATCCCACTCCCACCTAGGATTAGATCTGCTGTTTCAGAAAGGTTGTTAAAGATAGTTTTACCTTCACTCTCCTCACAATTTAATGGGACATTTTTGTGGACATCAGCACTGCTCCATTTCACCCTTTGTTGTTCAGTACTGATCCTCCACCGGAAAATCAATGTTGTAGGGAGCATTCCTACATTTTTTTCTTATAGTGAGATGACAGCAAAACCTAAGAAAGTCAGTATCAAAGAGTTATGTATGTCTCTATCTGATAAATACAAATAGGAGTTCTCACTCCTCTAAGAATGAGCTTGGCATAGTTGTAGAAATAAAATATGCCATTCCAAAATGTGTAAATAATTTCACATATGTGGTCTGTATTAACTTCATTTTCTGTATTCAGATAACAGCTGCTATAATCTGCTTTCTTATAAAACCCCTGCACCTACGGTTATACATTGTGATGATAACATAACAAAACATGGGTGAAAAATATGACAGTAAATCTTAAAATCATTATGCAAGACAAGTCCATATGAAACCAATTTTTCTCTACTGGATATAACAAGCAGGTTTTAAATGAATGAGTGGAATTTATGTGAATATATCAGCTACCCAAATGCTGTATGTCTCCTTAGGAAGTTGTCACAATAAAAATTCTGCTGCCTGCCTTTTCTAGGAAATGGCAGGAAGCAGATCACTTTGTGTTGTAAGGATTCATAATCCTTCTAGTTTCTTTATTGCAAAATATTTCCATGCTCCAGCTGTGATTTGTAGGAAATATTCTGGAAAATTAACTTTATTGAGTATCAGTAAAAGTATTTGAAAGCAATTTTGCAATGGAATTATTTTCATGCATGACTTGAAGAGGGTGATTATTTAGTTTCTTGCAAATATTTTTTTTTCTTTTGCACAATATGATGATACAACAAAGTATCCATGAGTGACTTGTGAAGAGCATATTTTCAGATTTTAAGAAAATTAAATTAATATCAGACAATTTAAGTAATGACTTGGACAGCAGCAGGAGTAAATTATAAATAAAGAAGTCACGAATTAGCAGACATACTTAAAAATTAGTTTTGGGGGTAATTTTTAAAGCAGCTGTAAATGTCATATTTATTTGTTAAATTTTTTTGTATCTAAAATTACAAAGATAAGTACATATTCATTAAATAAATTTTTATATCTAAAATAACTTATCCATGTCTCCCAAACAGATTGTAGAGATGTAGGAGCATTCCTGAGAACAGTTCTCCAGCTAATCTTGGTTCATGGTGCCACCTCATCCATGGCTAGTAGAAGTTGGACCATTTTATCTTTTCCTAAATGTCTTTTGAAGTTTATGTTCACTGAAAAATCCACACAAATAAATTTGTGAAGTTAATGATATATTCAGGTCTCATACAGAGCATCAAAGCATTATGGTGTCTTAAATTCCTCTAGAAGCAAGAAGAGACAGGATGAACGAGCTTGCTAATAAACATCTAAGGTGTTTTTTTCTCATTCTGATGAATGTATTCTTACAAAGAGAAAAGAATGATACCAATTTATAGTAGTTTTTATAGTTTATGTTAAAGGAAGTTAGGTACATCCTGCCAGTCACTGGAGCCCATTCCTGCAGGGACCTGGGGTCTTTGCCCAGGCTGAGGGACAAAGCTGCCACTTTCCTGTTTGCAGGTAGAACCAGAAGCAAAGTTCAGAACATATCCCAGAGACACACACAGACATGCACATGCAGGAAGGACACTGGGATGGCCAGTCACATACACTATCACAGACAAAGTGCTGCCTTAAACTGTACCTATACACAGGGCTCACGTAAAAAGCACAGATAACCAGGACCTGCCTGCTCTTGGCCTGACAGAGGCAGGAGATCACTACTGAAGGCAAAGACATTAACCTCTCTGGGTTCACAGGCATAAACACATTTGTGGCTCCCCAGAGTACCAACACAGCCCTTCTGTTTTCCTGGCAGTCCTGCCTGCATGCCAGCCCCCTTACTCAACCCCTGGTTCCCCTCCTCACTTACTGGTCCAGTCTGCTGCTCTTTGCACACACACAGCACTCGCAGTCATCCCACAGCCACCCACAGCCATGGCTCCTCTGGATACTAACATGGTTCCTCCACCCACCTGATACCTGTGCCCCAGTCTGAGGCTCTCTTGCTTGCATGCTGGTTCATCTTGAGGATGGCCAGCAAATGCATATGGACACACCAAGCACACCAGGACTGGGTAAGACAAAGATGCTTGGAGGCCCAGCAGCCAACACCCAGCACATGGCTTGAATCCTGAGGTCCTGCCAGCGCTGAGATCCTCAATCACACAGTCTCCCCGTTACCTGTTTTTTTGGGGTACTCACCATTCCTACCTCAAGGCTGGAGGTTAACAGCCTTCACTCACTCCCGTAGCTGACTTTGAGACCCCACTTCCTCTGGTAGCTGAAACCATAGGCCAGGGACACCCACACCCTTGGTCTGACTGCAGTAACTGGCACCAATTTTCACTCACACACAGAGTTCTCACCAGTAGCTGGCACTTAGTCCTTTCAGAACATGCACACATGGGACAGAGAGATTTTCCACTTACTATTTGGTTAATTTTCCTGGGTGAATTTTGTCTTACTATTTTCTCATGTTAAAATTAAAGGATCTAATTGAAATATTCTCAGTTAAGCATTTATTAAGGGTATCAACAACTCACAGTAAGGTATGTGTAGGGAAAAAAGGAATCTCTTCTCTTTTTGTAACACAGAAATTCTTCAAGTAATGCAAACATTAGTCCAACGAGTGGTTTTTTTTCAAGGAAATAAATTTAAATGTACTCTGAAGTACTAAGAAAGCTTTTTGACCTTAGAAGTTTGGGAAATTAACTCAAAAAANNNAATTAACTCAAAAAAAAAAAAAAAAAAAGGCTCTTGTCAAGAGGCTTAAACTTATAGAGCAGATTCCTTCTTCTGTTATAGCACTAAATTAGTGGAAAAATTAGATATTTCTAAAGTTAACATTCTAGACTAATAAAGTTTCGGTTTCCATTCTTATATGAACAAAAAGAATACTCATATGTGCATACTTCTACAGAAAGTATTCATTGAGAACTCAAAAAGTACGTGCACCCCAATGGAAAAAAATACTCTCTGCTTCCATCTCCTGGTGGAGACACAGGCATAGTTTCATTTGCATAAAATTTTTATTCATAATTCCTTCAGTGACACATGGGAGTGATCATCACTATACACAAACTCATAATTAGTTGAGAATTGGAATTGCATGGAGAGAGGTGACAAGGGATTTCTTTCATGTAGCTAAAAGAACATCTGTGAGGCAAGGACTCACAGATGTTAAAGCATCCTGCAAGTTATTAGTTGTCAGGCCCTGCAGACTATGTGCTATTGAGAGGTGAAATGTAGGTGCTCCTTAAGTGAATCTACAGAGGGCAGAAGAAGAGCTGCATGAAATACAGTGACTGTTTTCCTAGGAAAATTTTATTTTTTCCTAATAGGAAAATAAAGCTGCATTTCAGAGCATTAAGTCTTCTTATTCATTAACAGCAAAGGAAGCATGAAACTTAGATGACCACAAAAGGTGTTATTTGGCTGGGTCTTGGGGGTTTTTTTGTGTTTTTGCTTTTTTTTATCTTACAGAAATTCCAGCATGGATCAAAACACCTGTCATAGTGACATTTTATTTAGAATAATTGATTTTGAATGAGAAAATTAGTAATTCAGAATTTCAGAAAATCTTAAACTTCTCTTACTATGAGTTTTGATAAAGTATTAGCTTGGGCATAAATAACTGACAGCTTTTTACAGAAGAATCACAGACTTCATTTGTATTACGATGTTATTTCACTGCTTTGTTCCAGTGCTCTAGTCTCCTGATCATACCTGCAAGGATGTGTGCTCCTGAGCTCTGCTATTTACGTGACAGGGACGCTGACCAGTTGTGTATACCCATATCTACCCCCATCAGACAGTATGGGTAATTCTGTTTCTCCAGCTTGAAATATTCTTCTAATACAAAGTTACTTTTCTCCACTCAATGCCATCCTTCACAACAGCACATTTCATAATTTCATGCTACTTTCCACAATATACCTGTCAGAGTTTCAACACAAAGTTGTAAGAAAACAATCTGGAGAGTTGCAAAAGCTTTCTCGCTATTCATTTTTTCTGTCTCAGGTATCAGCACACAAAAGCTGGTAGGGATGGGTTACCTGTAGGGACCTTGTGCTGTCTCAGAATTTTGCTGTCGGGAGGATTCCCAACAGTATTACAGGGAGGTCACTTGCCATATCTGCCATATGGTCAACACTTTGCAGATGGGTACTGTTATTCTCAAAATCTTGTTATAAGCACAGGGGAATGCAGATTGTGTTCAGAGGAAAGAATTTATTGTTAGCACAATTAATGTTTTAGCTGTGTAACTAAAATACAGCACATAGTTCTTATTAGTCCACTTACAATAACACTAAAATTGATAGTCAGAATTATCTAACCAGTACAGAGAATTCTGCTTGATAATCCAGTTAAAACTGTTGTTTTCTAATGTATTTAGATATTTAATGACTTTTCTTGGGTCTTGTGATCACTTTCACAATGTTCACCTGTTAGTGTAGGTTGGTGGTGCTAGCTGGTCTTCTTCAAAATGAGTGTGGGCGCGGTATGACAAATCATGCTCACTTCTTCCCCTAGGAAGAATACAATGTTCATAGGGGAGTGTTTCTTCCTACTCATATATGAGTCTGGTCTAAGCTGGTTTTGAATATTTTCTAACTCAATGGCTCCATTGCTCTTCATTGCTAAAAGTTCCAAAGTCATTTGTCTTTTCACTACCATACCAAAGTATAGCCTCATATGATTAATCTCTTTGTTGTAGTGGATCAAGAATGACATGCCAGATAGTGGCAGTTTGTTTGGCTGGCCTCCAAATTCAACAACTCTGCAGGATAGGTACTGAGTAGTGACTACTAACTAAAAAGTAAGGGAAGAATTCTCTACATGGAATCTGCCTGTTTTGTCTCAAAGTTTTACATGACACAAACATGGCTGTGGCAGGATAGGCCCATCCTGATAAAATCTAAAATCCAATCAGAGAATGCATGCTGTGCAAGCCATCAGGAAGGCTATCAGACAAACTCAACTGCTGGTGCCAGGATGCTGTCATGGTGTTAAAATATGCTAAAACCACCCTGGTTCTCCAGACTTCATGCACATCCTGCTCTTGAAACAGGATTTGACAGATAAGCTAGTCTGCCAGCCTATAGATCTCTGATTACCAGTCAATCACTCTATACTATAAAAGTCCAATCTGCTTCCATACAGTCAGGTCCTTCTGACATAACTCTTCTGAGTGTATGTATGGAGATTCCTCCCTTGGCTGGAGGTGCTCTCCGAGGATATTCCTTGAGCCTGAGAGAATGAGATCTCCCTACTAGTATTGGTCTGGGTGAGTTTTATCAAATCTCTACTTGATAATTATTTCCTTTTTGTTAGCTTTAATACAATTACTTTAGTATTTGCTTGAATATAGGTCACTATCCTATCTTGTACTGTACTACTTTATGCTATATTATACTTTACTAGTAGATTTTTAGCTTTTTATATTGTGTAGTAAATAATTCTGATTAAGATATTTGCCTGATCATTTGTAATAATAAATTATTCATTTTATAGAAATATTCTCATTTTACCGATCATTAAAACCTGTGGGACAAAATGCTTCAATCACTACTCTGTGATTCCTTACATTTGAACTGTTGACATAATCCGCGGCTAAGATTGGATTCAGCCACACCGACACTCCTCTGAGAAGGAGTTTAGAAAGCAAAGGAGTGGTTTCTCCACCTTGTGACTCAACATCAGGGTTTCTTTAATAAATTTTGTCTAACCTTTACACTCCCACCCGTGACAATAGTATAAGCTAGAGAGGCCAAGTGTAAAAGGATTTAAAACTCATTTTTTATTCAAGTGTGTGCTGATATGTAGTATGAATTTGATCTTCTCATGTGCAGAATCTGTAAGTCAGCCCACATCTGTGATATCCAAAACTGAGCTCAGTCCTAGGGACATGCAAAAATTACTGCACAGACATTGCCAATGACTACTCAAAAACAGTTGTGCTGAACCCCTGAGCGCCTGGGCAGGTTGCTACTTTGATATCCTTTCTCTATTTAGTCATTGAAAATGGAACCTCATGAATATATTTGGGAAGACTTCATGAATGGCTGAAAAGAATCACAATGTTAAAATGACATAACCGTTAGTCCAATATGAATTTACATTGCCAGTTAGAAAGGATGATCTATGCTTGAAAGAGAATAGACTTCATGACTTGTTAATCTTCAAATTCTGCCTACTGAAGAGCAACGCAAACAAATGAGAAGAAGAAGGCATTCCCTTTACCTCTTTAGCATTAAGCAATATTTTATAACCATACAATTACTAGAATTTTTTTGGAATTAAAAAAATCCTTAAAGAAAAATAAGTTTAAAAAAATCTCAAGAATCACAGAAAAGGACCATCAGACTCTAAATTGGGGAGCAGAATACACGTGAAGAACAGTGAAACAGAAACAGAAGAACCTTAGCAGACCCTAAAAAAGTCAGAAAAAAACAAAATCTAGACCAGCCATTACAATATTTATTGAATAGATAGCAATAACACATATTTCTGAATTGGTCTTTTGGTTTTGGTTTGGTTTTTTATTTAATTTATTTTCAGAACTGAGACAGCGTATCATTAGACAGCTTGATAATAAATCCCTCTGACATGAAGTCACCACCTTTTGACATCCCTTTTGATAGGGTTACAACATTTTGGCAACAACAGAGTAAGTCAGATCCAAGCATCTGTAGGCACTTCAGATGGTTTTCCGTTAATGGTGGTGTGAAGAACTGACAAGCCTAGTCCCTGCAGTTCTTTCACTCCACAGTCATAAAAGTGTCCTGACAACAGCATGCAGCTCCCACCATGCTGTGCATGAGGAGAGCAATCGCAGAAGGTGCCCTAAATATTCACAGTTTCTTGAGCAACACTCGGGGTATGAAGTCATTCATATTACTTCATATGACTCCATCATAATGAAGTAATAATGACTCTGAAAGACACTTTTAGAAAATTATTGTGATGCCCAAATATGTAAACAGAAAGAGGTACACTAATGGATTAAGATGATGTAGGGACTTTTATGTTATGTACGTTTGCTTGTCTTCAGGAAAATGCACTCTGTGGGACAGTACTTTGGCGTCATTACTACTATCAAGAGTAATAAGAGTAATATCACTTCATGACACCCAAAGAGGCCACCTGTTGTGCTGGGTACTCTACAAAAAACATTTTAGGCAAAAAAGCTCCCCTTCTGAGGTCTTCTCACAATGACAGTACTGTGTGACACTGAAAGAAACCCACTTTCCCTCTGCTTTCAAGGGTATAGCTTTGAAAATAAGTGACACTTTCCATATGATTTAAAGGAACAATATCAGGATCACTAATGACTCAAGAAGATCACAGTGCTGTATATATACCTGGTTGATGTTAACAAATGGTTCTCTTTTTATGGCTATCTGATTATTTTTAAATTTTGTAAATGAAAACCAGAACTAAGATGTCATTATGGTAACTACAGAAATTAAAATTATCTACAGCTCTGCCCACAAAGGATTCACTAGCAAGTGTACACCATAAACCATCAGTTGGCACGGAGAATTCATTTTCCTCTTCTCAAGCACTTCTTCCTACTTCTTTTTTGTTGACTCATTGTCACAAGAGCACATGCTGCACAAAGAAGGTTTTGTTCATGTGATATTAGCCGTGTAAGGGAATTTTATTTTTCTAGGTCATCCTGTAAATTTTTTGTCACATACAGAGGTCAGTAGAAAAGCTGCTGTTTAACAGCCATTGTAGGTGAACTATTGTAAATCACAATAGAGAACTCAACTCTTTATGTTCTTAGGCAAAAGTAATTGACTCTTCTTAATCATCTCTTCTTCAAATCTATTAGGATAATGATAATCTGTATGATGATAAAAGTGAAAATCATTTAGTTCAGCTTGCTATAGTTTCTTTTATTATGCTTAAAGAAAGTTAAGAATGTAGTTCTACATGACAGTTATATATATAAAGATTTTCAGAAGCAAGATAATACAGCACCTTCAGTTTCCACTCTCCTGTATTTAACATTCAGTCTCTTACTCACAAGAGGATTACAGTTATAATCACTGAAGCATTTCATGCCTTTGTTAAAACTTTAAAGTTGTGACAAAGTGATTGATATAAAACCAAAATATATATCAGTTGCTGTTGGTATTGTAAAAATATTAAAACAACAACAAAAAAAAGGTGTTTGGTGTCTGAATAAGATTTTTATGATTAGTCGGCTTTTCATAAAAAAATTAATGAAGGTTTATAAATGTCTTAGAATTTGTTATGATTGGAGATAATCTTGTCTACAAAAAATGTGTTTATAACAGTGTATGTATATATTTTATTGTCCTAAGATCTTTTATTATGTAGCACACAGAAAATTAAAAGGAAAAAAAATCTGTTTAATATAACGAATATATAAAGGCTCATGTTTCTGGTAATTATACAGTTTACATGCAAATAAGAAAAAATTGTGCAGCCCAATAATGGTCATTTTTGCCATTCCCAGTAAAAAGCTGTGGGAAGGATCTGGCAAACACAGGGGGTCACTGCCCAACAAACTAGAGCTGCTGGGGGTGCTGAGCCTGGGGACGCTGCAGAGCCACACTCGCACTCAGCTTGGAGCAACCAGAAGGCAGCAGCCCAGGGTGAACTAACATGGGCAAATAAAACCAAGCAGATCCAAATAATGTGGAGTAGGGGATCCCCATTATGAACTTCATATTTGTCTCTCAGGAAAGGACCTCAGGATGCTGTTGACTCCCTGTAGCCCTCCTTCTTGAAGAAGATTACACTGTCACTTTCAGCACACCAAGAGACATTGGAAGTGGTAGATCCAGGAAGAGATTTTTGGCACTACAGTTTACCCTACATTTTTATTGAGGTTTTTCTGATTTTAAATATTAGATTATTAAAGCTTAAATGACACCAATATTAATTTTAGCTGTATTTCCGTTTTCTTTTGTTCATTAAAAAAAAAAAAAAAAAGGGTTTGATAGTTTAAATGTGTAGGTTAGCCACAGTCTTTCAAACTTGAACTCCCTGATGAAGCTAAGCCATTTTGTAATGCTCTGATACACCAAAACAGAGTGAATTAGCACGTATCAAATAAATGTTTATTTTCCTTTGGTCATGAAGTCACATGTTGGGATCAGCACACTGAGCAGGTGAGCAGAGCAGGGGGAGACAGCTACAGGACCCATCCCCAGTCCAGCCATCCCTAATAAGCATCCATGCGCTTCTGGTCTGAGGTTAATCCTGGGAGGAAGAAGGATTGTTTGAGACCAGTGGAAGAGAGGCTGGAAGCAATGAACAACAGCAAGGCTTGATGAGGCAAGAGGCTGAGCCAAAAATGGGGCTCCCATCTCAGGTGGGTCAGGGCAGTTGTAGTCCAGTGGCGCTCACTGACAACCTGCTTACCAGACACCAAAGTTAAGAATAGTAAGTAAATAACTAAATGTAAAAAATCCATGCTATTTCATTCAGAAATATACTGTGTTACACCGTGACACTTAATAACTCCTTTATCTGATTGAATTGATTTGAGGAAAAATTGTTTCTTTGCTTGAAGTGTGGCAGCATCTGCCTTACATTTCTAGAAAGTGAACGAGACAACTGCTGTTAATACCTGTTGGTCACTAATGAATATTCATTTGTTTCTGGATCTCATAATTATTTATTTTCAGAAAAATGGATTTTGAAGCCTTAGGTTATTTTAATACCTTTTCATGGTTGTGTACAACTGACAGAGTCAATGGAGCTACCATGATAACAAGCATTTACTCTGTCAATGAACTATGCGTTCTTACCCTTAAACATTTTTAAGTCTTTTCTGTGAGGTTTGAATACCTTTGAGCCTCAGTTTCAAAACTTGATTCTGAATTTATATTTTACTCAAACTCTTTTCAGTCATTTTTATTTTCTTAAATTACCTTTCCTTTTCCTAAAATTGAGCATGGATACACAGTCCTTTTGAATGTCTATGCTCTAGAGAGTATATTAAAACAGTTCAGTTTGTTCATGTGATATACATGTATTCTCTGTCTTAATAAAGTCTGTAAATGAGAAAAAATATTAAATAGCATTTAACAAAAACATGCGTGTGTGAGAGTTTATCTACCCAATACCTCTCCCTCACATAGTCCTACAACAAAAATGCATTGTTTCAGTTCTTTAAAATAGATTCGTAGAATGGGTAAAGTTGGAAGGGGCCACAGTGGGTCATCTGCTCCAACTTCCCTGCTCAGGCAGGGTCATCTGAGAGCACATTTCACAGGATTGCGTCCAGAAGGTTCTTGAATATCTCCAGTTAGGGAGACTCCACAACCTCTCTGAATAATCTACCCCAGTGCCCGCTCACTCATACAGTAAAGAAGTTCTTCCTCATATTCAGGTAGAACTTCCTGTGCATCACTTTCTGCGCATTGTTTCTTGTTCTATTGCTTGTCACTGCCAAGAAAAGCCTGGCTCTATTCTCTTGACACCCACCCTTTAGATATTTATACACATTAATAAGGTCCCCTCTCAGTCACCTCTTCTCAAGGCTGAACAGTCCCAGGTGCCTCTGCTTTTTCTTGTAGGAGAGATGCTCCAGACACTTGACCAGCTTAGCACCTCTCCTCAATGATGCTGAAACTCATTTTTTGCATAATAATCTAGTGGACATAGTGCTTATCTAAGATGTGGACAGCATGGATTCTAGGCACACTTCTTGCAGATGGAATCTTCACTTTTTCACACAAAGCACTGAGAATCCCAAGAGGAAAAGCAAGGGAAAGTATTTTATAGGGATTTGCTGTGCTCTTAAAGAAGAAGAAAAGAAGAAGAAGAAAAATTATCTAACTTAGGAAAGAGGATCTTCCTCTGCAGCTAATGGAGGCATCCTCCTCTACTGAGTATTGGAAGCATTTAGTCACTTTAGGGGAATAAGCTTATCCTTCAGGTCTAGACACTGAAAATTAAGCAGATAAAGTGCATGGATTAAAGTCTGAGCATAACAGAATGCGTTCTATCACTCGTTATCTGTTACATTATCAAACTCAACATATTCCTGCAAGATAGTTTGGTTTCCACAGACCAGCATTTTCTCACAGCAACTTATTCTAGGAGAAAATTTCTAACCATTTTTAAAACACGAAGTGTAAATTCACATAAGTAACATTGACAATATTGATATATTAAAGCAAGAATTCCTACTGAAGAATCAATTTGTGTAGTAATATTAGCAGAGAAAAAAGTCAGCTTACTTACTGGTGTGAAAATACAACAAGAGAAACAAAAATAATTATGTTGTTGGAGCCAAACAGCTCATGTCATTTTTTATATGTACCATACACAACACAAATACAAAAATTAAAGGGCTAGATATGAGCCTTCCAAATATTTATTCTTTGATAAAAGGAAACACTATTTTTGCAACCCATGTGGACAAAAATTTGAAGTTTTTTCTCCTTATTTTAGACATTCTGTGAGCCTTGACAATATCAAGAAGTCTCTGCAAATAAAACACAACTTACTACAATGCTTACAGTGTATTTCCATTCTAAAATATGATTATCTGCAAATTACATTGTGTTGATATCATGTTTATATTACCCTTGGTGCAAACCAAGGCAATATTTGTTCAATTTCAGTGGCAGACAGGTATTCCAGTTAATAGCCTTGCAAAGTCACCCTGGAATTCAATAGTTAATCTGTTTATGTCTAATATCAAAGTGAAAATGAGGCCACAATTCATTGTCGAAATTAAAACTTATTGAGCAGTCTTGATGATAAAGTACAAGCCACAACAGAACTTAACTTACTCTTTCAGATTTCCATCAGGTCTTGAAAGTTAATATTTTTTTTCCTCTAAGAAACAGCAGCTATGACTGCAAAATACATATATGAAGCATATCCTTTCAATAAGAAATCAACCCATACAAGTAATTGCTTTGTTAAACAACACTTCACATGGTGACACAGTCTGGCTGCCTCTACCCATCATTCTCAAATTTTAAAATTAATTCTCTTAAATGGTACTCAAAAGAACATTTTTAAATGGGGTGCCTGGATTAAAGCAATTAATTAAATAAAGTGATTGGCTCCTTGAATAATATAAACCTATAATTCTAGTATTTGGGCAACTGATTAATTGACTTGATTTTGCTTTTACCTTGCCATTTCAATTAGGCGAATAGCAATGTACCATAACATAATAAAAATTGTTCAAAAACAATGAAGGAAGAAAACGTATCAACTTTATTTGCATAATGTTATCAGTGGAATAAGTTAATGGATACTGCAAAAATCTGACTCTGACAGAAGAAAATGGGTTCATCACAATTGTGTAAATTATTCCATCACGCAAATGGCCTTTACTTGTTTGACAGTTTGAGAAAGAAGTGAATAAATTAAAATGAAAATCAATTCCTAGCTCCTTGATCACAGTTTGATGGTCATTTATACTTAAATGTGTTGTAAGCAATTTATTTTAAAAGTATGAAGGACATGAATCATTGCTGTTTTCTAGAAGTGAGGTGTTTACACTGATTTTGCTTATACTAATGAAATTACAATTATGGATTTAAATAATTACAGTTTCCCAAGATTCAGAGGTCTGAATCTCGATTATATCTTTTGCATACCTTATGAGAACCACTATTCAGCTCTGACTGTTGATTCACTTCACAAATGAATCCATTTGTGACCATACATAAGTGAGAAAAAGAAATCTACCAGACATTTTAAAAATGTGAAAACCTAAAGCCTTCGAAGTCTGTATTTTAGTCTCCAGCTAAATACGCAAAATGCTGACTACCTTTTGTATCAATGGCAGCTGTTAGAATCAATTTGGGAAGATGCACGCTCAGAGCAATTCAGTGAACCATGAAAAAATTTATTCCTGGTTTTAACAAGCACTGGGCTCAGGATCTCACAGAGCAGTTCAAAGATTTATTTTGAACATACATAATAAAATGAAGAACAGAACAGAGAATACAGTAATATTCTTTTCTGATTTAGATCCTGTGCTTTTCGTGATGGTTACGTTTCTGTTTTCATTCCTTTTTCAACAGAATGTAAGTATTTAAGTTTTCTAACCAAGGGATGATTGATTAGATTAATACCAAATACAATTAATTTCCATTACACTTGTCACTGATTGTATTAGAGCAATATCCATTATCTTATTGTATCACAACAGATAATGAATGACTCACTTTTTGTTGATGATACAAAAATGCAACAATTCGTTTTCCTTTTGTTGTCCGAAGATGTGTCCAGAATCTAAAAGGGAAATACCTTATTTTAAAACTCAATCTTTTATACATGTTCTCTGATGGAAATATTAGGTCTAAAAGACCCCTCCAGGGTCCAAATTCGGCAACATTAGACCTAGTATTATCGTTGGAGCAAGTCCAGAGAAGAGGCTTGAAGATGATCAAAGGACTGGAGCACCTCTCCGTTTAAAGACAGGCTGAGAGAGTTGGCACTGTTCTGCCTGGAGAAGGGAGGAGACCTTAGACTGACCTTCCAGTAGCTGAAGGGGGCCTACAAAAAGGTTAGACAGGGACTTTTTACAAGGGCATGTAGTGATAGGACATGGGGCAATTGCTTCAAACTGAAAGACAAAGCCCTTAATAATATACTTTAACTTTTTGTTAGCCCTGAATTACTCAGGGATTTGGACTAGCTGATCGTTGCAGGTCCCTTCCAACTGAATATGATTTCACCTATAAGGAAATGTGATAATCTGCAGTAGTTTTTACCTTCAAATACATCTCAGATAACAGCAGAAGGGGAACTTGTACATGATGCAGTTTGCAGAAGTACCATTGTGCCACAAGGAACACCCTAGGCAGGGGTTGTGAGTTGACAGAGCCTTTGTGTTTATAACAGAGTATAGACCATTGCTGAGTAACATCAGATAGACAACTTCATTATATACACATTCTTTACATTTTTAGCATTTACCATATAGTAATACTTGTGCCTCATTGTTCACATCTACTTCTTTCCTACTTCAAAATTGTATCTTTTAAAGTCAAATTGTTACTAAGTTATGAGGTCAGATCTTCTCATTTTCTCATTGTACAGACTTATTACTCTTGAACACAAAGTTTTTATGAAAATGGTATCACAAAATAGCCGTAGATATTGTCAGTTGTGATATTAAAATAAAATTAAATTTCAGCTTTTCCCTATTAGCTTTAAAAGATTTTGTTTAGTCTTTTTATTTATTTAGCACTCAGATGCAATACTGTACAATATTTCTAAATGTTTATGAAACTAAACTTTACAGCTATTAAAACATTTTGAAGGCTTTATGCCAAAATGTTAAAAATTTTAAAAACATTTTAAAAGGAAGGCAGAGTGTTTCTGAAGTGTAGAAAACCTAATTTCAATAATGATTAGAAAATGAGAAACTGAAATTACTAGTGTAAAAGCTCTGCAAAAAGCATCCTGCAGTAACTGATATTATTCATGTGTTTAGTCAACTTCTAGGCAAAGTTAAGTGAGCATATTTGAACCATGTTAGAAAAGAAAAGCCATCCATGATGTTTACATTTAGCAATGGAATTCTGAAGCAATCTGTACATTTCAGCATCTTTAACTATTCATTTTGTTAGCTTCTGAAGAATCTAGTACTTTTAAGTAGGTCAGTTCCCTCTTTATTCCAGAGATGTTAGAGAAGGCCAAGAGGCATGTTTATGAAAGCATGTGTTATACTCTTAATCTTTCTTGTTAAAGCTGGAATGCCTGAGCATTTTTCCATTTGTTAATGAACACCTCAAAACTCACAAATGATAACTCTGATATCAGTACTTGACAACAGCAATTAAGGTATGGCTATTATATTTGCTCAGTTTCTTCAGAAAAAAAAGCTGCGAGTATGGCTCTGAGGCACCAAATCTGCATAATACATGTACCACACACAACAGCAGTAATTGGATATATTGCTATAAACAGTTTGTTAAGCCCCTTGTATATTCCGTGTAAACTGTGATTGATTGTCTCTGTTTAAGTCATGCCCTTGTGTATCTCTTTTGAGAACTATACTAAACCTACGTAGAATTAAACACTCCTGGCTCACAATGGGCTCCTAATACATTACAATATTTTTAGAAGACAGATTTTATTTTTAATGAGCATGTATTATTCTTAATTACTACTTTTTGAAATCAGAGCTTAGATGATTAGAATATTTGATTAGCGTTCAGAAAGAAATTGGTCACAGAAGAACAGTGTTAGACCAATTTTTCTTTCAGGTTTCTTACTGTATGTTTGTATATTAAAAATTCTCACACTAAAAGGGTTTAGAATAACATTATTCAAACAAAATAGGTTTGATAATGAAAATATATAAGACATAATAAATATATTTAAGTGTGGCTATTTTGATATATGGTTATGAAAAAAAAGTGTTGTAAAAAGAAGATTTCTGTTAGAATTTTCAACATAGAATTCAGTTTCCATGCACACAGAAAGCAATGTCTTTTATATTGTTCTGGTTTAAAATCCTTTTTCAGAACTTGCATATACTAGCTACAAATGTGGGGTTTTAACCCAGAATTGTTTCTCTGCCAGCCCGTGTCACCTTCTTTCCAAGAAATGTATCACTGGTGCAATTAAGTCCATTAATTTGATTAATAATATAAGTATAAAATCACGAAAAAAAAGTGTTGTCAGTTAGTGAGTCTCCTTCATTAGAATAAATTGTGACATAGTTTCTATATCTGAACTTTACATACAGCAAAACTGGAGGAGACCTTGAGGCCCAGTATGGACTTTCATAGGAGTAATAAAATGATGGCAAAGAACATATATAGAGAGAATTTTTTATTTTATTTATTTTTTTAAATTGTGACATTGAGGGAAATGAAGGGATACATTAAGAGTTAGTTTGGGGTTTTTTGATGTTTTGGTTTTTCAGTTTGGGTTTTTTTGTTGGGTTTTTTGTTTGTTTGGCTTTGTTTTGTTTTTTGTAAACACTTGCTTTTTTGATAGTTCAGAAAGGGGGTTGTACTAGGTCTGATTGAGATGGAATTAACTTTCTTCATAGTAATCCATAGGACGCTATGTTTTAGATTTGTGGCCAGAGCAGTACTGATCACACTCCAGGGTTTTAACTACTGGTGATCTGTGATTGTTTCTCTGTTTCTCACTCTGCCTTCACTAGCAAGTAGGCTGAGGATGTACCAGAATTTGGGAGGAGAGATAGCCAGGAAAGTTTACATCAACTGACCAAAGAGATACTTCATGCCATGTAGTATCATGCTTAGTCGTAAGAAAGAAAAGGAGGTGGGATTTGGGTAGGCACCCATTGCTCAGTCTGGGCATTTGCCTGCTTGTGGGAGGTGGTGAATGTCTGCCTTTGCATCATTTGGGGTTTGGTGGGGTTTTTGGTTAGTTATGTCCTCTCTCTTTCTTTTTCCTCTTTCTTTCAATTATTAAGCTATCTTTGTCTCAGCTCAGAACTTTTCTTGCTTCTGCTCTTCCTTGTGCACTAGTTGGAGTAGTGTTACATTCAGGTGGAGTGACGAATTATTTGAAAATATGGATGGACTTCTAAATAAAAGTGTAGAACTTTAGATATATTCCTTACTGGTGGTAGATATTTAAGAGCAAAATAAAAAACCCTTAGGTTTTCAAGTGAAAAGACAGCTTTACAGAATCAAATGATAAATACGAACCTGAACAAATGCAGTTTATTTTTGAATGTATAAAATGTAACACGGTGACAATAATGTTAGAAACTTTGGTTTGATTAATGAGTGACTGCATAAAATATAAAACTTTCAATACTAATGCATCAAACCCCATGGGATGATTTTTATAGTTTTCTCCCTTAAAAAGACATAATCGAGTTAAATCAAATCTTAAATATTTCACTGTAAAGATTTCACTGACTTCTCTAACTTGGTCCCAATAGGAAGAAGAAGGAAGGAAGAAAAGGGAAGGGAAGGGAAGGGAA
>VWZG01003215.1:0-21051 GCA_013396735.1 Grallaria varia | reverse complement strand
GAAGAGGAGGGAAGGGAAGAGGAGGGAAGAGGAGGGAAGAGGAGGGAAGGAAGGAAGAAAGGAAGGTAATTATATATCCTTTGTGTCCATGTCTATCTACTGGAGTTATTAATCTTAGCACAAAAGCCTTTGAACTAGAAATTTATTATTTTTGTTTAAGTAATCCATTCTCAATACTTTTAAAAAGTCTAGCATTCCTGGGATTTATATTACTTATTAACCTTTGTTCAGGCCCATTTTTATATCTTATCTGTGTGTGTAAGAGGAAACATTATCTGGCTCCACTGTAGCTGAAACCATACTGACATTGTGTGTTACACATTAAAGCTTGATATTGTTGGCTACTGAAAACTGATGAGGGAGGTGTGGAATCAGTGCTTTAAAAAGTTCCTAAGTTCAAGGGAACCATCAAGGGAAATGCCAGGAAGGGAAGTGACATACAGCGATATCCTGTTCTAGCTTTTAGATTAAATTAGGCCATTCAGATGAGAATAAAATCTCTGGCAGACTTTGTAGTAACCTCTTGTTCATGCCTCAGGCAGGTTTCCATCTTCTTCATTTATCCTAGTGTGGCTTGTTTTCTGTGTCTCTTCATTTCTTTGATACTTTCTACACTGTTATTTTGAAACTCTCTCTTGAAGCACTGTGCAATTCATTAACCTTCATATAACTACTTTCCTATTTCTCTTTATATTTGACTAAACATTCCCCCCAGTGATTCTTCAGAAAATCCTGTTGTACCACATCCTTTTCATAGTACCAACGATAGCCCAAAAATGGCTGTATAGAGGAAGGACCAAAAAAACCCCAACCAAAACCCCCAACCTACTGCTCTCACTCCACATAGGACTACAGTAGTGTACTGGATATTCTTTGATGATATTAATGATATGATCAGTTTTATAACTCTTCCTGGTTTTGTTTTGTTTGTTTGTTTGTTTGTTTGTTTGTTTGTTTGTTTTTTAACAAATCTTACAGTGAAAGAATATTCTCTTTCTTTCCTTTCCAGTTCTGTTTCTTTCCAACGCAAAATGCACTTTAAGTACTCCTTGAAAATTTACCTTCAAAACCTGACAGGTTTGCATCATGGTGGGAATAAAACCTACGAGGAGAATGGTTTGACCTGAAGTATCTGAAAACAAAACAGCTACAATCCTGACTTGACATGGCCTTCAATGTGAAGTGTCAAGGCAGGCAGCAGGCAGCAAGTGAGGAGAGGAGAGGAGAGGAGAGGAGAGGAGAGGAGAGGAGAGGACAGGACAGGACAGGACAGGACAGGACAGGACAGGAAATCAGAGACTACCTATTCTAACTATACAGGACCTGGAGATGGCCTGAAACAGTGATATGGAAAATATTTTTTAAATAGTGTGTCAGCATGTTCCCTGGCTTAAATTGTTCCCACACTTACTTTTGCTTTTTCAAGTAGTCCCCAGGGATTAGTGGCTAGAAAAAAGGATGGAGTCGGTTTCCTTTAGGCCCTTTGGGTGAATCAGCTAGTCATCAGAGAAACACAAGTGAGCCATAGTTGTGACCTTCTTATACATGTTTTTGCCCTCACATGCTTGAATGCCTAGACAGAGGAAGTAAGCAACTATAGCCACTGCCTGCAACATGCAAATATGTATTTTTTTATATCATGTTCTGATCCAAGGTTTTTCTCCATATCACGAAGAAAAGAAAAAGAATCAATTTCCTCCTACCAAGAAAAAATAGAGAACTGAAGACACATATGCTGTTAATACATATTAGTTTTGCTCCACTACTTTTAATTCCCAGAAGTTTTAATGCACACTTTATAACATCTATGGGACACATTTAACCAGAACTACAGCAATTGTCTTGGACTCTGTATTATGGTGTTCTGAGTCATCCTGAAGTCAGAGAGATTCATTAGTTCTCAGAAATGGAACTCATTTCATTCAACCAACAGGTTTCTTTCACTAACTCCCCTCCTTTTTGCTTGCTTTTCTATCCCCCATCCCCAAATGATTTGGCAAAAAAATTAATCTGACTTTCAGCATCTTTTGCTTGTGGAGTGCAGTTTATACTTGAAGTGATTACTGAATACTTGCACAGCTTTTCTGGGGTAATTATTTTCTATATACATTTCCCCAAAAATAAATTCAAGTATGATCATTTTACATTTAAATTTAAACATAATTCTTTTATGTGTTCTTTTTTTCTCCACAGAGGCCACCAGAGGATTATTAGATGATTCATGCCGTGTTCCATAGACTATCCATTTTGGTTGTGATGGACAAAAAACACAAGCTCAAACTTTGTCCAGCAAAAGCAAATGACAAAAAGCCAAAAAGCTCTTTATTCACTACAAGCTTATTTTTTATACTATTTTACTACTGTCCATACGTGTCTCTGCTACGTACCATTGGCTACATGTTCTTGTCCATCAGTCTTAGTCCATCTTCTGATAGGTGGTTGTCACCTCTCCTCATGCTGACAAATCTCAAAACACACTCTTTCTATTCTTGGTTGTTTTTTTCACTTCCTTCTGCTTTCCCAGGCCTGGCCCAAGGACACAGGTGGTGTTTTCTGCGGCTTTCCCAGGGCTACAACTGCATCCTCTCAAGGCCGAAGATGTCCATATAACAGTATTCTTCCATACGTTTCGCACTTTCAAGATACTACTAAATTTCTAGTTAAAATAAGATGACTTTTTTTTCTGCAGTCTACTAAAAATAATAAAAGTTATATCTACTTAAGTAGTGAATAGTTTTTCTTTGGCAACAAATCATAAACTGATCAGATTTTAAGGCTGAGGAGGGTTTTTTTCAGTGTTCTTTTTTATTTTTTTAGTTTCTCTTTGTGGAAATTCAGAATTACTGAGCAGTTAAAATTCATGATCTACACTTTGTGTCATTATTATTGCATTAGCATGAAATTATGGTTCTAGTTAGTCATAATTATACTCATAATTATTCAATTTATCACTATAGGTCCTTCTGGAAATTTTATTGGAAGAGTTATTAACATTAATAAATTGTTTTTCTTCATATCCATATTATTAATTCACCTCATGTGTGATATGAACAACCAGCCATAAAATTATTACAAACTCTGCTCTCTTTGTAGCTGATTTAATGACAGAGGGTCTGATAACCTTTAGCCAGTTTTCTGGTAGAGCTGTTTGTCTTTTTCTCTGAAGGTAAACAGAGGGAGATAGGCTGTACATTTAAATATTCAAATATTCAGTCCCAAATACACCCAAAACACTTGACAGAAGTATTTATGGTTTTCTATTATTTGTGACCAAAAAAATATAAAATCTAATTTTCATATATCAGTATTTCTAAGAAACAGTCCCTCAGTTACACCTAACAGATATTTCTGGTCAAAGACACAGAAATGCTTGTCAGAGCTGAGAGCAGCCAACAACACCTGAGATCCAGGCACTCACTACAGAACATCTCTGACTTTGCAAATATTTTTTCTTGTGCTTTTAACTTGAATACTTGGGTGGGTCTTTACAGTGTCACAGAGATGTTTGCAGCTGAGCTATATCCAGAACTGATGCAAATAGCATAGCTGCATCTGTGCAATTGTTAAGAAAATACGGTACTGGTTTGTAGAACCTAAATTAGCATTATGCACTATTAGGTCTAATTCCACACTTTTTCAGTTGTATTCTGTTATATACTGATCTACTTATATATGTGTGTGTATTCAATGGTCCACTTTGGCCTCCAATCGGGAGGCATGGAGACACACCATCTATAACGCTGCTGATTCCTTTGAGAATGCACGCAGAATCAGTCTGGAGGAGAAAAGACAACGCAGAAAGAACCGTGCCTCGCCAACACCGCCTATGGAGACTTTCTGCTGTGCCTTTTGCAGCCGGACTTGTCTATCTCGCATCGGCCTCTTTAGCCATCAGCGCGCTTGAAGCAAGCGTGGGTAGGGCCCTTCCCAAATCTTCGTTCGCGAAGCCTAGCCATGATGATCTATAGATATATACCTACCCTGGCTTCTTTCTTTCCCACCTACTGCCCTTCTGACTATCCTACCGATAACTGGGAGGGTCATAATTGTCTACTAGCCCTAATGTGTGACATAAACATAGTGAGAGATCCAACTCTTTTTTCCCTTAGTGAAATTAATGTACAGTTATTGCCTCACAGTTTATTCTTTTTTAAAGAATGTTTATTTATCCCAAAATTAAAATTACTTTAAAAGAGAAATTGTTCTTGAGAAGGGAAAAAAGTAGCTGAAGAAAAATGTTTTTTTTTTTTTTTTTAAATATATATGGAAGAGGGCAGAAGAACAGTCATTCTTTGCCAAGTCCTGTAGTTCTTTTAGGACAAGTATCAATATCCACATCACTGTAAAATCGAGGGTTTTTTAATTGTAAATTTCTAGTTCTTTCCAACATAAGAGGTCAAAATATTGTAACTGACAGATAATCTTTCATTTAATAAAACTGCAGGTTTATGTTATATATTGACATTGAAGTTGGGGGTTTTAGGTTTGCAGTGCTTTTTGTTCTTCCCTCTTTTCACTTGGTTTTACTGAAAATATTTAATTGCAATTTCTGATGTTTCACTACTTCAACCAGGAATGGAACTGAAGCATAAAAATACATAGGAGATAGGAATGAAATTCAAAGCCCAAGGACTTTTAAGACTTTTAAAATGTGGGCTCAAATAATAATAATAATGTGGCCATTTTGTTTGAATGGAGTTTCCCGAGTTCTGAAGAATTTATTAACAGGTAAATTAGATATATACTACACTTTAATTAATACTTTTTACGAAAAAAAGTCTCATTGTAGAGACTGTCATGGAACAACAAAACAGATATTTCCTCCCATGTATTCCCTATCTGGTTTATGTAACAACTATTATTCAGAAACTTATATTTAAGTTTAAATTATGGCAAATCAGAGACAACAGGTAATCATCTTGAAGATAAAAGTGAGGAATGATGGTTCCTCTCTAGAGTTTAATAATATTTATGATCTAAAAAATCATAAAAAAAATAAATACAGATAATGTATAACTATATTATAACTAAGACAACTGTAAGATAATAATAGAAACAAAAAGAAAAAAAACATCGGGTTATTTCAAGTCCTGAGTTTCCAGTCTGAGTACAAAAGTTTTGTGGATCTGCTGTGGTTCCTACTAGTCAGCCCTGAGACAGTTACATCTTAACAAGAGCTTATATAAACAGATACATTCATAGTGTGTTTGCATTGCTAGATGTAAATTTTGTACATATATGTACCATTCTGACTTTCTTTCTCAAATTATTGTACTATATTCTGAATAAAAATAATCATATAAATCACCCCAGTGAAGGAGCTCTTTAGAAGATTTCATATTTGAGAGCTGTTGCTGGAAGATTCTCTGCCAAGAAATCTTTGGATGTAGTTAGTGTGTTTATTCACTTCAATTTGTAATACCAAGCATTTGTTAAATGCTTGTTGGAACCAGCTGAGACTTGCAACTTTGGGACAGATAAAGAAGAACAAATTAAAGATGCTTCTGTAATTGATATTGCTGACAAGGAAGTGTCACTGGAGTTACAGATGGATTCAGAGCTGACACTGAGAAAAAGGTATTCAAATAGTTCATGACTAAGTGCTTATTGAGAAGCAAAGGACAGATCAGAGGAAGCTGTTGGTGGTCAGTTTCAATCTGAGGAAGACAGGAGGAATAAGAAGAATTTGAACCTTAGGAAAGGGTCCGGTCAATAGAGATACAAGTCAATAGATGTCCAAGTACAATCAAGGAGAAAGCTGGGTTTCCTGAAAGAACGTAGGTGGAAAATGTAAATTGAAGGTTAGTTTAGAGGACAAGAATGCTGATAGAGAAGATTCTTGGGACAGAGAAGTCAAAAATACAGACTTAGGAACTTTATGCATTAAGAAAAAATGTCTAATATGCAGTCACAGGTGAAACTAATATCAGAAGGAAAGACTTTAAGATATAGCCAAATGCAGAATTCACATTCTTATTGCAAAAAAACAGAGAAAGTTCTAGCACAACAGGTAAAATAACAACCAATATATATAAGATACACTCCAAAAGTTTAAAGAATTTGAAAAAAAAAAAAGGCCAGTAATTTCATTGGTCAAAGAATAGTTTATATGGAGTCAGTCTGGGTAATTAGAAAAACAGATTACATATACTTTTCCCAAAGGATGGTGCCAAAGAGTCTCCAATTATTTTGGGTTATCAGTCTGAACATTATAACTATAATCACATGCAACCACACCCCATAATATGGGGGGATTTTTTTTTCAGTATAGGATTCAGGCACTTAAAAGACTTTTTTTTTTCCCCACAGCTCATAAGAATCTAAATATTTTCATGGTATTTTACTGGACACAACAGTAAGTTAGGAAAAAGGTTATATTTATCTAAAGAAAATAGTCATGAAGAGCCCCATACTGGAAAAGGTGTTGCATTTGGACCATGTGAGCCCAAGGACAGAGGCATATGGAAAGGGCAATACCTTTCCCAGACTACATTTTGGCTGCCCTGTCTGAAATATCAACATCCAAAAAACTGAAAACCTCAATCACCATACCCCAGTATTTCTTAGCTAAAATACGTATTTCTTGCTGTACATGAGGATTCTCAAATGGTTTTTCTAGCACAGCATATGTTATCAAATGTGTTACAAATACACTTCAATATTAAATAGCATTTTAAGCCCCCAAAACCTTTTCAGGAAACCTGGCAAGCTTTCTTTAAGGTTTGCCCAGTAAATGTTTGGCAATGACCCTCAGCTGGTGAATGATGTCATATGGCTTCTTTTCTTTTTAAGACATGTGGCTGGAATGATGGAAAGAACAAAATACACTGCAAAAAAGGAACATCCTTAGGGGAAGATGTCTCTTATAGAGCTGCTTATAAATAGAAATAGCTTTAGTGTGATTTTTTTCCCCACAACATTTAAAAATAGAATATTACATTAGGATAGCCTTATAATAAAAACAACCTCCCATAATCTACAGCTTGAATTGAGAATAACTATTGGCTAATAAAGATGGTAAAAAAAAAATAATGTGGTACATTAATACGATTTAAATATTTAAAACCTCTTCTTTAGAGGATTAAATAACAGTCACTTGTAAGGATGTGCTGTCCTCTGACTTTGATAAAAAATTGAAAGAGTCACTGGGACCAAAAAAAGGGCTATATTAGAATAAAGAAGCAGTCTTGTCCCTGAAACAACTCTCCTACTCTCAAAGAAACGTTGCTGCCTAGAATTCCACCTGAATGACTTTCTTCCAAAGAAAGAGCATCCACCTCCCAGGGATTCAAATATTGTTATAAAAAGGTGAGATAAAATTTCAGGCCTGTGTCACTGAGGTTTTTAATGACAAATAATTAGAAATAGAAACTATTTACATTTTATGATGAAAAGAGAACAACAAATAAAGCTCCTTCTTTTGTCTTCATTTGCAGTCATTATTTTGCCTGTCTAATGTGTTAGACCAGGACTTTTGAGCACAAGGCTCTCAGGAAGCTTCTACTACAGAGAAGCAAGGACATTAGCTCCAGCAGAAGGTGTCCTTTACTCCTGTCCTGTCCATCAGAGCAATCCTAGCTTCTTTCCAGTGACTTTTTCAGCTCTTAAAATGGCTAAGCACTGACTTTGGGCATTATTTCTGGCTTTCTTTCTTCTCCCTGATAAAACTGATCTCTAGGTGGAAGAAAGGTCTTGTGCTTCAAATGGTGTCTGCTACACATCAAGCAAGCTTGCCTTCTTGAGCCTGGGGGGGTGTTGTCACCACCGAGTGAGCAAAATGCCTGAGGCTCTGCTCCTTTGGTTTTATACCAGCATTTCTGCTTTCAGCTTCAGAGACTAGCTGGCAACTCTTGTGTTTCCTTCCCAATCCCACTGAGTTTAGTATTATTTTAAGTTATGTTTACATGCATCTTCTGAAGAGCAGGATATTTCAGTTAGGATTGTTTTTCTTATATTTTTGTTCTGAACAAACCTTATGCTGCTTTTCTAATATGCTTGTGACAGGCTCTATGCATCCTTGTTCCCAGTACAGCATCCTGTCAAGAAAAGAAACGGGTGCTATGCTAAGCGAAAAAGGATTTTTTTCACTCAGAATACAGGACAAAAAGAGCTGTCTGAAGAAGTTTTCTCTGTTTCCTTTAGCTGAGCAAACACTTGGGTTTCTCAAAATGTCTGTCTGAATAGAGTCATGCTCGAGTACTTTGCTGCATGCACTATTTTGCAGGACTGTAAAGCGTGCTCCTGAAAGTCCATATGCTGTCTAAGGTAAAGCAAGGTCTTTGTTTGACATTGTTCACGATAGAAAACAAACAAGAGGCACTTTAGTTGTTAAGCCTAGCAGCAGGATTTATGCATGTAAAAACATTTTGTAGGAAGAAAGTGAGTCATGTAGAAAGAAAACTACTTTTTTTTTAGGCAGAAAGAATATTATCTGAAATTATTGAAATCGCCTGCATTCCTCAGCAGCTATTCATTTTTTCCTCAGTTCTGATGGCCAAACTATGATGAGCCCAGGAGGTGGCATGGGCTAAAATGTTCTCTACTGCTGCCCTTAAAACAAACACAGGGCCAGGAGCTCCATTTGAAAGAATAATTTTTCTCTGGATTAGATTTCCGTTACTGTCTTACTTTCTGGCTCTTACAAACTCCCACCCAGTCAGATCTGCAAAATGGATATTTGAAATATTGTTTTTGCTGTTAATTGTAGCTTAGGAAAGTGAAGTCTATTGCTTTTCATATGGTTGCTGTAGTCAGTCCCTTTCTGATAACTTTTCTTAAAATGAGGCTGTGGAAATGAGATGTCCTATGAGATGGATGATCTCCTTTTCCTGCTTACACTAGTAAATGCTGCTCCATAGTCTGACTTTCTTTTGTAACTCCCTGGGATCTGTGGCCAACTCAGCTATAGGATATAGTGCCCACAGGCTTCCAAAGTTTGTCCTGCAGCTTTCTGACTTTTATAAACCAGAATACAAATGTAAGATCATGCAGCTATTGTCATGACATAGAGGAGTTAAAAAATTATTTAGGAAGTCATTATAATTGCAACAAATAAATATATTGATGGCATAAAGAAGTATCAGGAAATATAAATAAAACAGTGTTGTCATCAAAAGTGTATTGCATTTATCTACCTTCCCTCATCTCCTTTGGTTCATTCAGAAAGAACTTACTGTAAATCTTTGTACAATTTTGTAACAATATATAAAATACCAAGAAATAAGCATAACTGCAACAGCTGGCACAGTGTAAAGAAACAATCTAACATCCAGAAATTGGTATTTAATACATAGTTAATAGAAGTAACTTTACAATTAAGTGCTTGACAACATGAACTCAGGCATCTGTGACTGGCTTTATTAAAACCTGAATCTTTGCGATTAAAGATGATTTCTCTACTTAAAAAACTGATCCTATGGTCCCAACGAAGTTAATCTTTTTTATATCCTCATTGTATAGCATGTTAATAAACTTTGTTTCTTATTATATATCAGGGATATCTAATACAGGGAAGCAACATAATTTTTTCAGTTTTCCCTTTAGTCTGAACTACAAGACTTCTTTGAACCAAAGGACAAGGTCAGACTTACTATTTTTCTCTCTTAACATTTCCCATACTTCCATATGGTTTAGAACATCTAACTCATTAGATGTAATACACACATGGAGACCACAATTATTAACATCAATCTTTCAGAAAATAGGAAAAAAACAACTTAATATTGAATTATTTCAGCATGTTTTTCCTTTACAGACTGAGGTTTTGGTGTTTTTTTTTTTTCTTTCTTTCTTGTGATATCTAAAATATTTCTTTAATAACTGAAATATCTAATCATTATAAAAAAATCAGTGATGCATCTACACCCTTGGGATTTTTGCCAGATCCATGGTGTTCCCTCAAGCCCAGATTTTCTGTCAATGTCAAATCAAACATTTCACAGGAACAGGTGGGAACATTCTCTGGAGACAGACGCTTCTATTGTTGATTTACTATACTGTCACTATGTCAGTTGTCGGATAGTAATTGGCACACCTTGCAGGATGTTTGTATGAAAAGCAAGCTTGTCACAAAACATAATATACATACAGCTGACTAGAGCCTGTCCATTAAGTCTCAAGGGTCGCCATCACTGGAGTCTTGCAAGAAATATGAAACAGCTACTTGGGAGTAAAATTTTATAATTAAAGGGAAACACTATGACTAGTTTATGTATTTTTTGTCTATTTTCTTGTCTTCCTCGGGTGTCCAACAGCATATCTTTTGAGATATCTACTTTGAAAACAGAAGATAGTAACAATATCTCTTAGTGGGTTCTATTGTTTCAGTTTCTTTTTCCCTGTCTGTGAACTTCAGGTTTCATAATTTCAAATTTTGCTGGACCCTATATTAACATATTTAAGATATTTTTTTAAAAACATGCAATTTGTATTCCAGATGAGTCTTGAAAATGGCTAAGAGTAACTTACCATGTTATAATGCAGAAAGGGCATTTAGTGTAAAAAATGGCTTAGTTACAGCATGAGAAGCATATTTAATTAATACACAAGTCTTATTTGGATCAATTTATTTTTATGATCAGTATTTATAAACAATGTAAAAGACATAAACCTTAGTAGATCAATTTAAAAATTCACAAATAATTTTTTTTCTTCCTATGTCAGTGCAAATGTCGGTTTGATGCTTGAACTGGTTTTGAAACTTCAGTAGCGAACTGACAATGGCCATAACATGAAAGTACAATAATAGTTTAAACATATTTTTAAGAATATTTGGGTCACAATATTTATGAAATTTCCTAGCTTGAAGTAGAGGTTTGTATGATATTTATTTGCTGAACTTCATATTTTCCCAGAAGGCAGAATGACATACAAATTCAAGGAAGCAGAAATACAAACATTAAAACTGAAGTTCTGGATTTCACTTGTCTATTTTAGGATTTATAAGTAGAGAATTAAATACCAGACTATTTTATTCCACAGAGTTAATCTCCACTTCCATTATAACCTTTGTCACAAGATGAATTAATTTTATACTATTTTCTTTTCTCATTACACTCCTCGACATGAGTATAGTCATATGTCCTTTTCTGAATGAGCAGATATTTTCAGAACTCAGAATAATTCTGTCTCTGATGTTCATACACACTAACTCCAAAATATTTTCAAAGAGTTACAGTTGTATCTGAATCACCAAGCAGCTGAGTCAACATATTTATATGTCTACAGAATACATCAGAGGTTCGTGTTGTTTTTCGGTTGTTAACACTGCTTCTTTTCTGATGCTCAGGTGAATATTGCCATCTGATGACCACACGATCTTTCAGGCATTTTCATTATGTTTCAGCACCTGGTCATTGCCTGCTTCTGGCAACAGATTTGTCCTCAAGAACTGATTTTACGACTTGACAACCTCAAGCAAACAGAATGGATTTACACATTTTCAGTGTTTCAACATAACAGCACTACATGTTCACTTTGTTACCATTACTGCTCTGTAACTGCTTCATGTTTTCCAGCAGTGCAATGTCACAGTGCTAGTATTGTTATTTCTTTTAGTAATAAGTAGCTGGCCCAAAAGTCAAGCCGTATAAATTGGATTCAGTTGTGGGAGAAAATGTTGCTCAAGTCCGCTGCTTTGTTTTCTCTTCTTTTGTTGCTGTTATTATTATTGTTGTCATCCTATTTTTTTAAAAAGTCACGTAAAAAGTACTCTTAATCTGAACAAAGCACAAATCAAAGACGAAAAGCAAGCTTGTCATACCAGAGGAGAGATGTGCCATTTTTCAATAATATTTAGATTAAAAACACTCCCTGAGAACTACATTTTCTGTCTAGGTGTTTTTCTGTACCTTCTATCTCTCCTGCACTGCCTCTTTAAAAAAAAAACAAACAGTGCATGCCAGATGAGATCACAGAGTCACAGACAAAAAAACCTATGTTAGACTTTAACTTTAATTCCACCTCCTGCTCAAAACCCTGGGATATCTTCAAACCCAGAGCAGGGTTCTGACAGCCTTCTGCAGACATGCTCTGAAAATCCTTGAACGCAGTGATTCCACACTCTCTAGACAATCTTCTATGATGCTTAACTTCTCCCGAAGCATCCTTCCCTATCCTGTAACTGCAGTTTTGTTAGCTGTACCATTACCATCACCATTTTTTTCCTGATATTTTGTTGTGAATATCTGGCAAGGAGCTGGCCTAATCTTCATTGTAATTCTCTTTTAGACAGTAGAAATTTACTGCCCCTCCAGGGTAAAGATACCCGGTTCCCTTCTTCTTTAATGTGATATGCTTCAACTTCCTAACAGTATTGTTGGTCCTCCAGTGGTTTCTCCCCAGCTGGCAATCTCTCTCTTCTGCTGGTAGAGGTGAAGCAGGATAACATACTCCAAGGGTGGCCAAGTCAAGGGGAATGATAGCCATTCTGGAACGACTGATGGGTTTTTATCAGGCAACCTTCATCACTGCAGAGGCATGCTACAGACTCACACTCAATTTTCTGTCTACCAGGATCCCCAGGTTCTCTTCTGCAGGTCTGCTCCCCAGTCAGTCGTTCCACATTCCTCTCTCTATTTGTGCTTCATGAAAGGCATCTTGATCAGTGGCAAATGCCGGCATTTTAGGAAGTAGCTCCAGGCGCTGGGGCAAACTGATTCTACACACAAGTGTAATTTTTGCCTACTGGTTTTCTCCTAAAAACAGTTCACTCCAGATCAATAAAATCAACTTTAAAAGCTATAACCTGCTGTTAAAATCTGACAATAATAATCTTTACTCCCCGAGGCTGGTTTGAGCTCCTCAGGAAGCTTCACCTTTCTCTTCCTTTCACTCAAAAAGTTGTGGATATTCCCACTTTCCAAAATACACAGATCTGACTGTTTGGTGTTAGTTTCATCTCTCACTCAAAGTCCTGCTTTCTTGGACCAGCCCTAGAAGACAAATGTTAAAAATTTTGTTCATAAAAATTTTTGGTTTTCTCACTTAAAAAATGAAGAATGGGAGTTTCACCAGCTTGTTTCAAGGTGTTTAATACATGTCATTTCTTTTGAGAAAGGATTTCAAATTACTAGAATAGGAAAAAATGCCCTAAATAGACTTTAAGGATTCACTCAGGGCAAGAAGGAATAAAGAAAGTAAATTTAAAAAATACAGATGACACAACTTTTATTATTGACAACTTTTCATAATATCAGCCCAAAAGAGCATCTCTTTCAAAGTCCTGCTGACTATAACTAATGTTGAAGGTGAGGGGTTTTTTACCCAGTTGTTTTCAAAGTTTTTGAAATGAAGTTTCTTTTACTGTGATTCTATGAACAGCTAAGAAAAAGACTATCTTGAAGGTAACAGCAGTTTGTGTTACAATTATTTTAAGGGATTTTTTTCCATTCTTTGAGTGTTCAGGGACATGTCAGATTTTGCAAGAATATAGGGAAATATGCTGTTGATGCCCCAGTGAGGAGTTCTCTGTGATAGGAGGATTTTTGTTGTTGTTGCTGTTGCTGTTGTTTTTCGGTGTGAGAATCCTTAATTAGCCTTCTATACTTTACCTGTATTTCGCCTGGGGTGAATATAAATATGTTCTAGAATTGGCTAAGGTATTTTCCAGCATCAAATGGAGAATAATTTTACAGGCACACAAGCCCTGGCATATTTTCTAATGATAGTTTATCATAGTGTTTATTATACTTTGATTTACCCTATTGTGTTTACAGTATTTATCATATTGACTCCAGGATTTACCACTGTGACTAAATGAGCATTTACTGTAACTAAAGAATGTTTCCCAGTTTCAATGATATTTTCAGACTTGGTCATGTGTGAGAGAACTCTTCCTTATACAACTGCATACACATCTTGAGTTCTGAATTTCTTGGAAGCTCAAACCTAACAGATCCACAAGAGTACTAAATAGGAAGTTACACCTCATAAGAGTGTCTTATGGATTAAGACTAAGGAAGAAACTGAACCTGAACCTGATAGTTTCATCACTTTTGCACTGTTTGCTTCTGTTACCAATAAAAAAAAATAAATCACATTTGCTTTATCTTCATATTCAAATGCATGTTTCCAATTCCACATTCTACATTGGCTCCCAAAGTCTCAGCCTTGAATGTACTCATAGTCTTTTCCTACTATTTACATGTATGCCTTTACAGTATCATTTTATTCTTAATCCAGAAGATGAGCACTGAGATGATGCACTCTGCAGTATGCTTTCTGATGTTTATTGCACTGCATTCAAACTTTTGAAATGAAAATTCTATTATATTGAATATAAATTGGACTAAGCAATGCCATAGTCAATCTTTGGTAATCTGTGGGGCTTTTTACATCAGTGGGTTCTAATATCGGTTCTTAGCTATAGGAATAGGAAACTCATAATAAGTCCTTAAAATAATTACTTTAATACTTTGAAAATGTAGACTTCTGAAGTTGTTAAGGATTTGAGGAACATTTCTGTAGGGGATAATTTTAATGAGAGGTCAGAAACATCTGAACACGGTTCAGAGAGCAGTTCCTTCACACACTTAAATTACTTTCCTCATTCTGATTATTAATGGAAGAAGTATTTGTTTCCTTAAACTATTCATGGCTGATAGATCTTGCACACATATCTCAGTTGCTTGAATGGAAACAGTTCCTTTTGATCTTTTTCCTCTCTATGCAGTCAATGCATGCAATTTAAAATAAAGAAACAAACTTATCTCTGAAAGCATATACTATGGCATCCATAGGAATGCCAATGTTTTAACACTATTAATATTGAAAAGGATGCTATCAGGTATTTACAGTAGAAACAGTAAACAGAACCAAATTTAATATAAATTAAATCAACTAAACCAGGATGGCGTTGTAAAATATGTAAATGACATTCTGAGGAAAAAAAAAACAAACAAAAAACTTCTAGATATTATTCCAAAAATCAAATACTCTATTTCTCTATGCTTTTTAAACTAAAGATGAAGTACAAATATTGTTATTTATTTAAGAAAAATAATTCATAGGATAAAATAAATTTCTGACCAGAAAACATTAGATCTATTGAATCACATGTATTTTCATTGTTTTTAATCACTATAATAATGCAAAAGGACAAAAGCTGTAGCTTGGTAAATCAGACTCTGAAAACCACAAATAAAGTGCTGCCTAAAACATACGGGTTTTAGATTATGCTGTTTCCATTACCTTGCAGCTTATGAATTAGGTCTGTGATGCTAGCACACAGATAGAAGTGTTCTCTCAATGTGTCAAATGGAAAACACTGTTTCCTCCATTACACTAAGTAAATTAACTATTTACTTGAAAGTGACTTTGGTCATTTTTATTTGAGTGATTAGTTATTAGGTAGATGTGCAACTTTTTGTCATTAAATTCATGATATTCATATAGGTAATATTGTTCGACTTTTCTCAGCTACTTTATATTATTTTTCATACAAATGGAAGTTTTGAGAAAACACTAAAATCATAGTCACAGAGACAGAGGGAAGGAAAGCCCAAAATCCCTTAAAGGAACATTCACTGATATGGCAACATTTTTCCTATTTTGTACAGTAACTTCTCTAAGAATGCTCTCAGCTTGGAGCCTAACATTTTCCTGTGCAGGCACATATCTGAGACACACAGCAATTTTAGTGCTTTCTGTGATGCAGCAAAGAGACAGGACCATAATTTGCTGCAACACAAAGCAACACACTGCATCAGCAGGGATCTTCCCAGTGATCTGCAATGTACACGCACAGCTCAGTTCAAGGCATGTCACAGATTTCTTTTACATTGCAGCTTTGCTGAGACACACATAATTGTCTGCAGTTAAGTTAACTGTCTGCAGTTGTCTTTGTTCAGTAATGCGTGTTTCTTGCCGTATTCACAATGCTAGTAAATAAAGGATGATCAAATAGAGTCCAGGAAGGCTGCTGCTTTTGCAAATTTAATTTGATTCCTCCAGAATCACTGAATGCAAACTAAGGCAGTGAGAGAGTAATTTCTGTCCAGTGTTGCTGCTAGCATTACCATTTACATTTTCAAAATTTAAACAATAGCTGCAAGGAGTTACGCATGAAAGAACACTTAATGGACTTCTTTATTGTTGTTGAAGGGCTTTATTCTTCAACACGACAAAACATGCTTCTTTTTGTTAGTGCTTTGTTGGAAATATGAGATCAGTCCTTCAAGGGGTGTAAATAAATAGACCTGCATGAGCTTCAGTGTTGCTCCATTTATGGAACCAAACATGATCTAATTAAGTCAGATGTGAGACAGATGTTGCCCACATATTCATGAGGAAACTAAGATGTCCTACACAATTCAGAGCAGATGATCACCTTTGCTATAACAACCAGACATGTTAGGTGGAAAGTGTAGAATTAATTAAAGTATACCTGGTAGGTATATGAACATTTCTGACTGGGAGATACCAACAAGTGATGTTTCTGAGGGCAGGCCAAAATTAGCTTTCACAGATATATATCACCATTACAGCTTAGTAGGCTGAATTAAAACTCTGTTGAAAATGCTTTCATTCAAGACACAAACTGCCCCTTTGCTCTGATAAGAAAATTTATTACCCGAAACATATATGCACATAAGGTGATACTGTTCAGCCTGCTATAATTGATCCCCTAATACTTCTGTGTCCAATAATACATAGCCTTAAAAATAAATAATAAAAAAGCCCCAGTTTCTTTAACCATCTTAATGAACAGCAACTTTACAGAAGCTTTATCATGAATATTTACATTTGGGTTATTTTCATAATTTATATAACCAGCTTAAAAGAGTGACTTCTGTTTCTTTCAGCATCTAGAGAGACTAGTAATTATTGTACTATTAACTTCAGACTCATCTGTTTTGAACCTCTCCTACCATACAGTTATAGATGTTTCCATTTTGTTAGTCATAATTCTCTCTCACTGTGACACTCAACTTAGATACAAATAGGTGTCTGACTCTCTAAAAGCATACCTACATTTACTGTAGATTCAAAATTTATCTTCCCAGTACTGCTAAGAAACTACACATTAAATCTTCAGCTACTCTTAAAAATCTGCCTCAAATAGGGAGTGGCAATAGAAGAGACTCTTGCAATATTTTAAAATACATAGAATAAATGAATTTTTGTTTGTTGAAGTATGATCATTACTGGAAAACAAAGATACTAGTGTGTGTCACAGGATGCTTGATAAAATTGGAGATTTATTCACTGTGTCAAATTTAGGACTTAAAGTGACAAGCTTAATGCAATGACACACAGCTCAATCTTTATATACATTCTGCTTATGACTTCCTTGCAGAGACCAGCAATAAGAGTGCTACCAAATGCCAAATTCAGTTGGAATTTAGTGTTTTGGAAGGCTATTCTGTAGAAGTCACCAAGCACCCAGAATATGGTAACAGCTTTTAAAAAGTCGTAAAAGAAACATTGACAGAAGAGAGGTAAAAGTCTGGACAGGACTTTCAATCCTACAAATGAAATAATAAGTTTTCAACATTTAGCTATTTGCACCTTAACATATGTTTATATTCTGCTGGATATGAGCATTATGTAAATGAAGAAATAAACAACCCATCAAATATATGATTAATTTTAAATACATGTAGAATCTTCTATCTACATATTGAAATAAAAATTTCAATATTTCGTTCTGTGGGGAAAAAACAAACAAGACAGACTTTTTTTTTAGTACAGGGATTTATTTTAACAACCCATGTGTAAATTCTCCTATCCACGTGATTTCATATGTGGGATAAATAAAAGATCCCTCTTTTATAAAGAAACTCAAAGTATAATCCATTCCTTTATAACTGTTGACTGTACAGTGACATCTTAATGTTAGTGGATTTGATAATTCAAAATAAACAGCTTTTTTCAGTGAAATTTTATTTGTATTTATTTCTAATACTAACATATTGATTAGTGTTATGAGGAGTAGTAAGTAAAACACCCTCAGACAAGGATGAGAACTGTTAACAAATTAGGGCTCCTTTTAAGTAAAAGAATGTAGCTTTTAACTACATCTACTAATATCTCATAATTTCAGTCTTCTCCAAATATTTTGCTGGAATCAAGTGAGTAAAAATCATTTAGAGGTATTTGTAAGACCTGTATAACACACTGTTCAGATTAATAGTCCTTTCCCTTTTTGTTGTGAAATGAAGGACATAGTGGTTTTATCTTTCACAGATATAATAAGAGAAATGTATGGAAAACTCACATATATTGTTATTGAGGACAATAAAACTATCTTCCAGAAAAAGAATGAGAAAACAACAATTGGAAAAAACCTTAATTTAATTAAAAATCTTACTCATTTGATGTTAAGAAAAAAGGTCATATACTGTTCCTTATCATTATCAATAAAGTGAACAAAATGCTATGCATGGTTTGTGCACCTTAATACAGTTATGACAAATATAACCATACATCTAATGTTATCAATGCACAACGCATCTCTTTATCCTTCTACAATTCTGCAAAGTTCTTTCAAAGGCTATGAGCTTCTTTAAGTGATTAGAAGTTTGCAGTACCATGGTACTTTGATAGGATCATGCACTGATACAGCACTAGCAAGTTCTTTAATATTCAGTCCTTAAGAAGGAGTTATTGTCTTACTGCTGTGGGAAAACAAAGGCTGGGTAGTTATTGTCATTTTGTTGAATCAATCGTGTTCTTTCTGATGAAAAATTAAGCTGTTCAGTGATGGAGATTTAAAGTAGCATTCATAGCGCAAGAGTAGTGCTTTGACATAGAATACTATCGAATACATGTGTTAGGGGTTTTTTTTTGTGTCTTTAGCTGCAAGTCTATTGGATCATAAAAAATCATCAGTTGCTCATCTCATGCATTCTTTCTACCATAAACATTTTTAAGGCATAGACTTGCAGAAAATATTCAAATGTTAGAAAAGGTGGCCTTGCAATTACATAGAATGATAGTCAGATATTTCAGGTTCAGTAACAGAAACTATTTCATCTCATAAAATTTACATAAGAGATAATCCACCTTCCTGGTGTCTTATTTACTTCTAAGGGCAGTCTGGGTCACTGATGACAGTTCAAATCTCTGTTAATAGCCATCATTTTTCTATGCACCACACACGATTTTACTAACTCTGGATAGGACAAACCTTAAGGTCCCAAAGCAATGAGCAGATTTGGCTAATCAAAAAGTTATCACAACAAGATGAGTGAAGGAGAGACTCACAGGAACAATTAAGTTGGAAAAGACCTCTGAAATCATCAAGCCCAACCTATGACCAAGCATCAGCTAGACTATGGCACTAAATGCCAAGCCCAGTCTTAAACACCTCCAGAGACAGTGACCCACCACCTGCCTGGTCAGTCCATTTAAATGTTTAAATAATACCCTTTCTCTGAAGAATTCCTCCTGATGCCCAACCTGAACTTCCTCTGATGCAGCCAGAGACTGTAAATAAAAGTAAAATAATATATAATTAGAGCAGATATTACAGCATTGGCCTTAAATTCTCTGTCTTCAGTAGTTTCAGCGAAGTTCTTAGCAGCACTGTCATGTTAATTTTTACATGTACATTTCCATTAAAGTTTAATACAAGAAATAATTAGATTTATATATGCACTGTTTGGTAGAGCTGATAAAAAAAAAACATTTATATGAAATTTAATAGTTCTGATTTCATACGACAACCATGATGATGTTCATATTTCTATCTTTCTATTCTCTGAAGTACTTCCCATATTTCTTTTACTGTTAGGAAATAACCTTTCTCTTTGCATTATGAGATGTCTATTGTAGATTTTAAAATATAATACTTTAATTGCTAACTTTAGAAAAAGCAAAAAATATAGCACCCTTATTCAGTAAAATGATAACATGGGCATGAAAACAGATCTGAAGAATCACCAAAGAATGTGCAGGAGTAAAGAAATAAAACTCATAGAATTTTAATTGAGACTGATGAAAAGGAATAGGTAAGCTATTCCTTAATATTTGCAACATCACTCCAGTTTTCTTGAGAAAAGTTCAAGGAAAGTGTGGTCATATTTATTTATTTATTTGTTTGTTTAATTTGTAATTATATTCATTGGAACATATTCAATGTTTATACATTAAGTTATAAAAGTATTTTCTGAATATGTATATGGGACTTCAAACATTTCTCTGGAACAAAAAACAAAACAAAAAAAAATATGGAAAAATTGAAACTAAAAATTAAAAGGCTGTATTTTAAACCTGATAATAATTTGACTTTTATTCTTTAGGCACTGTCATTTTCAATGCATACAACTAAGAGATCTTCTGAATTTTAATAAATCACATGCATTTCCTTTTCTCCAGAATTTGCTATGCATTTAATTCAAAGGTTGGTCTAAGTTGAAAGAATACTAAATAGAAATGATAATTGAATTTTGCTAGGAATAGCATAAGCATAAACTAATTTAATATATTCCTACTGTCTGAAAACAAGACTGTTTATGTTGTTTGTTAGACTCTCCTTGAAGACAGAAACTCAATAAAAATTTCATTAATGTACATGAAATGTACATGTAATGTTAAATATCTTTGCTTTCATTATAGAATCATAATATTGTTATTAATATTAAAACTTCCTCACATATCTAGGAAAACAAACCCAAACAATCAATCAAAAAACAAAACCATAAAAACAGTATACAACTTTGATTATTTGCATAATGATAAGTTTCTGATTTTGAAGTACATAGTTAGAGAACCATGTTAGGTTGCACTTCCTTAGGACTAAAGCAATTAAAAAAAAAAAAATTAAAGATATCTATAAAAGTCCAAAGACCTTTTTTATTGTCCTTATAAGGTGCTCATTATTTAAAATATATAGTACTATTGCCAGTTAAGTAAAATGAGTCTTCTTCCATGCTGCCTTACCCACCATGAAAATACAAGGAAGCAAAAATTTAAAACTCAGATACTACTCTCAGATTAATCCCTGGGAGATGTTTTAGGTTCCTCTGTAGAAAAAGAAATAAAAGAAAAAAGAAAAAAAAGTGCTATGTTGTAAACAGGCCTACATATTTAGGAAGTTCATGGCTAGGC
>VWZG01003214.1:0-37229 GCA_013396735.1 Grallaria varia | reverse complement strand
TTTTTAAACACTTCACTGTAAAACACCATGCCTGTTGTGTCTACTTTGTCTGCAAGAATATGAAAGAACAGATTGAAGGATCTGTGTGTGATAAACCCATCTCTGACTGCAGAGCCTCTCTTGTGACTCATGGTAATAGGCTGACCCCCAGCTGTACTCTTATGTAAGGAAAGACATCCAGACACCCAGACTCATGGAGCTGTAAATCAGCCTCTTCCAAGATCTCAGCAGAAGTATAAGGAAAAAAAACCAACCAGATGAAGCCATGATTATAGTAAATATTGTGCTTCAGTACGACGAGCAGCCCTCCACAATAGCCTCTTACCCCTCTCTGCAGAGTGTGATTTGCTCTGTTCTTGACTCTCACCACCTGCGAAGTGCAGTACTTTGAGACACAGTTCTCTATCCCATGTGTTAGAGAGACCTTTGGTTCAGGGTTTTCAATTTGCAGGTGTCATAGCTAAATAACATTTAATGGAGAAGATAATTCTTCCAACTGAACTATTAGTGACGGTCCACTGAGATTCAAATAGAAGAAAGAAAAATGGCAGCTTTTGTGTCATTGATGTCTGTTGTTTTATTTTAAATGTACTCCTATGTATCCAACAAGCCTGACATTGATTTCCCAAGGTGAACATTCAAACCTACCTTGCTCCCAGTTATCTCATTTATTGATGAGTGTGTTTCTCTTACAAGGACTGTGGTGTACTTGCAAGGGCTGTTTACCATGCTGTCATGGCCCTGAAAAAACCATGTTACAATTCCTCTTCCATTAACTTCTAGAGAAAAAAATTACATGGAAAGGACTATTTTTATTTAATTATAACTCTGGGAGTACTTTTTCACCATTTCTACCACTAATAAGCTGTTAATTGTAACCTGTACTTCACTGGCACTGACAAACAGCAAAATTCAAAGAACTTTTGAGATGCTGCAGTTCCTTGTAACAGCTGGAAGTCACCCTCACCTAATTTTCATATGTATTTCTGGCAACATCTGAATGTTTTTTAATTTAGAAAAAAACCCCATCTTTTGCAATGCAAATACAGAGATGTCCCACATCCTTGCAGTAAATTATCACAGCTAAGAATCGTGGTTATGAATAATTCCAGCTTGCTCTTGCCTTGGTATTTCTCACTTCTAGGCAGGTCAGCCCTGAAAGCTTAGCAATGAGTTTATAAATGCCAATATCATTAACAATTTTCAGGCTTTACTACTGCATCTCATCCCTGAAATACGTTAATTCCCTTTGACCTATGTTTTAGTCTCAATAATCAAGGAATTTGTTGATCAATTGGAATAACTTTGAAAGAGATTTCAGTGGGGGCAAGAATAGACCAGGAGCAGCCAGGCTGGGATTCCCAGACTCACTGTGTGCCATAGAACTTCTGCTCCTCTGCACTGTGGAGGATCATGTTTTTCATCTCTTTTACTGAGAGTGAACACAGAGCAGCCCACAGCACTGTTTCACCATTGTTATGATTAATTTCTTCATGTCTAACTTCTACTACAAACAACCTTTTAAAAATCCTTCAGTGAAAGCCGACAGGTATGTGGTACTTCCTCCACATGGAACAAATTTTCCTTTATAAATTCACTCATATTTATTGATAAACCTCTGTCCTCCTTGAAAGTGACATCTTGATCAATGTGTTCTGCTTTATTAATCACATATAGCTGAGGCTTTCTAATCAAAGCTTATGGCCCCAAAAGAGAGGGATTGAGGAGGAAGTGTGAGATTTGCGGGCAATTTTCTCCAAAGACGTGACTCATTTTTTTAACATCCTGGACTGATGGATAAAATGAGCATCAATTGGTGAAGTCAGGCATATAATGCGTTGAATTTAATAGATACTTACCACCTGTGATTTCTTCTTAATGTATTAAAATGTAAAAGTGCAATTCATTGAAAATGAAGTGTTTAAACACTTGCCATATGGTAACTCACAGGGGGTGGCCAAACTTTCTTGCAAGAATGTGAAAGCATTGAATTTAAATAATTTTAAACATGGAGAATTTAATAAAAAAAATAAATTTCAACTCTGAGTCAAATCTGGCAAATATTTCTTAGTCAAGTTTTATAGATGGAAAATAAATATTCCTTTGGTGCCATTAGGATGTATCCTTCTACAACCTGCTGCTGGCTCCCTGCATTACCTCATCTCATGTGGGCAGAGGAGGCAACAGGCACTTACTTCTCTCTGTTCTTCAGGAGCTACCAGTCAGAAGAGCACTCATGGGGATGGGCAGGAGTGCAGTACCTGGTGTCAAATTCTGTGCCCTGAATAACCACAGTTTCCATTTGCAGGTGTTACCCACCCTACATAAAGGCACTGTGAGCCCTTTATTTGCCCTGAAATCATCTGTAGTGGCAAGTACAAGCAGTGGAAATGTAATAGCCTCACAAAGCCCATCACAACCAATCTGATAGTCATGACAAGAAAAGAAATATGAAATAAACCCCAAATCTACAGTAACTCAATCAATGACAGACTGAACTACTTCCAGATAGAAGGTGTGATGTTTTACATGGGAAAACAGCATTTATTCAAATTTTGTTGTACATTTGTTTTGTGCAGTCAAATGGAAATGTGCAAATAGTTAAAACATTCCCCCATTTCTGTAATTGTGAGGCATGGAACTTTCTGTAACAATCATGGTCTGTTATTTTCATTGTTAAAGAAGGATTATGTGTGATATAAGACATTAAATATTGCATATTCACATGAAGATCAAATCAGGACTCTTCTAAACTTCAGCATTTGTAAAACATTTCTTACTGGAATGTTCACTATCATCTAGACATGGAAATTAGCATCTGAGGAATGCCAAAAGGTCATTTCCCCCATATTTATGGAGTTGCAATTCCAGGCTAAAACCTACAAACCTGAAAAAAGGCTTAGTGTTTGGTGTCTTTGAACACAAGCCCCAGAGTGTGTTCTGAAGGCATTGATTTAACATCAGATATGCTTGTGCTGTGTTATTGCTCTCTTCCTGGATGTGCAGCATGGATTTATTCTCTTTAAGCTCCTAGCATGTTATCTCCTGAAGGACTAAACATCTTTCAGTATAACAGTTGATATCTTTATAATAACATCTGCCAGTGTTATAATGTGGATGTTTCTTCTTTTCTCTACCAGAGAGTGGTGAATAGCTTCTTTATTTTTTAAGCACAACTACCATGTCTCGCTGAATTAATGCACATAAGAGCTATTTCAGATCCTGTCTTTTGATGGCAGTGTATGTCCCATGTTTAATGACTGTCTGTTATTGTTGTGAACTGCAGAAACAGCNTACTTTATTTAGTTTATCACTAGTATATTTTCATTGCTCATGCATTGGCTAGGCCGCAGAAAGACCCATCTCCAGACTTAAACAGTGTTCATTTTCCATCCTAGACAAGTTTTCTGTTATTTTCTCTGGAATTGAAACATGCATTAAGTAGCCGTGTTTCATTCTTACAGAGTACTTTACCTTTTTATTTTTTGTAAAAAGCACAGGGGAATACTGCAGCTCACTTCTTGTAAGCAACGCTGGGTGTAAGGACAGGGAAACCATATAGCTGACACCAGTGGAAATGGCCTGGTGATAGCTATGTGGGTTTTTTTTTGTATCAGGTGCACTTGTTTACAGCATGGAAGTTCAATAAAAGCATTGAATCCTTCTTAAAACAGGGAAGCTTTTGTTTCTCCTCTGTAGCATTCTATTTATACTGACCTATGACCAGATGAAACAAATTGCAGGAAAGATATTTATAATATGGAGCTCAGAGGATGCCTGAAGGTGACTGTGGCTCACGACCCACTACTTTTTCAGGGGAACAATTTCTGTGAGACAATGTATTCTCTATGGAGAGACTCACAGAGGTGCAGAAGAGAAACCAAAGGAGCTATCCTGCACAGCCTTCCCATCTCTCTCTTTTCCAGAAGAGCAAGGAAGTTGTAGGTCTGATGTGGCACAGGCTGTTTGTCCATGAAAGGATTTGTAGCATCCAGATGTCAAACCCATTCTTTGCTTTTGGCATCTGCTTGGATCACCCCAAACAATTCAGCAAGGTAAGACAGAAGCTTTATTTTGCTGATAGATATAGTAAACACATGATGTCTGGGGAAGTCACATTCCTGCCCGGATCTGATGTCTTTCCCTGCCCACCTGTTTTCCTAGAGAAGAACAAACACTTCCTGGATCTGTGTATCCCTTCACTGTTTTTCAAACACTTCTCATTCCATTCTCTCTACTGATTTTTTTGATTTTGTTTTTTTTCTATTGTGTTTACCAAAGAACAGATTGACAGGATGAAGATAGTCACTGCTCCTGTCTGCTGTAGGTCCTGGTAAACAGTATGGAGTATTGCTGTATTCCAGTAGGATGGTCTCAGCTGTTTAAAAGTAGTTTAAAGGCTTCCTGTGAAGTCAATGTGAAGGACAAAGCTCTAGGATAACATGATATTGTTGTGTGTTAGTTCCAGGTCTCGTTGAAAGATTTTCCCTTTCTTTATAGTTATTAGAGAACATTAGTATACAGCAAATGTGTAAAATTTGTAAAGTCAAACAGCATGGATATTCCATCTTCCTATTCCATATCCTTGTGCCTTTGCACGTGCACATTCCCTGTCTGGGGTCGTATGTGAGAGGAAAAAAAAGGTGATTTCTGTTTTATTTATATCACATTGAATATGTGAGCTATTAGTGCCTGAACAGGACTCATGAGTATTGCAATTTTATATGAAGTTAATAATTTAAAAAAGCAAAGACATGTGAGGGTCTCCAAACCCACACCATGGAAAGAAAATATGATTAGGTTTTTCTTGAGGCATTTCAGTAATTGTCTGACAGCAGTCTGCTTACTGAATTATAACTGGAGTTATGACCTAGGTAATAGTTAAGTCTGTTAGTAGAATTATTGCTAGAGATTCAGCTCTAACAAATCATGTCAGCTCTTTATGGTGTGTGGTGAAACAGTAATGACCCAATGGAAGGTCATAAAACTTGAACTGATTGTGTGACTAGATAGTTCATATCAAACTTTTTGAAGACCATTTTGTTCCCAGAGATTTTCCACTATTACTGATGGATATAAGGTTTTATGAATTGGTATCAGATGATATTTGAGACAACACTTTAATATGTTCATTAATTACATAGATAGTGGGATTGAGTGCACCTTCAGCAAGTTTACAGATGACATCAAGCTGAGTGGTGCAGTTGATACTCTACTGGGAGGGAATAACATCCCGAGGGACATGGACAGTGGGACCTGGACAGACTTGAGAAGTGGGCACAGATGAGCTGACTAGTCTAGGTGCAAGGTGCTGCACCAGAGTCAGAGCACCCTGGTGTCAGTACAGACACAGAGATGCACAGATGGAGAGCAGCACTGCAGAGGGGACTTGAGGAGGCTGGTGGAAAAACAATCGAATGTGAGCCAGCAACATGCACTTGTAGCATCTTTCCCAGCCTGTAAGACAGGGGAAGGCACCTGTTGTTCTGGTGGATAAGGGCCTTCAGGGATCCCATCAGGCTCCTTTGACCTACCCATCCTCCAGCCGCCACTCCAGGGGCTGGTGGTCTCCTGACAGTCCCCTGACATATCTCTCAGCCCCAACTCAAGGTCTCATGTCTCAGTGTGTGCTTCGAGGGTGTGTTTCTTTCCTGCTGGCAAGGGCCAAATTTCAATCAGAGACCCTACTTTTTCATGGGACTAATCCAGCCTGATGATCTCCACCATCAAACTCTACCTGTCCTATGATCTCCAGTGTCTCTCCCACAGGTATTACTACATTGACACAGCACTAAATAAACCACCCAAATTCAGGTCACTGGCAAAGAAGGAGGAAAATAAATGTTCTATTTTGAAAGAAATAGCTTTCATAAATTCCTATAGCTATGAGGAGATGAAAAAAAGTAGGGGAAAAAATTCAGGTCAGCCACAACACTTGGCTTCCACTCTGAGCTTGTACTTCTGTGGCTGTTCTCAAATGTCTTAGAGTAAAAGATTATAAAATTAAAAACTTCCTCCAACTCTGCTAGAAATGATTTTTAGCTTATCTTGGTGCCATCAACCTAGTCTGGTTTTGGATGCCTTGGTCAATTTTCCTCTACATTAAAAAATATATCAAAACAAGAAAAAAAGGAAGAGAGTCCAAAAAGTCTTTGATGTGACTGAAAACATATCCTCCTGAACAAAGAAAAGTCTTGCCTGGCTTTACCAGTCATGTCAGCCCTTGAAAAGCTGAGCACTGAACTGCTGCCACTGTGGTTTGTGACAGTAGGGAACCAAAAGAGCAGGCAGGAAAGCCAAGAAACCACTAAGGGTCTTGAGTGGGATGAGAGGAGGAACCTGCAGCTGCATTCAGAATTGAGTATGGGCTATTTGTTCTAGAGGTGGGAAATCAACAAAGGTATCCTCTCCATTGCAGCCCATTTTCACAGCAATTGAAAGATGGCAGCACCGTCCAGCTTTGTTTTGCACCACCACGCCAAAATGCAATTCCACCACCGGTGACAAAGCCAGAAGGAAGAACAATCTCTTCCATTTCTTGTGAGACTGTGGAGTCTCCATCCATGGCCATATTCAAAACCCAGAAGCACACAGTTCTGAGCAAATTGTTCTAGGTGAGCCTGCTCTAGCAGCGGAACTGGAGCAGAAAATCTTCACAAACCTCTCCAAACCTCAGCCATTTTGTGTGATTCTGTGCTTTGGTCTGAATCCTAAAGCACCTGAGTTCAGCCCTGATGCCTGCCGGTGAGGATTCTGGGGCAAGGGATGATCCCAAACTCTTCCCCTAGGATTCATCACCAAAAATTCACCAAGCCCAGAACATCGCATCTCAGACATAGTCAGAAGAAGGAAATTATCATTTTACTGTAAATATCAACTGTGGTGTGGAGGCAGGCCCAGGAATCAGAGGGGTTCAGTTAGCAACAGGAAATTGGCACCTTCAAGGTTGAAGTCAGAAAGCCCTGATGAACCCAGAGAGGCAGGAATCAGTGTGGCTTGGTTCCCCCTCTTTGGGGAACACAGCTGTCAAGGCGTGTTTCTGTCCCAGTAGAAAAAGGTCTTGCAAGGGCTGGCTCTGGGGCCTTATCCTCATGGGGGATACCCTTGGAAACATGGGCATGTGCAGAGATGCCCAAGAGCCCCTGTGCCATGCAGCAGAGCTTGGGGAGAGCCCCTGGGCAGCTGCCATGGAGCTCTTGCCAGCCCCTGCCCAACACCATCCCTCTTTGCCAGCACACTGGGCTGACTTAGTGCAGTAGGGAGAGTTGGAAAGATGGGTAGCAGAGCCTGACACATACCTGGGCTTCTTCACCCACCAGACCTTCCTGAGGTTTTCTAGTTGTTCTTTTCCTCTCTTCCTCTTCTGCCACTCTGGTTGCCATTCCTTCTCTTCTGTCAGGCCTGTTATCTATGTCTTTTTACTTTGGTTTCATTTTCCTGGGAGTACCCTGTAAACCTTTACCCCCAAAGTTTGTTTAAAGAGGCAAAGCCACGATCTACTGGATTCAGTTCTTGCTTGAACCAGCACATGCTCATTTCACCTTCTCGACTCTGAGAGGTAAGATGGTTCCATGTGTACCCAAGATGCTCTTGCCCTCTTGTGGGTGTTTGGAGGCAAAGCTGGAGGTGCCTAAACCACAAATTTTGGAGGTGGCAAGAGATTGCTGCTGCTGTTGCTGCTTCTGGTGGTTGTTGGCTTCAACTGACCAACACTGTGAGCCCAAGGGATGCTGTGGTGGGCACTGGGGTGGGGCACTGGGACAGGACTTCCTTCCAGTATGGCTGTTGATCAGCAGGTGATTTCACCATGCTCAAAAAAGGAAAAGGGACATGAGAAAAATCATAGAATAATAGAACAGTTGGGGTTGGAATGGGCCTTTAAAGGTCACCCAGTCCAACCCCTTGAATGAGCAGGGACATCTTCAACTAGACTGGGTTGCTTAGAGCCTCATCCAACATGATCTTACATGTTCCCAGGGATGAAGCACCTGCTACCTCTCTGGCAAACCCCTTCCAGTGGTTCAACACCCTCATTGCCAAAAATTTGTTCCTTGTATCTGGTGTAGAACTACTCTCTTTTAGTTTAAAACAATTGCCCCTTGTCCTATCGCAACAGACTCCACTAAAATGTCTGTCCCCATCTTTCTTTTAAGACTCCCTGAAGTACTGAAAGGCCACAATAAGGTCTACCTGGAGCCTTCTCTTCTTGAGGCTCAACAATCCCACTCTCTCTGCTCTTCTTCAGAGGAGAGGTGCTCTAGCCCTCTGGTCATTTCTCTGTCTCTCCTTTGGACCCACTCCAGCAGGTACCTGTCTTTTGTGCCAAGTGTAGGAGTATGAATATATGAGGATTGTAGAGATAACATTGGACTCTGGGCTGTCATCCATGAAGACACCAGGTTGTGGAGATAAATGGACTGTTTCATAACACAATTGACACAGCATTTTGGGTTTTGTAAAGAATTTCACAGTTTAATGTATAATTTCCTATATGTCTTATTGTAGTTCTGGAAATTCCCCTTCTCCCTCATGGTTTTGTCTTTCTCTCCTATTGCTTCAAGTTTGCTGAATTGCAGTAGTTGTCCTTACATAGTTAACCCAACGCCCTGTTTTGCATGCTCCTCCCTTACTCTGCCCTTTCTCCACCCAAGTTACAGCCCCTTCTGGAAAGTTCCTCCCCTACCTTATATAAGGCCGGACCCAGTGCAATAAATTGCCCTTGCTATGTCCAAGCTCAGGAGTGTATCTTCTGCTTTCTCTTCCTGACATTAGAGCCAGATGCAAGACTCCAGGTAGATCTCACCAGAACAAAAGAGAGGGAAGAATTCCTACTCTTTACCTGCAAAGCAGTATATGGTTGACCTTCTGGACTGTGAACACACCTTGTCCACTCATGTCCACCTTAAGCTGCAGTCACTGTGTCAAAGAAGACCCCAGGTTGGTCAGGTAGGGCTTGCCCTTGGTGCAGACATGCTGACTGTCCCAAATCATCTCCCTGTCTTCCATGAGCCTTAGCAGAGCTACTAGGAGGATCTGGTCCATTATTTTCCCAGGCACAGAGGTGAGGCTGACAGGTTGGTGTTCCCAGGGTCGTTCTTTCTACCTTTTATCAAAACTGGGTGCAATATTTCTCTTTTTTTCCAGTCACCAAGGACATCATCCAATTGCCAAGATTTTTCAAATATCATGGAGAGTGGCTTAGCAAGTACCTCAGCCAGTTCCCTCAGGACTCTGGGATACATCTTTTCAGGTTCCATAGACATAGGTCTGTTCAGATTCCCCAGGCAGCCTATCCTATCTTGAGTGCTACAATGCATGTTTTAGGAGTTACAGAGAAAATTGATCCATGTGTGGGATGAGGAATGATTTGTCTCAGCCCTTCTGACTGTTGAGACAGGAAATCAGTGATTAGAAGAGCGAGTCCCATGGAGGCGGATCAGTGCTGTGCTGAGCCAACTTCCTGCTCTGCATGGAGACTCTGCTCAGTTCCCTCAGGTTGACTCACTCTCTGGAGAAGTGCTTGAAGGGCTGGCTGTTCATGAGTGAACAAAACACCACAGAACATCTTATTTACATAAGAGGCTGCACCAGGTTAGCTATAAAAGGAGCTGATCATGCCCCCTTGCTCTCTTTTCCACCTCTCTTTCACTCTGGTTCACTCCAGCTCTGGACCATCCACACGACAGGACCAAAGCAGAATCTATGGACTGGTGACACTCCCTGTTCTCTCTCTTCTGTGCCTTCATTTCTTTCCTCTCTTATTTTGCCTGGGCAGATCACAACTCTCATGCTCCACTCCATACTCTGTAGTGCAGTTTGTTGTGGGAGAGGGGAGCTTGTGGCAGGGTGTTGTATCTTGTGAGCCTGCACCTTTGAGAAGTTTATTGTGAGCAGCTGAATGCTTACAGAAGTGTTGCTGTATAAAATTATGTGCTTGTTCACCAACACCTTTTGAGTCTGAAGAGTGGGCTGGTTGTCAAAGTTAAGGTGATGCTACAATAAAAGCAGAAGAGTTCCCTGACACATGTGGTGCCTTTGTTCAGCCTGACAAGAATTTACAATGAATATCATTCCCAGTACTGATAGGTCAGTCCTGACACCTTCCCAGAGTGGAGGGGGTTGGACTTAAAGTTCCCTTTCAACCCAAAGTTTTATGTGGTTCTGTGATTCTATGATTGAAAAATGTGCACAGGAGGTGGAAAGAATGAGTCCTAACTCAACAAGTCAGAAATCTCTGATTACACTCCTCGTCTTTCTTCCCACCTTTCCATTCTTTATTTTTGCTTCCACTGTTCTCCACCCTCTCCACACAGAAAAAAGTTAGATGTAATTGTATCTAAAGGAAACACAATGAAGATTTAAAGCCTGCACATAATGGACAAGTGTTTTTCAGTTTAACCATGGAAGGAGATATGTACAGTAATGTGAAAATATGCATTTCAAGATCATGCAGGACACATGCTGTCATGTGTTAAGGTATAGACTTCACACGTTAAATGTATACCAGTGTATTGAAGAACAGGAACTGTGTGTGCTCTTCATCCTGGAGTTCCTTAAGGACATAAGGGTTCTTCCTCAAGGCTTGATTTAGTTGTGCTCCTGCCACTGATGTGTTCGCCTGCCACTGCTACAGACTGAGCAAATCTTTCACTCATAATGAAACCATGCCTCTTCATGGGAACTGGCAGACATAAACCTCCCCAGTGAATGTGCAGGGCAGACCAAAAAAGTAAAATGAAATTTAAAAAAGCAGTTCAGAAATGTTGCCCTGGTGGACCCTAGAAAAGGCAAACTGCTTAGCAGAGCTGTGTCTTGGCTTAATCATATACCACTTTAACATGCAGGTACCTTTGAAACCCCATCCCAGGCACCCTAATTTGTCTGAAACAAAGCGCTTAATCTTTGCTTGTACTCTATTTCCCTGCCAAAACCTGGAAGACAACAAAGATTAAGTAAGTGTATTGAGCTCAGCTATCATCTGCCTCAACAGTTGTCTCTTTGTTTCTCTTATCCTTGAAGAAAATGTTCTTAATTCAGGAAAAAAATTATCCCTGTGACAAAAGTTCACTCATTTTTTCTGGTTTCCAGATGTCTTTTGCCATTTATTGTGTGGAAACTGAGAGCTGTGTGTGTTCATGCAAGGTGTTATCACAAAGCTTTACAAAAATTATTTTTATTAATCATGATATTTGAAGGAAATGAAAATTTGTCTATACAAACATATCCTTTTTTCTCCCCACCCCTCCTATTCATTTGACATTTTGTAAAAATGTTTTTGCAGTAACCCAGGATTGAAGATTTTATACAGCACAGCTGCTAAATATCAAGGAGCGCATGAAGTCATGCTGATCTAATCAGGATGGTGCTGCAAAGGTTAGAACAGAATAGCTTGTGAAGTAATAAAGCCCCTAATTACCAGCCTCTCCCAAAACACATTGTTAAAATTTTATTCCAGTATTTTGTGTTTGTACCAGACTCACCAAGGAGAAGGTTTATCCTGCTTATCCATTCTGGTGGCTAACTTTGAAAAGCATAACTTAGCAGACTCTGCCTCAAATGACAAACTAAAATAAGACTCTGACTCAGGAAAAGAAATTTGCATATGTTTAATATCATGGAAAAGAGGAAATTGTTTAGTCTTGTGGGTCCAATTGGGTGGATGGAATTAAGAGAAGAAGTTAATTCTTACCTCAAATTCTTTAATTTTCAGTAGCTTGAAATTCTGATTTAGAAGCTCCTGAGGGTGAAAAAGTTCAGGACAATTTTTTTTTTTTTTTATTCAAACCAAAGCAGTCTGCCCAACTGTTAATAGAACAAAAGTAAATTAAATGTGTTTTCCCTTGCCTATGAGTTAGCAATTTTTAGAAGAGTTTACATTTACACTCAATTTTAATAGCATCCTTTGAGTCCCTATTATTCAATATTATGAAATTTTCAGAATCCCATGACTGATATTGATGATACTTTCCAGGCCATCAAAGATAACAGATGCTGTTATTTCATACATGTGTTGTAACAGGAGACAGGGGGAGAGAAGAATTGAGATGGTCTAGTTATACTTTTTTTTTGTATCACTTATTTTTATTGGAATGTTGTATTTTTTCCTTTCTTAATGACTTGGATCACTGGTCTCTGCACTATCATAAGACTCTTAGGAAATACAGCATTAAGCTGAAGTTTGATGATGGCTGAACAGAGAAGATGAAGTGCCATCTTGGTGACAGACAAGGGAGAGAAGATCAACTTAGAGAAAAATAATCTTATTTTCACCGTGCGGCAGTGAAATTTACACCAAAGTCTTCTAATAAAACCTCTGTTGAGACAAAGCAATCACCAAGGACTATTAGCAAAGCAAGTCAGAGGGGAAATGAATTGAAGAAATAATGAGAGAGTGAAAGAAAATAATGTGGCAATTAAAAATGTGCAAATCCCATTCATCTGCAGCTACACAAATGTATAATATTTAGGGATTTGACATGAATACATGGAAGAAGAGTTCCACCCCTCCTGTTACCACCTCACTGACTTTCATGTGGCTGCCCAAATTCGTTCCCTTTTCTTTCACAAAGTGTTTTTTCTGCATCAGTTTCCAACAGCCCAAGTGAATCAATGAGTATGAACAGGAAGAAATGTGACCTGACCTTTCCGTCCTCAAAAAGGAGCCGCATGCAAATAAGAGAAAGAAAATTGTAGCCTGATTCTTCCACCCCCAAAGGGGCTACATCACCCAAAGCAAAATCTCTTCCAAGAAAGCACAAATCCTCTCTGCAGAGATGACTTCCATTTTTATCTGAGAAATAGATTATCAAGACAGGAACAGATGGCTGATTGTAATTATTGATGTGAAGCAAATAAGAGCGACAAAACACCGGGGTTAGCTTTAAAGAATGCAGTTTCCTGTCAACTGAGCATGGAAAGAAGTTAGTGGAGAGTAATGGCACAACAAAAGTGCAAAGGACTAGGAAGCAGTAGAGAAAACAACAACAGAAGCAACAACAACAACAACAAAATGAGGACATTTGGAGGCAGTTGTGCGTAGTAGGAGTGGTTCAGAGTTGAATGTGTGTGGCAGTTGGTGTCTGCTGTGAACTTCTTTCTCAGCAATATCACTGCCATCCTGGTGTAGAAACTATTGAAGTCCTTAAAACAACTGCTACTAAGAGTGAAATACTAAAGTTAATTTTCTCCCCTTGTATTTATACCACTTTAAAGCTTTCTCATGGCAGTGAGAGGGAAAAAGCACCTATTGGTCTTCCTGGGACCCTAAGGTTGACTCTAAATTCTCAAGTACCATGTCACAGAATGTCACCAGTATTAGTTCTTATTCTCTTGGGTCTTACATCACTACTGGAAGGATCAGGCTTTCACAAAGAAAAACCTCCATCTTCTGCATGAACATCAAACTTAGCCAGAACTATATACATCCAGACTATTTTTAGATTCCTTCAATCATTACCAGCATTAATCATAATTTTTTGAAAGCTCTCACATGGCCAAGGGGAAAAGGAAGAGTGTTGCAATCTGCTTAAAATATTACTGAAAAGAACTTCAGAATTGAAATATTCCCTTGAAGCAAAATTAAAACTCACGCAAGTTATCTGTTAAAACCAAAAACTGATTTTTATTGTTAAGAGATGCAAAGAGGAAATAAAAGGTTGGAAAATGCTAAGATTACTTTTAGAAGCAGAGAAAAGATACCACCAAAAACTACTTTTCTGCAGAGATACTGGATATCGGAGGAGTTGGGGCGGAGGGTGAAGAGACATTTGCGTTTTACCCATTTTTCTCTCTGTCTCTGGTGCTTTTTGCTGTTGTCTCCTTTAGCTGAGGGGGTCTTAACAGCTTTAGTTCTCTGGAATGCNAGGGTGGGAGCCTTGGCTATGATAATCAGTCACTATCTCCCTTTCCTCTTCCCTGAATTTCCAAAATTCATCTTCAACATTTATAGTGTTCCAGGGAGGTTGTGCGTGGTTTCTTGGCATGTAGCCCTATTCAGATGTTTGAAGAGATACGATAACCATAAACAATTGCAGGATTTTTGGCAGGAAAAGTCCTGCAGAAAGTTCTGGTGAGAACCTTTTGGCAAAAGGTTCACAAGATGTTTTTAGAGAAACTCTCTGTCAGCAGGTAGGATGTTTGCTTGTGACTTTCTGGTAAAAGTGCTGACAGACAGTCTTTCGATAGGATGTTTTTGACAGACGGAAAACAATGGAGGAACATTATTCTTGATATTTCTATACCATCTGTGTCTTACAGAGAGTAAACCAGTGAATTACAGCCTGGTAACAAAGCCTTCCAGGGTGTTTCTCTGCAAATGGCAAATCCAGGATAATACGTGCCTACAGTTTTTTATCTAGGAGCCTAGGGACTTTCTTGCCAGGAAGTATTTGGGAGGTGAAAATGCGGACATCACTATATGTAGTCTTGCTCTGTTACTATCTGATATTAATAACAATGTTGATCTCATCGCTCTGACTTCTCATACTGGGTCCCTTTCCTATCAGTAGGTAGGAGACAATTTCCGATATAGAAGTTGATTGTCCCAGGAGCTTGGTCTGATTTGTAAGTCACTGGTATTTTAACTTTCCCTCAGTAGAAGTGGTGATGAGTTCCTAAACCCACCAAGGCTCTGTGTTTGGTTATGTTACAGTTCTTAAAGTGATGGTGGTGTTCCTCCCCAGGAGGTGAGCTGCAGATAAACTTCAGTGTATGTGGACGAAAGAATCAGCTGCGATGACACAAACCCCCTCTCCCGGGGACAAGAAACGGGCATTGGAAATCCCGCTGAGGGAATCAGCACGGCTCAGAGACTGTCACTTCTCTAGATGAAGGTAAGGGAGAAGGATACAGCAACAAGACAACCAGAGCAGAGGAACCAAAAGTACAGACAATGCCAGATCCTGAAAAATACTTTTTTCAGCTGTCATTTAAAAAGCATAATTTTATTGTGAATTCAATTTTTATACTAGTACTCAGCACTTTTTCATGAAGCTGTTTTCATCATTTCTGGGACAAAAATGATAAAACAAGTGGAAAATGTAGGTCTGTTTTCACTTATTTTGGTTCTTTATCAGTTTTAACTCTGATGTATTTTCCCACTAGTCTCATTGCACATGTCTACAGTATAGAGGTTGTTAGTGTTAGTCTTAGTCTGCTACTTCGATATATTTTATTGCCCATTATGTGGTTTCACTAATCATTAATCCCTACTTTACAAAACTTAAACAAGTAATTGCCTCAAAGAGCCTTTAGTCTTTATTTGAAGGCTGGTATTTTAAAGCTCCATTTGATCATGTGGGATCAAGTGGGATCACCTGGACCAGTTTCTTGCCTTTCACTTGGAGAGAATCCTACAAAAACAGCTATTCCATCAGAGCAGACAAGAACAATTAATAGACTTGCCAGGCTGCCATGCACGTCTCCCTGTAGAAATGACATGTGCAGTGCTATCCTGGAGTATTTTAGGGATTTTTTTCTGAAGTGTTGCTTTTGGCACTGAAGTCTTTCATATTCTGCTTTATGAAAAGGGTACTTTCTCCGCAAAGCCAGAATTCTCTTATGCTATCCCTGGAGGGCTCAGGTTAATGACTGATGTATTTAATAGCCACAAGAAATGCAGAACTGGACTACTCATATCTAATCAGGCTGTCACTATAAAGAACTTTTCCTTGCCTATTATCTTGTCCCTTCCACCCTTTTTCTCTCTCTTTGACCAATTCTATGTTTATTATCTCATGAAATATCTACATGTTGGAGCTTTCAGTGACCTTGCATGACACATCTCCTACCTGGTTTAGAGCCCACACAATTATCCTGTTAGTCTATGGCTGCAACCTCCTTTGCCTCCACAGAAGCCCTTCCATGCCTCCAGGCATCAAATTCTTTGTGCCTCTCTGAGAGAAAACAGTCACATCATTATTTCCTTCCTATGCCTCCTTAAAACTCTTCATTTGTGACGCTGAAAAACATACTAGGCTTCTGAAAACATTTTTTTTTTTTTTTAATTCTAGCATTTTAATAAGCCACAACACTGTTCTGTCACTTTGTAGGGATGTGTTTGCCACCTCCACTCATTAGCGAATCAGTTCGTTCTTATCCTAGTTGTAACCATACTTCCTTTAAATGACAATGGCAAAGTTTCTGTCTTTTTTTTGCCCACAACATCTGATGCATTGGAGCCTTTTACAGAACACAAATAATGATAACAATCTGATGCATGCATACATGGCTTTTTTCAGAGGCTTGTAAGTAATATTTTCACAGGTAAACTGAAAGTCAGGTGCTGATCTGGCCACTCTCAGCTTTCTTTTAATTTCTGGATGCAGAAATCATTCTGAGTTTTATTTGTTTGTTTAGCAGCTTCCTAACTGTATTGGAAACACACAGGGTTTGGAGAAACACTTTGTTTCACTTTTAACCTGGAATAAGGTTTTGCATAATATCACACAAGATATGAGTTTGCAACTAAGGAAATAAATATGAGTGTGAAAAATAACATCCTGTTCCAGTTTGCAAAACTTACAGTTGACTTACACAGTCAACAATCTCCCCCCACTTCCATATTTCTTGTAAGCCCTCTTTAATACAGACAGGATGCAATAAGGTCTCCATGTAAGTAATGCTGTAAGATGTCATGAGTCTTTGACATATCCTTAGGATCTTTTTGTCATCAGAGATGAGAGGTGTTAACAAAACACTGATCATGTGCATTCTGTTGGAAAGTTCTGGGTGTACAGTCTTCCTTTTTCTGGAAGTCAGATTCATGACTTACCTGCTCATACCTCAAAACTGTTAATTCTTGCAAGATTTCCTAATGAAAAAGAAGAAAAAGGGTTGTGGTTTTTGTTTAATTTATTTTTACTTGCAAATAATATTGGTATCTCTCTACAGATTTTCTTTTCTGGTTGAATACTGTTCTCCTTGGGCTTGGGTGTTTGTTTTTGTTTGTTTTGGTTTTGGTTTTGTTTGCGTGGTTTGAGTTTTGTTTGTTTGTTTTTTGTTGTTGTGTTTGTTTGGTTTTTACTTTAATTTTAGCAACTGTTCGAACAATAAGCTTTTTCCAGGACATGGTACAAACCTACAATAGATGATTTAAAGTACACAAGAGTCTTGTGATTCATTTTTAAGAGGAAACCGCATTATTCTTGTGTGAAATGGAACTTTTAATTCACTCATCCTTTTTCCAAGATATATGAGACATTCCCCCTTCTCTCCCACTGCCTTTTCACCTGTCATATACTACCAGGCAGGAGTAGGAAGAATTGCTACAGCACTGCAGAACTCACACAACCTCATTTTGTTCATGTGCATCATGGCAGAGAACACTGAGTCTTTGGGAATTTTCGGAGTTCATCATCTCTCTGTAACCCATCCTTTAGCCCTTGGGCTTAGGAGGAACTTTAATGTGTCCTGCTTATATCTTATCCGTAGGCAGCCTCTGAAAAAAAAATGGTCCAGCACTTTAGAAATCTTTCTGTGCCCAAGGAGTGGTTTCTTTCTTGGTGGTGTGACTGAGTCTCCCAGATGATGCTCTGTCCTTAGCATGAAGTATGAAAAAAATAGCTAAAGTTCTTGCAGGAGCATGTTGGTTCAAAAAAAAAAAAAACCAAACATTTTGTAAATAAATGAAACCAATAAGGATTGTGGGGAACAGCAATCATACATCTATACCGATGTTCCTTTCAACAGTGCAATTCTTACCATGGAGCTGAAAATCAAATGCTGTCTCTAAATTAGAAAATTCAATGTATTGGAAACATCTTTGCCCATTGACGTGAACAAGCACACAAGAGACCACGGCTGATCATCATGAGCTCTCTTTGTTTCCAGAATAAGATGGTTTAAAGCAAATTGCCAATTAGTAAAGATCTCTTTAGTTTTCTTGCTGCCATGTCATACTCAGGAATTATGGTAGGAACGGGCCTCCAGCAGAGACCAAAGCTCTGCCAGGGACTTAACTCATGAATTGCTAGTATAGCCAGCTGGTTTTCTGTGTCCAGGAATGGTCCCAGGCATCAATGAGTGTACTAATGAGGAAGTGAATTTAGTTTTCAAACAGATGATTACCACATTAAAAGCCTTAGATGTCCTTTATAATAAATGCTATGACTTGTAGCCATAGATGTAATGCAAAAATGTATCTGTTTGTTTTCCACAGAAAACATTAAAGGTAGTATATAAATGCCATTTACTCAGGTTTGCCTGGAACTTTTCATTGTCACATCAATGGAAAAACTTAGCAAGCTACATGAAAGTCTCTTCCTTCTGGCCTAGATTCAAAGAGCTGGATTCCTGTGTTAGGCTAATTTAAGATTGTTAACTTGCTACTTCACATTTGAGATGGTAGTTAGTTTAATTGCTTTAAGACTCACTTTACATACACAGTAATTGATGTAGTCTCTCTAGACAATGAAGTTGAATTGCTTGAGAACCTGGGTTTCCAATTCTTTAAAGAGACTCATGGCAAGTAGGATCATTACAGACGGGGTCCGTGCTGTGGGAGGGATATTTCTGTTCACCTTGTGGACTCTGCATCTGAATGTTCATGGGGCTGCATGTTTCCCTGAGTCCCAGGATTCTTCCCCACATATCTTGACCTCCTGGTTTTTCATAGGAAAATCCATTGCCAGGGATAACAACGGCATCTTCTGTTACAGAGGGAGAGATGACCAGAATTAGTGGACTGGCTTTGTAGTGCATTATCCCTGCAGTTTACCTCTACTGCAAAGGTTTCTCAGACAAATCATTATAGCATAGCAACATCCACCCATGACTTTTCTGTTTCAGTCTCCTGTTTTTCTTTCTAAATGTCTGAATTATCTAATGAAAAAAGTGTGTGTCATTTTGAAGCAGTGGGACCACTAGTCTTCTCAAGGAATGTAGCTGATTTTCATAGATATAACTCCAAAATCCTGAAATGTTTAATACTGTTGCTGTCCCTTCTGGCTTCCCTTGAACAGCCTTTTGGAAGCCCACAAGTGGATCACAGTGATTCCTTCTCTTGGATGGTTCAGGAAATCCAGAGAAAAGTGGGGGGGTTTTGTATTAAATTTACCATAGTATTTAACAACAGCGTCTAAGGGTGTTGGCATACTGTGCATATTCAAAGGACTGTCTGAAGAGTTATCAGCTGTGTCAGCTCTTGTCCTCACCTCCTCTATCCTGTGCTGGGCTCCATCAGTCTCCTTTGCAGACTGCGGTGTTCAGACCTTGTCTGAAGCTCACTGAAGCAAGTGTGGGCAATTTCACAGTTTCCATAACTTCTGAGGCAACTCGTCAGACAGACACTTGTTGTAAACTGTTTTTCTTAACTTCACTGTGTCTGTTTCTGTATGCTGCTCTGATTGAATATTGGTGCTGGGTGACACCCTAACAGAATGTATTTTAACATGGACATTCAGTTGCCTGTGGGCCTGTATGTAAATATTTGATGAAGGAACTAGGCAGATGGTCATGGGCTGTGCAGTGCCCTCGGAGGTGCAACAAGATATGTTGGACTGAGAGAGTAGTTGTGTCTCGGTTCATGTCATTGCAGCTACAGCTCGCACAGAACAGTACTAAATGATCCTGCAACTGTGCCAGAACCCCTCCAAAGTCATAGATACAAATACACAAATTGCTGTATAACTATAGATATACAGATACACAGATATTTGGAATGGCTGTATAGGTGAATATGTATATGAACACACATATACAAATGCATATCCACAGTATTACTTAAGGCAGCTTTCTGTGTATCCTCTCTTTCCACGAACAAGTAAAAACATAAAGTCCCGAAATTGTCTCTGTTGCTGAGTCTGTGCATGTTAATAGCTGAGAGATTCACAAACTAGACATTGCCTGCAAGATAGTGATAAACTATCCTGTACTGGTTTATCTTCCATCTGTTAAAGAACCCCCATGAAAACTAGCTGACTTTGTAACAATAAGTTACAACTCTTACTGTTTGAATGGAATAAATTTGAGAAAATGTAGTTTTTCATGATAATTTTTAACCTCATCTCTAGTAATTTTTCCTTTTTCTTTTTCTTTTTTCTTTTTTTTTTAAATTTAGGTTGCTCAGTTATCTTACAGAGAAAAGATAAACACTCTCAGGGAGCTACAGCTACTTCTACAACCAGCTTATACATGTCCTTCCTGCTGGTACCCTAGAAATAACAAGACTAATCTTGTTATGAGTTGTCTGATACCACCTTTATTTTTCAACATTGGAATGATCCTCTGGTCAGGTGTCTCTAACAACGTGAATCAGTCTGACTTTGTTGCAAGACTCTGCAAGAGTTCTGTGAGAAAATTCTCTTGGGTAAAATGGGACATTTGCAGAAAACAACATAAAGAGCAAAAGGAAAAATAACTCTGGAAAAAAGCTAAAAATAAATAGTATTAGGATTTTTCAAGTTATACATAACTAACTTTTTTAGTACATATTAAATTAGTTTCTATTAACACTATTTCTGGCTTTCAGAGAAACTTAGATTTGAGTTCTTTATAAAGAGGAATATTTTTCAGCTGTAGCTGAAAGTTTGAATATACCTTTTTGAATGCTCTGAAAAATTGCCTTTCTAAACGATGATGAAAAAGGCATTAACATGATGCTGACATTCATAGTGTGAGAAGAAAGGAAGGAATCAGTCAACAGGAAAAACATAGTGAAGAGAGAGTAAAATGGAACTATTTGCATGTGCGCTTTCTCACACAGTTATATATTTTGCACAAACTTCTTAAATCTCCTATCTTCTCTGGATTTTACCCAGAATTTCTCAGTCCGTAGTGATCCAGTAAAACATTGTTCATTTATCTGTTTTGCTTGTCTGAGATTTATGGGGCCACTCTGTAAAGCTGTACTGTTATGGGGAATTTGGAAACCTAGTCTGGATTTTATTCTAAATTAGAAAAAGAAAGGTAGAGTTCTGTGTGTGGGTTGGTGGGAGGAGAGAGAAAATGTCTACGCTTGCGTTTGCCGTCATTGTGGTAACACGAAGAGCATTTCCTTTAATCATCACTCATGCTCTAATCTTAACAACTATGAACAAATAAAACACCCTTTTAGAAGGCATATAAATAACAAAAACGTCACAAAATGCACGTGGGGAACATGTGTGTGTGAAATGTTGTTTTCATCTTTCTCTTCACTAATGCCCATGAGCAGGTTCTTTCTCCAACAAAGGATGGTGGAATTTCCTCTGTAATTACACTTCTCTGAGTCCAGGAGCAGCTGCATAAACACAGCTTTTGGGAGGTGCTTGAGTCTGGAATGAATAAACAGTGAGGTGGAGAGGAAATTCATTGCCCTTCTCCAGCACTCTGAGTCATGACAGATTATTCCACCTTCCTGTTATCAAAATATAACACATTTTGCAAGATGCTGTTACTAAAATGAGACAGCGCTTATTGTGGCTCCTGACAGGTCTTAACTGCAAACTCCTTCTGAGTGCCAAGTTCATTTTGACTCATGTCATGTTTATATAATTTTAATCTTACCTGCCTGAGAGAAGCTCTCTCTCTTTATGGAATAGCTGAGAAGACTGCTGTAAATTCAATGATATATTCATCAGGAAAACTGACATAAAATACTGAAGGTTTTTTCCAAGGCATATTGTTAAAAAAAAACAAAAACAGCAACAACAGCACAACCCAAAACCTAGCATTACGTTAAATATGCAGATGTGATAGAGGGAATCAATAGCTTCCCTCAGTGATGGATTCAAGGATCGCAGTTGCTTAGAGCAGCATATTGCGTGTGTCAGTCCTGGCTCTTACACTTCCCTTGTCATTCCTGTCAGCCTGAAGGACCAGTTCACTTTTGGAGGTCTAGACCAGGAGCCTTGACTTCCTTCCGCTTTTGATGCAGTGTCATGACTTATGATATCCCTGTTCTCATAAGGGATGTTCCACTTGACCCATTCAAACCACAGGCAGAAATAGCTCATCACTATTAATCGGTGGGTCATAACACAGCACATTAATTTTGTTTTTTCTATAGCACTGTTGGGGATTGGCTAATCTGAATCTTATGTGACTGCTGTGGGGGACCAAACGCTTTTGCAGGGTTAGAATACACATGGTCTGCAAAGTATGAAGGGCAGGAAACAGGTGTCAGCTCTGCAACTGTTCCTCTGTTACACAACTATGATGGACTGCAGAGAGTGGTGAAGATGATACCACAAGTTGATGATTTGTTTGGTTTCCCTACCCAGTGGCATGGAAAGGAGCAATGTTTCCCTTTATGTGTTGTCACAGGCAGATCCTGCCCACTGTTTAAATGCAGGAGGGGTAAAAGGTGCTGAAAATTTACCTAAATATCTCTCACTAAAAGTTTCTGAAATCCTGTGACATTACAAATACAAAATAGACACTGACATGAGCAGGATAGCAGTCAACCAGCAATACAGTGAGGAAAAGGGTGATACTCCAAATACTACCACAGAAAGAAGCTAGCTAAACTATCAAAAATGGACATTGCCAAAAAAAAAAAAAAAGGAAAAAAAGTACCAGTCACAATGGAGAATGGAATAAAATCAATTTGTTTTTGTTTTATAGATAATGTCAATCTATGTTTTGAAGGAAAAGGACATACTCTTGAAAATAAGTATATTCAATATTTTGTTCAAGTGGCAAAAATTTTAACATGGAAAAAATAAAAGTCAGAATTTATTTCCTACACAATATTTAATACATTTAAATAGATGTAATTAATATTACATTCTTGCAGATCAACTAGAATGGTTTTAAAAATTAGTAACATACAAGGAAATGCCACATTTTGGAGCTGTGAGGGATGAAGACTGTTCCAAATGGTATGTTTGGGTATTATTTGTCATAATTGTGCTCATCTGTATCCACCAAATGAACACACATCCTGTTAGAAACTAAGGCCATCTTAAAATCTACCGGTGAAAGAATTGTAGTGACTCAGGCCTGACTTTTCCCTTATTCATTACTCTTCTGTGGACTCTGCCTGCTTTAACAAGACACCTGAACCTGTGAACTCTTTTCAGCAAGAGCTGCTTTCTCCAAGACTGCCCAAGCTCCTGCTCAGGAGCTAATGCAGAAAAGTCTGGCACAGCTTTGCTGCAGAGAAAATCAAACATTTGGGTTTCCTGGGGTCACACTTGTTCTGATCAGAGGATGATGCTGGAATTGTGCAGCCGTAACACCTTCCCTTATGAGGTCCCTGTGGTGTTGGTCATGTTACTCAGGGACTGAGCCAAGGTGTCTTGATTTCCATGAGCCTTAGATTGGGCCTTGGCTGCCAGGGCCACCTCAAGTACAGAAAGTGGGCAGGGAACCTTCCCATTAGCAAATGTGAGTTCAGACAATTGCGTGCTAGTTCTGGGGGGTGGTAAAGAGAATATCAGAGTGAGATCAGGTGACAGGAGCAGAGCTTGGTGAGAAGGCTTCTGCAGCACATATTGGAAGGGCAGGGCTTTTTCAGGGCTGTCAAATCCCCTTCTTGCCACACTTTTGCTCAATACTTAATGGTTTTGTAGCTGCCTAAATCCCTGACTCCAGCCCTGGGAAGACCTGCCTCTGGTTATACCATGGGCACAATTTCCTCGACGCTAGCATATCTGTTCATTGCCCAGCACATGCCAGTGGAATTGCCCTTATCCAGATCCCTTTTCACACTAGCCTGGTTCTTGCCAGAGCTACATCAAATCTGGTAGCTGAAAAATTGTCCTGTTTGCATGACAGATGCATATAAGCCTGTGTAGGAGATCAACAGGAATTTTTCCTACAGTACAATGTGTTTTTTTCAGAGAAAGCTTTGCTGGGCATATGTCTGTCTGGCACATCAGACTTAATGAGCAATGCAAGGAACTGATGGGGAACGTGGGAGGTTCAGCTGCGTAAATGAAATTTTGTTTACCTTTCTTGTGCTTTCTGTAGTATGTGTGTTACCTTTTACCAAGGACTTTAAGATGTATATCCACATCTTCACAATTAACTGAACTAATTGATACTACAGTAACCAAGCATAACTATTGGGTTTAAATTATTAATAATTTTTAAAGACTGTCCTCAGCAAAGATATTTTAATAGAAGTATTTTTGATCCTACCTCCCCTCTCCCCTTGAAAAAGGCAAAGGGAGAGTAGCCTCTGGAAACCTCTGGACAGATCACCCATCCGATGGGTGGTAAAATCCCTTCCTACTGTTGTTCAAATCTCCACACAACCCCTGAATGGTGGCAGCAGTGCCCCCCGAAGGCTGAGTGATGACTTGGGAGAGTGGGAAATGAAACAGGGAAGGGGAAGGGGAGAGGGATGGGAATATCCTTAATTGAAAACAACATCCAGGATCTCTCAGGCTAATGAGAACAATTTATGGTAGCTAAGGCTGCTAAATTTGTCAGTAAACTAAAGTTCTGAACCCCCAATTTCCTCCATTATTGGAAGATCCCACCTGTTCCCTGTGTCTCATGTGGGGTCAGCTGTGCAGAGTCCTCCGTGTGTCATCGGCAGGTTCAGGCATCCTGTACTTGTGCACAAAAACTGTGTCTGTGACACAAGCTCACAAAGAAAGACTCAGAAATACTGTTCAGAAACCCCAACAAAAGCATATACGTGATGACATTTCCATTTAAATCAGCAGAGGGAACAAGGCACAATTAAATATGAAGTCAGAAACAGTTCCAATGCAGTGAAACAGGTTTTCATTGTAATCTCTCTACTTTTACCACAGTAATTTCATATTAAAGCAAGATGGAAATTTTGAATTTAAATCGAGTGTATTTCTTAAAATTGACTTCATTCAGTTAAGGTACGCAGTTCTTATGGAATAATGCTGAAGGTGGAAGATATGTTCATAATCTGTTAACTTTCTCTTTATTTTAATGGCTGAAATTATTTTGAAATAAGATTCTCCTAGTGACTGTAATCTTATTTGCAATGTCCTGTCTCAAACTGTGATTTTATCTGCATATTGATCAGCTAAAAGGAGAACAGGCAGGTAGTGGATGAGTCAGGGTCAGATGGAATCGTGGGGGGACTTCAGGAGCTGTGTCTTTCAGTATGAATTTGCCCACTGAAACATCCTTTCCCCCAGTACATGAGAGATGAGAAGGCAGAATGTAGACACATCAAGAAAAGATTTGAAGTCCTCCTTGCTCCATTTCTTCTTTTTCTTTCTTTATTAAAATGGAAATTAAAAATTAGCTGTAACATTGCTAATTTGAACTTTTTAGAAGTTTTGTTGTTTGAAAGATCCTGCTGTCCGCTCAGAAGACCTGCTAAGAGCTCCATCTTGTAAGAACTGACTCAGATGTCTCACTCAACACCTCTGATAAATGGCACAGCTCAGTGGGGCTTTGCTCATGAAGAATGACGTGCTTAAAGGTTTTCTTATGTTGGACTTCAATAATTATACAGCCTGGGTCAGCTCATCTTTTCTGCAGTACTTCAGCTCATCATATATACAAAGAAATTCACAGGAATTTTTTGAACTCGGAGACCCAAGAACAAAAAAAGATTCCTTTTGTCTGTTGGTTTAAAAACTGTGATTTCTTTTTAATTGCCTGATGTCCAGTAGTCTGCTCTGTGCAGAGGTATCACTGCCATCACAGCAGTGGACAGCAGCTGGGCTCCAAAGACACAGCTGGCCCACACATGGCAGTTCACATGCAGACAGTGAAGCTCCAGCAATCAACATCAGTGTGCTGGTCTGACTCAATTATCCTTCCTATTTATCAACAATTCAGATGAAGTAAGAATGTCTGAAAGATTAATGCTGAAGTGCAATAGACCATGGATTTGGAGAGTTCTGGGTTTGTGTATTTTTTAGGCCTGCAAATTAGAAAGACAAAGGATGAAAGTTTGCTGAGGCAAAACCAGAAGAGTCACAGTTCTGCAGACAAGTTTCATAGACTACATTCTGTAAGTGAAACCATTTTTCTTTTTATACTTTAAAAGTCTACATAAATGACTGAATTACTGAAAAGAAAATCGATTTTTTAAAACAAAAATTCATGGATCGTGTTAAGTTAATTAAAAAGCATTTGTCCCTTACAATAATTAGAAGATGATACATTTTTCAACATCATCCATATTTGTTTTGCCTTAGCTCTAGAAATATGAGTTAATTAAAATGCCAGGGATGTTTAATTTACTACCGTGTACTGGATCCAACCCTGTAAGTTTAATCAAAGGGCTCTCTTCACCAGAAAAGATGAAGAGCTTGTTGGATACATGAGGCCATTCTGTCTGGGCCTTCTGTTTGTTGTTTGTTTGGTTTGGTTTTTTTAAAGCCCTATTGTGGAATATGACAGTAAAGAATAAATGAGACTCTGCACACTAAAGGATCTGAAGAAGCAACATACTAGTGCTTATCACTAACCCTTACAGTGGTTCACATCACATTGTTTATCAATGCAATGATCTTGGACATGGTCCTACCCAGTGTAACCATGCTCCTGCCTCTGCTGCTTTAATCATACACCTATGACATGTTGAGGACACACAAAAATGTTGTAGAAGAAGCAGCCCTTACTCTTAGTGTCTTACAGCTGAATTGAGCAAGAAGGAGAAGAGTGACAGTGAAACAGACATTGAATAACTTTCCAAAGCAAATCCATGCAGGAGCTGAAAAGGCAGTACATGTCCAGTCTACTACCTTAATCCATTATGAAAGAAACATCTGACCATGTCTCAGGATTGCTGGAAAGCTAAAAATTAGAGTGGCCTGACAGATTGATGCATGAAAAATCCAGTGAGGGCTACTCAGTAAAAAGAAATACAACTTTTGGCTATGTGTCCTTGAATCAATTTTTGTACCCTGGGTGATAGAACTGTGTCCCACCTTGTGCTTGTACTCTTCCCTGGGTGTGTGCCGTTGGTTGTTGTTGGAGACAATCACTGGGACAGCTGGGAGTATCTGAAGATCATCTGTACCCTGCAGATCACAGAATCAGGAATAATTCAGGTCAGAAGGGAGACATGGAAGTTATGTGCTTCCGCCTCGTGAGGTTCATCTTCTAAGTTAGATTCAACTTTGAAATCAGATCTTGGTGCTCAGGGTTACACCACTCATGTTTTGAACCCCTCCAAGAATGGAGATTTACGACGGTTGATTTATGGGGGGATCACGTCCCGATAGCGGGAGGCTTTCTCTCCTTTACATTGCCAGGAGCTGTCCTCCCCCCACTAGTCTTTTCCAACCCCCCCCAGGGGCGAGTCCCAGGGTGCCCAGCAGAGAGACACAGAGAGACCACCGGAGAGGGAGCAGAGAGCGAGTTTATTACATGAGTAGAGGTATTTATACCTTTTCAATGGATCATAAAAGATCCAATAGAAAACTAGGAATAACAACCAATAGGAAAGGGTTAACTAAGGGCCAATAGGAAACTTTCAGACCTAGCTAGGGAGATAAGGGTTCCTCTCAAGGGATTTTGGGAAGAAGACACAGTGACTTAGGAAAACAACAACAAAACTCCATCTTAAACAGTAGAGACAGCTTCAGCTTTTAAGGTATTCAGGTTAACTTTTCTTCCTTCTTCACCAGCCCATTTCTCACAAGACTTTTTCCATTTCTGATATTGTTTGCTTACTGCCACAGGAGATGTCACAATGTCTCTTGCCCCTGAACACTCTCATAGTGAAAATGTCTTCTCTTGGTCTCTGGTCAAAGCTTCTCCTGCTGTTACTCATGTTCAGTGTCTTCTGTGGTACCACGCTGTGACCGCTGCACCTCTCCTTGCCCTACCTGTAGGTAGCTTTAGGCAATAAAATCTCTGCTTTATCCTTCATTTCTCCGGACTGAGTAACTGCAGTTCTGCTCATCTCTCCCTAGATGCTGTGTCCTTCAGCCACCCAGCCACCTCATGGCCTCGCCTGAACTTTCTTGCCTGAGGGGGGAGACCCAAACCACACACAGGACACTGAGGACAGGCTCAGCAGCAGCAAGCAAAGGTGAAGTGATCTTTCTTGATAACATTAGTGTAAAAAAAATTATGAAAAAAATGTAGCCTTTGAAGTTTTATGCCTCTTTTATGTAGACCTTTGTGGGTTTGGGGAATTGTTTCTGTTTTCATTGGGTTTTCTGTGATTTGGTTGGTTGTTTTTGTGTGTGGTTTGGTTTGGTTTGGTTTTTTTTCTGTGGGAAACTTAAAATCAAAACAAGGAAGTAAGCAAGATTTAAAAAAGAAATGGGGAACTTCAATACCCTATATTTTTTTAATAGATTACCCATTTTCAGTAAGAACTAGATGCCTAGCCAAAACACTTTTGCAGACACAAAATCATTGTATCAAGCTTAGATCATTAATTCCAGTTTATAAGGGATGAAATGGTTATATTCTGTTTCAATACATTTTTTACAGTCTCTGAAGTGCTCTGTAAAAGAAGCATAAAACTGAATCTCATCCATTAGTTATATTTTTCTCTATGAATAGATCCTTCCTCTTTTCTGCATATTTTAAAATGTTTATTTCTTTGAAGTACTTTTGGCACTGGGCATCACTTAATAGTCAAGAGAAGTGGTTACTAAGGTGCCTCTTGTTGAAAAGTACCTGGCAGTTGGCACATTTGGCATGACCAGAAAACCACTTTCAAGGCAGGAAGGATTTTTATCTTGTCCCCTGGGAAACACACCAGTACAATTTTACACACTGGGAGGGAATTGATGGTTTTCCTAAAAGGAAGATATACAGTCCTTGTAAGAACACATGTAGCTTGATTTTGTCTCTTTGGCAGGAGCCTGGCTATGCCACCTTCAAGGTGGCAGGATGCAGCAGGAGATGGGAGGTTATATTCATCTCCCCTCTCTTTATTGTTATCATTGTCATTCTGGCTCATAATGAGCAAGTCTCACACTGAACAGGTCTCACAACATCTCCTGTTCCCGGGCACATGGGGGATGATAAGGACAAACCTGTTGTCTCTTCAGTTTTCATTGTTTCTTGGCTTCTTATTGCACATACACTGTTTAGGGAGAGCCAGAATGAAGAAGAATTATGAACTAACATTGTAGAATGTGCCCTACAGATAGAAAATACCTGGGAGATGAGGTGGATAAATTTTTTCCTTACTTCTAGCTATGGGTAAGGGATAACCTTTGGAGTATCCAGCTGCTGCTGGTTTCACTTCTGCCATGCCCTGTATGAATTTTACATCAAAAACTTAATTTCACAGAATTTTTAGCGTGAGGAAATATGAAGACAGAAAAAGAGTGTGAAGACCAGGGTTGATGGCAAATCCCAGACATTCAGTAACAGTCTGCAGTGCAAAGTCACAGAAGAATCTACAACTTTTTACTATCATTCTTAATTTTTTCATCTCTAAAGCAGAGCCTTCAACATGGCACAAGCCATATTTTCCTCTCAAAGGAAAAACCAACCTCACATGATACACATGAATTACAACTTTTGACCTGCTATTGCTGGCAAATGTTTTGACACTAGAGCTAAATTTGTATGGCATAGATTGAGTCTTTACAAAAAGGCTGGTGATACACTCATCTAAAGTAGAATCAGAGCAGCACACTGCTATCTACAGGAACATCAATGTTTAAAAATATTCCCTTCTGGCTTGAATTGCTCCTCTCTCAAAGTTCCCATGCTATTCTACCACACTGTCTTGAATAACACCTGCAGATGAGCAGCCTAAAGAAGCTAAATTTCATTTCACTGCATTGACTGCCTGTTTTTTTTACAGTTGATTAACAGCCAACGTAATTTGATGAGGCTGTGAGGAATAAATGTATTTGAAGAATTAGTTGTTCCTGTGAGCCATAGGAAAGTAAAGAATAGCTGCAAGAATAACTTGTTATCTTTTCTTCTTTCTTTTTTTTAATTATTTGAAATACTGTAAATATGATGCTTGCATAGCATTTTTTAAATCCTGCTCAGTGAAGGTGTAGAATGTTTGGTTTTTTTCTGGAACATAGGAGTGTGTTGGTTGCCTTCATTCACCACACTAAAGGGCAAGTTTATCAGACTTGTCAAAATCTGCCTTTTAATTACTGTGAAAGACAGTTTGTGTTCTTTGTAAGATAAAACTTTGTGCCTTATTCTCAGCTGCCTTGCTGTTTCAACCAGAAATTACAAACAATTGTTTTCTCTAACAGTTTTCACTATTCTTTGTGAATGGAGATTGAATTTCCTGGGCTGATCCAATAGCAAACACACTAGTCCAAATCTTTAATCCCATGTTTTCCTTATTAAAATTGCTTCAAAAATTCAGAATTAAAGCATCTGTGTCTTTTCACATACTACCACCAGGCAACTGAAATATGGCTTCAGCTGCTTGTAAATCATCAATCCAGAAAACCATTCACAAAGTGTATCAACAGGTTGTGTTTTGTCTTTCATCATCATACTCAGGTGCAAGGAGCAGGTCAGCATGGATCTTCAAATTCATATGTGACATCTACCAAACCAACACTGCAGTTTGAAGAGGTGAGAATCCCTTTTCTTTGATGCTGTGTGAGTTGGGATAGCTTCCTCTGACACTTGCTTAGAGTTCTGTTTGAGAACACATGTCTGCAGTTAAAATTTGGTAATATCAACCATAGTTTTTACAAGATTACAGAGGTCAGCAAATTTGCACAAGCTTATCCATTCCTATGTGCAACTGCTTGGCTAAATGTAGAAAGTGAAGAAACTACATTCTTACTGAGTAAGAAGGATGGCAGGTTGGTAGATCTTTGTTTCATGCAATAATTTGATTTAATTCTTAACAGAAAACTCAGGGGGATGTGTCTCCAGCTTTTTTTGGTAACAGAACATGTTCAACCATGGGACCGAAGTGTTTCTTGGCTGGTACCTCTGGAAATGACGATACATCCTTATGAAGTTACGGACCTGCAATTCTGTGATGGAAGTTGCTGAATGAAGTTTTTTCCAAGGTATTTTGTCTTCCTTTTAAGTCTTATATACCACATTTTGCCAGTGAGCCCTCTATTCACCTTTTTACGTACTTGAAGACAAGTTCCTGGATGACCAAATGTCAAAGTCTCACTGGGAGGAAAGAGATGAGCTGCCAGTGTTCACCTGACCTCAAGTCATCTCTGTGGAGGAATCAGCCCAGGTGGCTGCAGGAAAAGTGGAGATGACAGACAAGACCTGGAGGGGAGTGCTCCCTCCTGCACCAGTGATGGTCCTGCCAGAAATCACCAGGTTCCCCCTACAGACATTCAAAAGCTGGAATGTTGCCTCTCACCCTGGAAATGTCTCTTTCATCACATTCATACTGCAACAAAAAGACACTTTAATAGAAATAGCAAGTGCATTGTTGATTTAGTAATGATAACATGGGTGAATTGCACCACAAAATAATTGCATAGTCAGGTCATAATACTTAAGGCATTTATTGGCACACTAAAGTAATCTCACGGGATCTCAGGGACTAGAAAACTATTTTTCAGAGCATAGCAGTTCTAAACTTCAAAATCACACCAGTGGAAATGAGATGTAGTTAATGCTATCAGTTTCTGTTTTCCTATTCTGTTGAGAATTTAACACATAAAATCACATTGCCAAATGGCTTATGGTACCCCAGGACCATTTTAGTAGACATGAAAAAAACTCTGGCATGCAAGGAAGGTAGAGAGTGTTTTACTGTGCCCTCTGCATTCAGATTGCTTTAAAAAATTGTTTCTGGAGTTAAAATATATTGGTTGTAGTGTATATATTGGCTCTTTTTTTTTTTTTTTTGAGATGGAAAAAAGAAAATAGAGGCTGAAGAGAAGGACTGAGTGACCTATAGTCTTTCTCTTGTTTAGAACTGTTACCCTCAAGAAAAATTGGAGGTTTTCTATACACACAATAAAAAAATCCCTCCCAAAAATATAGGATGAAAGACCGTATAGCCTAGCTCAAGTTTTTTGCAAGTAGCATGGCACTTAAAGTCATAGAAAACCTATATTTATTATTTTTTATTACTAGATAAAACCCAAGAGATAAGAAATTAAGGTTGAGGTTATAGTGGGTTGTCTTAACCCAGAGAAGATATTTTCTGCAGTATTTGAGGTCTGAGCCACCAAGAACGCATGATCCAAAGATGTAAATGAAGCCATTAACTTTTTCCAACCTGCAATGGGGACCTGAGAGAGTTAATGGCACTGGGTACACTGGGCAGACAGGTGGATCAATGAGCTAAACCCCTCTGTCCTGAGCCCCACTTCAGTTTCACCCACAGAAAGAATGGTGTTCTACCTGCCTCATATGCAGTTGTCTGTGGAGACAGTTGCATAAACGTGATTAATACTTTTTGTGCTCATGCATATGGCTTAGCCCCCCTTGTGTACATCCTGCATTGCATACACACACTGAAGAACCAGAAGCACTAAAATCCACACCAAAACTACCTTATGCAAGGAGTCTGCTCATTCCCAGGCATCAGAGCCATGTTCGATGTGGTCCTGGCTGAAGGGCTGACGTTTCCATAAATAGTCCCTTGCCTGGCATGACTCATGACCCAGGTTCCCTCAGTGGCAGCTTAGAATGTGATGTTTGCCATTGTGGAGTTCTTAGGTGTGTTATAAATTGTGCACCACATCTCACATAGTAGCTTAGAACCAATACAATTTGCGCTATTATTGTTTATTGTATCTTAATAAATGCTTTTCAATATAGGTTAGAAGGATTAGGACTGGAGCGTACAACCAGTTTCTCAAGCGACTCATATTGCTGTAGCTAAGTCAAGCTTTTAAAGTATGGAAGGCCCTTTATCTTTCTCACATTTCAGGAACATTGCACTAGGGGGATTTCAGCTGGACAAAGTAATTTCTACAAGCTATAAGACCATGACTTTAACAATAAAACAAGATATAGGTAAGAAAAAAATGCAAGTTTCCACTGCATGATTTTTGGGTTCCCTCCTCTCAGAATGATCAGGTTTATAAATATGAATTTATGGTCAATTAAATGCCCAAAGATTTTTCTGGATTGCTTCATGAACCTAGTAGGCAGCTCAAGGCACATCCTCCCTTCAGGCTGCATAGGCAGGTGATTTTTTCTGTTAGCCAAGGGCAATGCAGCACTTCCAGCCTTGCTGGTTTACCCCTTCCACAGCTATTCACCTTTGTAAATACAGAAATGCAGGGAAAGCTTCAAAAAAGTTTGTATTTTTGTGGGGCTTTTCCCTGTGGTTTATGCTTTACTTATTGAAACAAATACAGCTTCCAAATGAAAAAAAAATACTAGGGCTAAGAATGTGAAATTTACTTATTGATTATAGGAGGCCTTTGTGGGAAATACCTTTGAGAATCTCAAAATCACCATTGTGATCTAAAGATTTCATTGTAAGTGCTGTTGTTCATATAAAGTGAACTCGTATTCAAACATTTATACTGAAATAAAGTCAGAGATTGCATGATAAAAAAGCAGTCTGAAAGAAAGATGTGAAAGCAATACAATGGAAAAAGCATTTATCTGTGTTTCAGTTGTAAATACAAAATTAAGACTAGCAGTGGAAAGATGTGTGCAGTTGAAAGAGTAACTGGCTTTGTGCAGTTTTGAAACTATAACAACTTAGTTGCCTTTTATTTTTCCTGTCATATTTATTAATGCCACAGTAATCTGTTCAAGATGGCAAGAGCTGAGGACACTCAGAACTGGCAGGAGGGACTCAGCAAGTGCTGGAGGACACTGGCTCGCTGCATCAGGGAGAGGATTTTCTCTGAAAGAGAGGTTTTCCTTCTGTTCTCAGCTATAAATCTTCACTCTGAGGAAAGAGACTGGATCTCACTGCATCTGGTAGAGTATTTTCCACAATTTTTCCAAGCTGCTCTGATTTTCAGCTGTCCTGCCTCAAATTGGGGCTTTTAAAATCTCATCAGGGGGCTTTCCTTTCACTGCCATAACACGCTGCATTAGTTCATCCCACTTCTCCCTCAGGCTGTCACAAGCCAAGGGACAGGGACACTGTGACCACCCCTGTCTTTCTCCCCTTTCCTCACTCCCTGCTTGCTGGCCTGAGCCATAGAAGTAAAGGTGGCAAAAATCACTTCTGCTGTTTTTTCTTAAATAATTTCATTTCCATTTTAAAAGCTCTAAATCAATAGACATTTTCATTATGCCTTGCTGGAATCCAGAGGGTAGGAGAGGGATACTAACATCAGGAAACAATTTTTTTTGTTGACGCCAAAGGTAATTTACTTTGACAGTAAGTGTTCTTACAATTGCTTGTAGTTAAAAATCCCTTTACTTAGAGGAGTGGATGTTTAAACAGCTTTTCATTCCATAGTAACTGTCATTTGAACTGTAAATCCAGTCAAGTCCTCAATAGCCTTTGGATCACCGTGAACATAGCTCACACCCATGCACCCACAGCCCCTGAGGGGTCTGTGTGCAAGGAAGAAGATGCCAAAGCTAAACAAGATCTCAGTTTCTCATCATTGGCTTTGAGTACCCATATTTAATTTGGAAGACAGGATGTTGCTTTATATATCCTTCATTAGCTCCTGCTGAGGAATTAGCTGTTATTGCTACCCTTTAAATTAGGAAAATAGAGGATGATGCTTTCCGTAGTGTCCCTAAACTTCATAGTCAGTTATATCAGTGATCACAAATTCAATTGAAATTCATGTCCTAAGATACAACTTTCTGATAAAAGGAAATCCACTTTCTGAGAAAAGAAAATAGGAGAGCAGAGTGGCATGTGTTTGTGTTGGACTGAGAATTTTGTATTTTCAATAATGGCTTGTAAAAATCTATTTCATTTCTAAAAATCAGTTACTTATTGTTTTGGGGGTTGTTTGGGGTTTGTTTGGTTTTTTTTTTAAGATCGTAAGACAAATTTAGTGGCAAGATGTTGCAATATAACACAAACCTTTGAAAGCTATTTCTTGTGCTTATTCAAAAAACAAACAAAACCCCAAACCAACTAAACACAAATATTTGAAGCTTCAGGCACATTCTATCCAAAGGAGAATTCAAGCTCAGTCCAGGAAGCTGGTGAGAAATGTAGAGGCTCTGTAGAATTTTGAGGGGAAACCTCTTGGATGTGTTTATTTGGATGAATTCAGTTCCTCTTCTGTGACACGATCTGTGTATGTTCTCAGCAAGTCCAATTCTCAGGCATGTTCAGACAGCTTGTTCTCGTGGTTTTCATGAGAGCAGCAGTCTCTGATGACCTTCCCTGCTAGACAGGAATGTAAAAGGCTCACTCATCTCCAGAAATGTCAGGCATAAGCTCCAAAATATCTCCAGTCTTTCTTGCGCCATTAAAAATCTGAAGTTCGGTGTTGTTTCTGGGGTTTCAGCACATGAGACTGTAACACTGATAAAGAGCTCACTGCAAATTAGACTTTGCCTTTGTTGCAGAACAATGGAAACAGACTGAAAAGGTAGAAAAAGGTTCTGTTTCCAGAGTCACTGAGCTGCTCAATTAGCTTAGAGGTATTTTTTATTTCTTCTAAACTCAGTGCTGGTTGTACTTTATGTACAGACAACCAGACTTCTTTCAGAGCTGGATTCCATGAAGTTCCTGTTTCTGAATTCAATCTGCTGCACATGCCTTGTTGGAGCTCTGATGAACTGTCACCTGGATATTCCATTTCTCTTTCCATTAAGAACATTATAGAAGTTGGTTGTACCAGTTTACTGATTGCTGGATTTCCTTTTTTCCCAAGGTTTCAAAAGTATGAAAGAAAAGGGAAATTTATGAACAAAACAAAAACAAAAACACACCACCAACAACAAAACAAAACAAAAAACCCCAAGCAAACAAACAAAAACCCCTGAAAATTACTATGCTACATTACTAGTAACTAATAAATACTTAATAATATCTTGATAGTGACTGGTTAATATATAGGATGAAATGTCCTGAATTGGTAGAATACCTTAACTGTGGCCAGCTGGAGCACAATTTGAAGTCACTGACTCACTCTACATAATATAAAAAATAGAAGGGAAAATTTTCTTAATAGAGATTTAATGCCTCTTTTTTTTCCTATGTATTAATTGGAGACTGGTGTTAGTACCAACACAGACTGCATTTCTCAGTAGGAGATCTTTGGTACTTTTCAATCCATTAAAGCATCAGGCTATGATAAATATGTCTCGTTTGGTATTATCCAGAGCGGGGAAATAAACAAACCAATNAGAAAAAAAAAAACCAAAAAAAAAAAATAAAAAAAAAAAAAAAAAAAAAAGGTAAACTGTGACAGTGAGTAAAGAACACACAGTCTTGAAGTGAAAGAGGGTTTGATGTGCACATCTGAAGAAAGTGTCTGACACTGTTCAGCTGAGGCTTTGATGTGGTACAGATAATTCAACTCCCACTTCACACTGGTGCTGGAGTGTCACTCTGAGGTTCCTTTAATATCATTCTGTCATTACAAATAAGACTTTGGTGTTTGAATTTTATGTGGACTCTCAGTTACCACAGAATTAGCTCTGCTTACTGGGTTCAGTGGAAACAACACTTCAGCTGCCAAGGGAGTTATTCAAAGTGTATTGTAAAGAGGTTAATGTCAATTTGGTTTCAAACTGTCACCTCAAGCCTTAAACCCTGACACGGTTTCTCACCATTTGTTACTGGTCACACAACATGACTGACATGAGGATTTGAGTTGAAAGGAGCTAAAGATTGGTACTGGATATCTTGCCCGGGAATGCTGGTTTCTGAAAATATGTAAGAATAACTGATTTATCTTATTGTCCTTTTCATTTTTTATTGCAGAGTGTAAATAATGATCACTTACAGAGTGCAACCTACTTCCCATCACATCAGAAGTATTACAGGAATATTGATGGGACTGGTTATGAATTTAATATGTGTAAATTCATATGCACAACTATATATCTAAATATAAAGTTTTGAAATGTTTAATTATGTTAAAGGAAGAATAAAGATACTCTTTTTCTTTTTAAAAAGCAATTTTGTTGTAGCTTTTAAGCAAAATCGTATTTGGACTACTCCTAGTTATAACAATACAGTAGACAAAGTTACCTGACAGATTGTGAGGTTTAAAGCATATTTAATGTCTTATATGGTGTTAAATGATATGAAACTGATGACTTTATATTTCATTATCATACTATAATGCACACTTCTCCACGGACACCCCCTTGTCACGGGGGCGAAGCTTGCGTGCCCTTATGAGGTTGTGAGCTATGCTGGCGGTGGTTGTGCCTCCGGTAGGGTCTCCCATGCTAGTCAGGTCTCAGCCGAAGGGTCAGACGAAGTGTGTCCATGGGCAGGATGGGCTCACTAGCCTCCCAGCAACCATCCTAGGACAAGGACATCTCTAACTCAAAACTTGGGCAGATGGAGCTTGCTTAGC